>JAOANR010000001.1:66730454-67330454 GCA_030278955.1 Hygrophila difformis
TCATGCACCGCGACAAAGTGTACTGCGACAAAATGGCGAGAAGGAATGGAGTGGTGTGTCCGTGTCGCGGAATAGGAACTCTGTCGCGGAGTCATGCTCCGCGACAAAATGTTCCGCGACAAGGACAGGCGGGGTTTAGGGATGAGTATAGCTTTGTCGCGGAGTTTGCACATGGGCGCGATGCTGAGCACCGCGACAAAATGATCACTCCGCGACAAAGACAAACAAAGGTTCAGAGATGAGTGAGATTTTGTCGCGGAATTGCACCTGGTCGCGGAACGTTGTTCCGCGACAAAATGGTCATTCCGCGACAAAGATAGACAAGGGTTGCCGATAAGGGGTGTTTTGTCGCGGAGTTATACTTGGTCGCGGAGCGTTGTTCCGCGACAAAATGGTCAGTCCGCGACAAACTTTTTGAATTTTCAAATTTTCAACGGATTGGGCCCGAGTGTGATATTGGGCCTGCATCCGTTTTATTTGAGTTGGACCTGAATGAATTCAGTCCAAGTAAATTCAAATCATTGGGCCATTATTTAAAATAATCTACTTGCATAAAATTAGGTTGGGGTTCCATTTATCTGCAAGATTTGTTCCGGATCTTAAATTTCTTTAAATTCCGAGAATAATTTCCCAGATTCGTGGAATTTTTCCCAACCAAGAACCTGGTTTTCCTTGCTTTTTCTGCTTCTTCTTTCTGGTTGGTTCCGAATTTCCTGCAAGACAGATAAATACCCATTAGGTTAGGTTTTCTCCTCAGTTCAACATCCTCACATTTAGAGTCTTGGTACTCTAAATGTTCAATTGATCTTGAGGGTACTTTTTCTGTTCTGAATTAAATATATTACATTAAACTAGACTACTCTAAGCTAATCTAGGAGTAATCAGGAGTGTAATCCTCTTAATAAATGACGCTGCATCCTCCCCGGCAACGGCGCCATGAAACTTTTGACAAATTTCATTAACACGAGTATTTTTCAATAAAATATATCGGGTTTGAATTTATTAAACGAAAAGAGTTATGATTCATGGGTAGGGGTTTAAGGATATATTAAGGTTGTTACTCTTTATTACTCATGTGAGGGGCTTTAATTTCAAATGGCAATGTGGTCCTCTCTGCCATGAAACTTCTGACAAATCTCATGATACAACCGGGATAAATTGACCTTCAGCCTGTCACACTGAGAGTCCCCGGCATATGTGCCATGATACTTCTCATGATTTCATGTCATGAGATTCCCTGCCATGAAACTTTAGGCAGATTCCCACTACATGAGTATTTTCTGAAAAATCACATTTTTTATTTACTCGTGTTAAGAAACTGTGCCCCCGAAAGCGCACGGAGTCAAAAATTGCAGTATTTATAGTAAGTACCGGATCGTTCACTGGAGGATGTGCGATGGAAGCAGAGCCCACGTCATTTACTAAGATTTTCCACTCGGTTACTCGATTCGAGTTTGTGAAATGACTAACAACTACTTGACAGAATTTAAATTAGATTATGAAAGCAATTAAAATAAAGCAGATAAAATTATTCTAGAAAGCGAGTTAAATTTAATCTAAGAAAGCAATAGAATTATTCTAGGAAAGCGGTTAAAATTATCTAAGAAAACAAATTTAAATTATGACAGAAGGGACAGGAAGAAAAGAATAAAGATTGGACAAGATTCAGATGAAACATAGTTAAACTTCCATTTTAATACACAGATCTTTGTTTGGGATAATCCATCAGTTAGCTAACTCTCATGCTTCCTATACTATGTTCCCTTTAACAGACAGGTACTTACAGTAAGAATTTACATGCCTTAAGACAACAAAATCTAAAATGCCACAGATATACAACTGCCCCTGCGCAGAGGTATGTTATTTATCTGTGGTGGACAAGCAACACCCGACAAATCATTTATTGAGATGCCAAGTACTACTATCATTCCCCCATGTCACACCCAAAGATTCTAATCAAGCCCTAAACTATCCCTTAACTCTCTGTCCTAGTAACAGTTACACAACTCTCAATACAACCGAGTGACCTCTAACGAAAGCAGTTAAAAGAAAGCGATAAAGAAAGCATTTAAAATCCTATCACTCGGAGGTTTTTGAAAGTCTGACCCTGGTAGTAAAAGAAAGCCCCCAGTCAGGATGACTGGGTGTGGATCAAGAATTCCCTATTCTCGGTGAACCGCTTGCAGTGTTCACTTCCCGTCGGGTGGTTATGAGATACAAACTAATGAAACGAACTAATAAATTAGTTCATTCCGGATGCACTCACTCAGGACTCAAAAATAGGCTTTGGCAGAAGAGGATAGCAGTTGAAAGAATACTCAACCCTACCTTAGAAAATGACCAAGGCCAGGATGTTGTTCCTCTAATATTATCTATCACACCTTATCGGAATCCAAGTGGAATCTGACCCAGTGCAATATTTAATACAAGATTTCCAACAAACAGCAATTTTGGAAAATAATAAATCTGAAAATCATTCCCTATCAGGTACTAGACTCTCAATTAAAACACAGATCCTTTCAGTCTAGGTGAGACCTAATCGCTGACTCTGCTTCTAATTTCCCAAAATCAACCCCCAGTCGGATATGAATTAGTCATAACTGTCGAATTTATCCCTTACTCAGATCCGGATTTTATAAAGGAATTTTTGTTGGAAATTTATTATGAAACATCTGATTTAAATCAAGACTTCTATGTCCAAGGGAAGGATCCCAAAATAATATTGACCACAATATCTACATAATAATATCATGCATAAATTTATAAGGAAGTGTAAAATTAAATAACCCAAAATATAAGGTGGGTTTAGACAGAAGTTGGAACACAAAGATGAAATAGCCGGAGGTGAGAAGAATTTTGGCTAAAGAGAATGCCAGAAATAACTGGGGTGATCTGGACTGCAAACATCTGCTATCCAGTTCCCAATTATTCCAGATGGAAAGATTTTAGACAGCAGAATAATCTTAAATGACAGTGGTCGCTATCATTCAGACCCTTACTGTCTATGAATCAGAGAAAAACCTACATGTTCTTTCACTGTCTTAATTACTAGATGACATTGACCTATGTCGTCTAATGTTGGCACAGTTTGAGATTCGGGTTTGAAATTAAGATAAAGAAAAGAAAACTGTATCCGGATAGGAGTCAGCTGAGCAGCTATTATAATCCCGGATGGATGAACCGCCAAGGCTTCCACCGGCCACTATCCAGACCATGCAAAATAACATCTGATAATTAATATACAGACCACGAGCTAGTTATCCGTGTGGGAATACCCGCCAACATTAATCTGATATATTCCTTATTAGCTGTTTCACACATTACGGGAAAAGACAAATAAATAAAAGAAAAATATTTTTGGGTCATCTTGCATGAGAGACATTGGTTTCTCATGCAAGGTATGGAAATCATTCCATAGTTACTCTTCATGGTCTAAATAATCACTCATTCCATAATTACTTAATTAATTACAGTCCGGATTATATACTTAGATCATTAGAGTTTAATCATTTGTAGAAGAATCTTTTAATAGGGAATTGAACAAAGTTCTTTATATCAAATTAATCATGGGTTAAGATCATTGGATTTCAACCTCAAAATATTAATATAAAGGTTCAATTAATTAATGGAATGAGATGGAGAATGAGAATTTGGCAAAAGGTACCACCTTGTCGCGATACAGTATTCGTGTCGCGGAGCATGGCTCCGCGACAAAGATTTCGCGACAAAGGGGTGGGAAATAAGAGAAATGGGATTTTGAAAGTTTAGGGTTTGTTTTGTCGCTAAGTAAAGAAGATTTTTGTCGCGGAATGTGGTTCCGCGACAAGGGCATAGCGACAAAAAGGTAGAAAGTTGGACAAGGCATAATTCCTGTCGCGGAACAAGAAGTTTGGCGCGGAACGTGGTTCCGCGACAAGGTTGCTTCGCGACAAAGCCCTTCCAGAATAAAATCACAAGCATTTGGGTCCTTGGTCGCTAATCAAGATTTTGTCGCGGAACGTGGTTCCGCGCCAAGGGTTGTTTCGCGACCAAGGGTTTTAAAATAATGGTCAACAAATGTCCTTTGGCACCTTTGTCGCCGAAGTATCATTTTGTCGCGGAGCGTGGTTCCGCGACAAGGGTTGTTCCGCGACAAAGGTGTGTTCAGTACATATGTCAGAAAAGTAAGTGGAACAGTGGCATGCATTATGTGTGATCTCACCCATTTCAGATTCAAAAGCTAAACTAAGCTCAAAACAACAAAACAGAATTTGAATCTAGCTAGAACATGCTTGCACAAAATAGAAATAAAGCAAACTTAAAACTTAAGAAACCCTAATCTAAGCTTAATCATCCATAAACATGCAACATTATCCCAAGAGAAAGTCACCAAGCAGCGACATTAAAATGCAAAAACAGGGGTCAAATGACCCAAGGAAAATGAAAACAGTAAAGATCCATGGGGTGTGAGACCCATTTCATGATTTTGGGACACAAATGGAGAATGTTTTCCCATTTTATTAAATGGTGTTGTTCATACTCATGGTTTGAGTACCACAAACCTTTAAGCAAAAGCTTTGGACAAAAACACGGTATAAAAACTGGCTATCTAACCAAAGTGCAGTAAACTATATCTAACTAGTGCATGAATTAAATAATACAAAAGAAAACCTAACTAAACTACCCTAAACTACACTAAACTACTGAACTCCCCAACTTGTCTTCAAGAAGGTGTAGTTTTTCTAAAATTCTTCCAACCTTTAGCTCAAAGGAAACACCTCATATTTATAGAGGGGAAACCCTAAGCTTATGGGCCTTGATTTGAGCCCATTGTGTCTCAAGACATCACACACATCACAGCTTTGTCTCGGAGCACCAAGTTTGGTCGCGGAACACACTGCATGTGGCAAAGCTTCTCGACTGGGTCTTGTGTCTCTAAAAATGTACCTTGGTCGCGGAATGGACCTTTGTCGCGGAACAGCACATCGCGACAAAGGTATCGCGCCAAGGGGCTCTGGCTGGTCTCTTCTTTATCTGGGCTACTTGGTCGCGGAGTGTTCCTTTGTCGCGGAATCATGCATCGCGCCAAGGGGCTTCCGCGACAACAGTCTTCCTGGGCCTGCTGGATTGGGCCAGATGGGCCAAAAGTATTCTTTTTGTGGGCTTTTCTATATTTTTTCCATCTTTTTGTTTCCTTTTCTTTTTCTCATGTTTTTGGATTTTTCTAACATAAATATGTAATAAAATTACATATTTATGTCTTTTTCACACCAGCTTATTATTTTTACAATTATGCATAAATCAGTCCAATTCGACTGCTTTCTTACTTAATGTAAGACCGGAATGCGATCAAATGCCCGTTTAAGACACGGAAATGGATTGAAAATAATGGTCATTTTTGGCCATTATCATACTACCATAAGTGTCGGCCACCTCTTCCCAATTGCTATTCGACTCGTTTAGTTTATCTGGCTTGTTGTTTTCCCCCGAATCTGCTCCATCCTCTTGAGACATCATATCCCTCAGTATTCCACTTGGGCCACAGCCCACTTCGTCAGTAATTGGACCTGGGTTTTCCATTGGGCCTAAAATTTCCATATGGCCCAGTCCCTTTAGCTCCCCTACCTCAGCCCATTTATTCCTCATCGTGCATTCGTCTAGGCCATTCAGTATAACCTGGTTCTCTATCACCCCTTCTGTTTCCCTTACCATGCCTTGAGATTGTATGACACAAGCACGCTTGTCCATATAATTATTGGGAGCCGCCATCATCAATTGTTGCACTCCCCCCATGTAACTCCCCCAGGGATCTTTGAGCTTCCCCAGATAACTTAGACCCGGAGCTGCCACCACTCTCCCCCTCCGGCGTACCAACGCCCTCCTCCATCACCGTCCGACTCCTTTCCCCTCTTTCGACCCCATCTTCTTCCACCACCACCACTGGTTCAAAAAAGTTTGCCTCCAATCGGACCGTGGACACCATCTCTCCAACTCGGACTCTCGCTTCCGATGGTATGCGACACCCTATGTTGATCGCCACCAGGAACCTAGCCCTGTCCATCCTTTTAGCTTCACGCGTGTCTTTATCCAGATGTACTACTCTTCCCCATCCCTGGACGAGTCTTTGGACGCTTTCCTCACTCCATGCGAACTCATAATATATAATTTTTATAAAGAGATTAATTATAACTTAAAAGGTTAATATATGCAACACAATAAAAATATGGTTTCAAGATTTATTATATAGAAGATTAGGAATAAATGGCCGAGATCAATAGATTGCAATCCTACTGTCATTGAATTTTATGATGAAGTAATTTTAGTTTCTAGAACTTTGATGTGTATCTTTATGATAGATATACATTCTTTTGAGTAAAATTACAATTTGAACCCATAAGGTATAATTTTTTATAAAGAGATTAATTATAACTTAAAAATGCAATATAGTCAGCACAATAAAAATATAGTTCCATGATTTATTATAGTATAGATAGATAGAAAGATTCTCGAATTAAAAACTACTTAAGAACTTAATAGCAACGTTTACTTATTGATTTACAAGTTTGGGAAGTGAGGACTCGTCCTTGGCATGGGGAAACCCTTGAAGAACACAAAAGAACTCTCTCTGGAGTCTAGAATACTGTGAAGGTGTTTGGATTGGCTTCTACTAAGGTGCTTTTGGCTTTTGCTTCTGCCAAAAGCACTTTTGGGGGAAAAAAAACGTTTGGTTTGACTTTTTAAAAAAAGCAGAAGCACCTCGAATAGCTGCAAATGTGCTTCTGGGAGAAGCAGCCCAGGGGGTGCTTCTCCGAAAAGCAGAAGCCAAAAGCACTTCGTAAATTGTGCAAAGACTTAAATACCCTCATTAATTAATATAAATTACACTATAAATATATCTTATTATCATATTAAGTAGCATGTCCTTTTTGGTAATTTACACATTTAGAAAGCACTTTTCACTTTTACACATCCAAACACACTTTTGAAAAAAAGCTGCTTTTCAAACATTCCATCCGAACACAAAAGTTACCTGCTTCTGCTTTTGGCTTTCACTTCTACTTCTACTTTTGACTTCTGTTTTTTACAAAAGCCAATCCAAACGGGCCCTATGTCTTTCATAAAATTGAGGCTGAATATAGACCATTAATGGAGGTTTAATGGGGGTGATTATAAGACCAATAGGACGTTCATAAGGAGGTTTAAGGATGGGGAAATGATTCAGATCACTCTTAGTTCGAAACTAATGCTCTAGAAGCATCTTACCTTAACTCTATCCATTCATTCGATGCCTTGTTGCCTTCATCTAACATGTGCTATATATATCGTTTTCCAACAACTTTTAAAGTCTTCAAAAAGAGCACCTAAGAGTCCTAATCCATCCCCCAATGGTCAACCATCGTTGTAAGACTTAAATTCATGAAATAATAAAGGAATCCGAAGAGAAAAGCATGGGCGTGCACCCGTTTGTTGCTCCAAATTCAATGGTGCGCCCGTGGCGCTTCTCAGGAGCTGAAGCACGCGTCCAACGTGGATGGTTTAGCCCTTTCTGGCTGGCTGGGTCTATTCATGTTGGGCCATGCATTTTTTTTTCGGGCTTTTCTTTGATGATTAGTCCAAAATTATATTCCAAATTTTTTGATGACTTATTTTCGAGCCATTAATTTACTAAATAAGGCCTTTGGTAAAAAAAAAAAAAAAAAAAAAAATGAAAAAGAAAGAAACAAAAAAAATCTTCCCCACCACTTGTACGCCGCCGCTCTTCTGCCATCGTCCTTCCTTGGCTCGCAATCTTCACTCAGGTAAAATTCTTTCCGTCGTTTATCACAATTTACTACTATTCTCTTTGTCGGTTGGTTTTTAGGGTTTCATTTTGCAACGTCTTTCTAATTTAGTATGCTTTGATTAATGTGAAAGTTGATTTATTTTTCACTGCGCTTGTTCAATTTTTTTGTTTTGAGGGTATGGGCTTATGCCAATCGAGTGGAATTTATTCATGTGGACGTAATTGGTAGTGAGTTGGTTGCAGGATTGTATCGAACCCCATGGACAAGAATCAAGATTCTAGCGTCCTTAGTGCCGATCGGCTCAGCCATCTTCCTTGTACTATCATAGGCGACATTCTTGCTTTGTTGCCTTTGAAGGAGGCTGCAAGGACGAGTGTTTTGTCGGAAAAATGGAAGGACAAGTGGTTAACAATTCCCTATCTTGTTTTCGAGCGAGATACTAGTAAATCGGTCATTTTTCACGTGTTGCGACTTCACAAAGAACCCATTGTCAAGTTCTCGATTCTGTATCACTACACAGTAGAGAGCCGCACAGCTCTTTACCACTGGTTCAATATCCTGTCAAAGCATAGGATTGAAGAACTAACGATTATACTAAACTCGTTTAAAACTTTTCAAGTGGTTCCTAATAATTTGTTTAGTTTTTATAACCTCAAACATTTGTCTCTAGAACGTGTTGAGGTCAGACTTCCTTTGTCGATGTACAATGGATTTAATAACATTATTAGCATCGATTTTCGGGATGTCGTCATTGAAGTGGAGGAGTTGCAAAGGCTTATTGACAAATGTCCGAAACTTGAGTCCTTGACATTAGTTGATTGTTTCTATTTAAAGTCCTTGCATATCAGTACTCCTCATAATCTAAAGTCCTTTCGGTTTTATGTCTCGGTCAATTTTATATATATATATATATATCTATTTACATCCTCACCTTGAGGATGTTTCGATTTATTTTTGGGAACGCAATTTGAATACTGAGTCTGACACAGTATTGGATTATGCGATCAAGTTTTTTGGTCAGCTATCTATGATTAAGAAACTGCAAGTGAATTGCGATTTTCTCAAGGTACAAGACTGATCTTTTAAAATTAGTGATCTTTACAAGGTTCAGACTGATCTGTTATTTTTTTTGCTCTTGTTTGCATTTAATGGCAGGTCTTGGCTAGAAGTGTGCCATCAATGCTTCCTAAGAGCCTTAGTCATCTGAAACATATTCGGTTCGAGAGCATTTGTATTTATAGTGTGAATTATCTTGAAACTGTCTTCTTGGTTGATTCGAAGCTCCCCAAATTTGCAATCCATCATTGTGACTTTTGTAAGTGGGGTTGACCTCAGGGCATGCGCCTATATGTTCATATTTCCTTATAGATATTGTATTGTACTCATGTTGTGGTCTTTATTACAGTCGGAATCCCTAACTTGTAATTCGAGAGATTGGCAGGGTCTCTCATGTTGTGAATGTGCTGGTGTGCCCGACGAGGATGCTGCCATTGAATATCTGAAGGAAGAATAGAAATCGGCAGTTCCTCTTAGTAGCAGCCTCAAAGAAGTAAAGATTCATGGCTTCTTCGCAGGATGGAGACATGAAATGGAATTTGTGAAGCTTCTTTTTTTTAGGGGCAGTGGAACTTAGAAAAGTCGAAATCACAGTAATCCGTAATGAGGATCCATTTTCTATGAGAGAGACATTATTGGAAAGCTTCCGTGGATCATCATCACAAGAGATAATCTTGAGGGAGTACGGAGATGATGCATGATCTAATTATGTATGGTGAATTATCAATTATGTGGTTGTTTGATTGCATGATTGAATTTGTTCATTTGCATTAATGTTTTTCATATGTATTACATTCCCTATGCATGGCATAGACGTCTAAAATTTCTCCTTGCAAATTTATCGAATTTTTTAGATGGGTTAGCTTAGCCGTGTAATAATTAATACCCCTCAGTCTCATTTGTATTGTCCTATTTTGACTTTTGACATTGTTCATTGATAAACTTTCACCTAATGTTATTACAACTAGACTTTTCCGCCCGCTGCGCACGGGTTTTGATCTTATATATGAGCTTATAAAATAAGAATATAATTTTTTTTGGATAATATGAGCTTAACAACGAACATCGTCAAAAATAATTCTTCATCAATATGTTGTTATAGACTTTGCTACATCAGCATCCTTATTGTTCTTATCTCCTGACAGTCGGTTGTTTTTCAGCCATATTGTTGACAATGTTATCACAACCTCGGTCATCTTCACAACTCATTGAAATTTTGGACCTAACAATATCTTTGCATTATTATGCCTCTAAAAAATACTCCCTCCGTCCCATTTATTGTGTCCCAAAACTTTTGGGCACGGTATTTAATGTGAGGATAGTTAGTATTTAATATAGGGTTATATTAGTGTTTAAAGTGGGGGTAAATTAGGAATTTAGATGATGTGATTGTAAAGAATTTGAATTTTTAATTAATTTATTTATGTGTGATGTGATGGTTGTGAGTTCGATTTATTTATGTGTGTTGTGATGATTGTAAAGAATTTATTGATGTGATGTGATGGGAGGAGGTTGAGTGCTTTAGATAATTTTTTCCTAAAATGGAAATGAGACATAATAGTTGGGACGGACAAAAAAGAAAAGTGAGACGTAAATAATGGGACGGAGGGAGTATCATTTTACTCAATAATATATTCTTCATTTTGATTATTATCTCTAAGTTTTAAATAATATTTTTATACTTTTTTTTGGACGTATACCGGGTATTCACATACAACATTGGGCCTAAGACTAATCATTTAAGGATCTGGTGGGTATTTAACGGTTGTCTCTCCCAAAGTAGAATTATGCTTAGACAAAGCATACCAATCCTAAGACTGTATAGGGGATTTAGGGGATGTGGGCTTGGCCTAGTGGTCAAGTCCCCGACTCCCAACCTATATGTTGTTCGATTTCCCACCCTTTTCTCCATTTGTATTGTCCTATTTTGACTTTTGACATTATTCATTGATCAACTTTGATATAATGTTATCACAACTAATTTTTTTCGTCCGCTGCGCACGGATGTTGAACTTCTATGAGTTTATAAAATAAAAATATAAATTTTTTGAATTCTATGAGCTTAACAACGAACATCGTAAAAAATGATTCTTCATCAATTTGTTGTAATAGACTTTGCTACATTGGCATCCTTATTGTTCTTCAGCTCCTGGCAATCGGTTGTTTTTTAGCCATATTGTTGACAATGTTATCACAACCCCGGTCATCTTCACAACTCTATTGAAATTTTCATCTTCACAACTCTATTGAAATTTGGACCTAACAATATCTTTGCATTATTATGCCTCTAAAAATGTATCATTTTACTCCATAATATATTCTCCATTTTGATTATTATCCCCAAAGTTTTAAATAATATTTTTTATACTTTTTTTGGGCGTATACCGGGTATCCACATACCATGTTGGGCCTAAAACTAATCCTTTAAGGATCTGGTGGGTACTTAACGGTTGTCTCTTTCAAACTAGAATTTTGCTTACACAAAGCATACCAATCCTAAGACTGTATAGGGGATTTAGGGGATGTGGGCTTGGCCTAGTGGTCAAGTCCCCGACTCCCAACCTATATGTTGTTCGATTTCCCACCCTTTTCTCCATTTGTAATTTGTGTGTCATGAGTTCTCACAATCAATGTCTTAGCCCGTATAGGTTGTTAAGCAAAACAAATTAAAAATTCACTATACATTATTTATACCTTTTGTTATCTTTTCATTCATTTAAATCTTATAAATGAATTTTAAATATTTGTTGTGATTAGTTTCTATGGATTAATCATTAATTTTATAATTAATAAATTTTAACTATAATTACTTTTGATTATATGCTATGTTTTAAAAATATTATTTTAGTTCATAATATTTTGTCCAATTTTTCTTTTCCATATTGATTATGAAATTTTTCTGGTAGTGATTATAGCAATTAGTGTCTTCTATAATTTTTTAAGTTATTATTAGTATGTATTAAAATTTACCGTTAAATAGAAATATAACTCTCATGACTATAAAATTTTGGTTTATACACCAATCAGTAGGGGTGGGCAAAATATTCGAACCGATTCGTTCAACCGTTGAGTCGAATCGAAATCGAACTGAATTTCCGATTAACCGAGGACCCCGGAGCAAATACAAATATCAAATTTCAGTATTCGTCCGGTTCAAATACAAATACAAATACTTTAATTTTTACCCCCGATTAACCGAACCGAACCGAATATATTTATTTTATTTTAAAAGTTATATATATTGTATATATTATAGGCATTTGATGGTATAAAATTATATGTAATCATTATTTATTTAATTATTTAGTATATAATAAATAAATACAAATAATTAAAGAGTTAATTATCATAATATATCAAAATAATGAGCCTATATTGATTTTTTGTGTTTAAGAATATCTCATTATTGAAATATACTACTACACTAAGATTTGTTACTTATACTAACATATTTTGATAACATGAAAAAGAACCACTGGAATACATAGTTATATATATTTTTTATATAATGTATTAACCTCAAAAATAAAATCTACGAAATTTAAGAATTAATAAATGAAAACTTGATTATACATTTTTAGATGGTCGGAAAAAATATTCGAACCGAATCGCTTAACCACTGAATCGAATCGAAACCGAACCCCCGGTTAACCGAGGACTCCGGTTGCGGTTACAAATACAAATACTTCAATGAAGTATTTGCTCGGTTCAAATACAAATACAAATACCTGAAAAATTCAGGTTAACCGAACCGTGCCCACCCCTACCAATCAGATGGTTCCCGTCGGGCTGCAATCAGTTCTGGGATATAATGTAGGTCAAAAAATTGGATTCAGCTTTGCAAATTTATCTTTATTATAGTTCGGTCATCTGCAATTGGCACTACTTTCGTATAATTTGTCATCAATATTTATTTGTCAAACTTTGTGCACTTCAGAAATTTCTTGACGTATGATTTGATGGGAAATTTTTTGATAGAGTCGTCATAGGAACCATATGTTTATGATGTTTTATAATTATTTACAAATGTACCCTTGATTTGATATTTCTTTAATAAGATTTAAAATAAAAATATTAGATTTAATAAGTGCAATACAGTTTGCACAGGCCAAAAAACATTCAGGATTTTATTACATAGATTATATAAACAGAAAATTATATTTCATATTCTTTCAATGAGGTATTTCCGAACCATTAATTTATTTTTTGACTTATATCGGTATTTATAGGTCATATTGGACATTAATTTATTCAAATAAGGCCTGGATACCTGTTATGCCAATCGAGTGGAATTTATTCATGTGGATGTAATTGGTAGTGAGTTGGTTGCAGGATTGTATCGAATCCCATGGACAAGAATCAAGATTCTACAGTCCTTAGTGCCGATCGGCTCAGCAATCTTCCTAGCACTATCATAGCCGACATTCTTGCTTTGTTGCCTTTGAAGGAGGCTGCAAGGACGAGTGTTTTGTCGAAAAAATGGGAGGATAAGTGGTTAACAATTCCCGTCTTGTTTTCGAGCAAGATACTAGTGACTGGCTCATCTATCACGTGTTGCGACTTCACAAAGAATCCATTGTCAAGTTCTCGATTGAGTATTACCGCACACAGAGCTGCACAGCTCTCTACAACTGGTTCGATATCCTGTCAAAGCATAGGATTGAAGAACTAACGATTATGCTAGACTCGATTAAAACTTTTAAAGTGGTTCCTAATCATTTGTTTAGATTTTATAACCTCAAACATTTGTCTCTAATACGTGTTGAGGTCAGACTTCCTTTGTCGATGTATAATGGATTTAATAACCTTATTAGCATCCACTTTCGGGATGTCATCATTGAAGCAGAAGAGTTGCAAAGGTTTATTGACAAATGTCCGAAACTTGAGTCCTTGACATTAGTGGACAGTTTCAACTTCACAAAACTCGACTTTGCATATCAGTACTCCTCATTGTCTGAAGTCCTTTGTATTTGAGGGCTCCGTTGATTTTATATATATCTATTCAAATCCTCGCCTTGAGGATGTTTCGATTTCTTTTCGGGAATGGGAATTGAATAGTTTATCTGACACAATATTGGATTATGCGATCAAGTTTTTCGGTCAGCTATCAATGATTAAGAAACTGGAAGTGAATTGCCACTTTCTCAAGGTAGAAAACTTGTCTTTACAAATTAGCGATCTTTACAAAGTTGAGACTGATCTCTGAATTTTTTTGGTCTTGTGTGTATTTAATGTCAGGTCTTGGCTAGAAGTGTGCCATCGATGCTTCCTAAGAGCCTTAGCCATCTGCATATTCAGTTCAAGACAATTTGTACTGATATTGTAAATTTTGATATCACACACACACAAGACACTTTACACTTTTGATATCTAAAAGGGATAACTAAAAGCGGAGAGTTGTATAGCTAAAGCTTTCTTTATATTTTTCGCTTTACTTCGCTCTGAGAATTACAACAATCGAAATACATATTTATAGAAATGAAAACATATAACAGACAACGAACATATGCTAAACTGTTCTTGCGGTGGCTTCAATACTTTCGGCGCCGTAGATGAGAAATCAACTCGGATGGCGCCGTACTATTACTTTGATGGCTTCAACAAATACGGCATTTGACGTTTATGCCGTTTTCCAACAAAACTCCCCCGTAAACTTCAAATGCTTCTTCCATCTATCATCCCTATTATTTTCTTGAACTTGTCGAGCAGTACCTTTGGCAATGGCTTTGTAAATATATCTGCCACTTGTTCTTGGCTTGCCACATGCATTAGTTCCACATTTCCGCTTTTCACATGATCTCGGATGAAGTGGAAACGAACATCAATGTGTTTGCTTCTTTCATGATTCACTGGATTCTTCGCCAATTCAATTGCGGATTTGTTGTCTATGTGAATCACTATTCCGCTTGACTGCTTCATCTCCATCTTGCTCAATAGATTTCTGAGCCATACAGCATGACATACACACCAAGATGCTGCTACATATTCAGCTTCACATGTTGAGAGCGTCACGATCGACTGCTTCTTTGAAAGCCAAGTAAAAGCAGTATTTCCCATAAAGAACACGTACCCTGCAGTACTTTTTCGATCATCAATATCTCCACACCAATCACTGTCAGAGTATCCAATCAGCTTGTAATCTTCTGTCCTCGAGTAGAACAATCCATGTGACACTGTTCCTTGAATGTACCTGAGGATTCTCTTTAACGCCTTCCAGTGTGAGTAAGTTGGGTTCTCCATGAACCGACTCACAACTCCAACACTTAGTGCAATATCTGGCCTTGTGCATGTGAGGTAGCGAAGGCTTCCAACCAAGCTTCTGTACCTTCCTGGATCAACTTGTTCTCCTTCATCAAACTTTGAAAGTTTTGCTCCAGGTTCCATAGGTGTTGATACAGGGTTGCATTTCTCCATCTTGAAATCTTTCAAGATCTTCTTTGCATATGTCTCCTGTGATACAAAGATGCCTCTTTCGGTTTGTCTAACTTCTAGACCAAGGAAGAACTTCATCAAGCCTAAATCAGTCATCTCAAACTCTTGTTTCATTCTTCTCTTGAAGTCTTCTATCATCTCATCACTGTTACCCATGAATATGAGGTCATCAACATAAAGAGCAACAAACAAAATGTTACCTCCATTTTTCTTGATGTAGAGGGCATGCTCGTAGGGACATTGCTCAAACCCATTCTCCTTTAGATATGCATCAATGCGAGTATTCCACGCTCGCGGTGCTTGCTTTAGCCCGTAAAGCGCCTTCTTCAACTTCAACACCTTTGTTTCTCCTCTAAGTTTTAGATAACCTGGTGGTTGCTCAATGTAGACTTCTTCTTCGAGTACACCATTCAAGAACGCTGTCTTGACATCCATTTGGAATATTGGCCATTTGTACTGAGCAGCTTGAGAAATGAGTAGCCGGATTGTCTCCATTCTTGCGACAGGGGCAAAGACTTCATCATAATCGATTCATTCCTTTTGCTTGTATCCCTTTGCAACAAGCCGAGCTTTGTATCGTTCAATCTCCCCTTGTGCATTCATCTTTTTCTTATAAACCCATTTCACTCCAATGGCCTGACTTTCTTTGGGCAATTCAGTGAGCTCCCATGTGTTGTTGCGTTCGATTGCTTCAATTTCCTCATTCATGGCTGCTTTCCATTTTTCATCTAGTACGGCATCCTCATACTTGATATTTTCAGAATCTGCCAACAAACATACAAGATGTACCTCTGTAGAGTCGTACAAATCTTGGAGACTTCTCATTCGGGGTTGTCGTGGCTCATCTTCTTCTTCAACAATTTCAGGATCTGTTGATAGTACTGTCGGAACAACGGCTGACGATTCTCCGACTTCGTTTGTAACTTCCTTTGAGTTATTCCAGTCCCATTCACTTGCTTCATTCACTCGCACATCTCGATTGACAATCACCTTCTTGCTTATCGGGTCATACAGCTTATACCCTTTTGTGAGTCCGTCATATCCGATAAAAACATATGCTTTGCTTTTATCATCCAGCTTCATCCTTCGTGGATCTGGTACATGTGCATAGGCTACACTACCGAATATCTTTAGATGAGAGACGGTAGGCTTCTTACCAGTCCATGCTTCCAGTGGTGTTCGATTTTTCAACTTCATGTGCGGGCACCGATTCTGTATGTAGACTGCGCACATCACAGCTTCTGCCCAGAATTCTTTGGGCATCTTTTTGCTTTTCAACATCGATCGAACCATGTCTAGGATAGTCCGATTCTTCCTTTCAGCTACGCCATTCTGTTGGGGCGAGTATGGTGCTGTCAGAAATCTTCTTATGCCTTCTCGTTCACAGTACTCTCGGAAGGCTGTCGAGGTGTATTCGCCTCCTCTATCAGATCAAATTGCTTTGATGGATCTGCCAGTTTCTTTTTCAACACTCGTCTTGAATAATTTGAAGACCTTGAATGCCTCGGATTTTTCCTTCAGTAAATAGACCCACGTCCTTCGAGAGAAATCATCGATGAAAGAGATGAAGTATCTCTTTCCGCTGAAAGATTCGGGAGTAGTTGGTCCACATATATCGATGTGGATCAGCTCAAGTGGATGCTTCGCTTCATATTCGGTCTTCTTTTGAAATGAGGCTCTTGTTTGCTTCCCGAGTACACAATCTTCACAGAATTCTACTCCAAAATCCATGCTAGGCAGTCCTTTCACCATCTTCGTCTTCATTAGCTTTTTCAGGCCATCATAATGTAAGTGGCCAAAGCGATGATGCCATAGCGACGCTTTATCTACTTCTTTGACTTGTAAGCATTTCCCTTGCAAGCTTCTCAGGTTCAACTTGTACATCCGATTTCTCTCCATTTCGACTCGAGCTATCAGACGTCCTTGCTTGTCTTTCAGATGCAGCAATTGATCTTTTAGAAAGGTTGAGTAACCTTTCTCTGCGAGTTGGCCAAGACTCAAGATGTTGTTTTTGAGATCTGGGACATAGTAGAAATCTTGGATTGTCCCTATCAAGCCATCATTCTGTGTGAAACATATCGTACCTCGGCCTTTGACTTGCACTTTTGATGCATTTCCGAATGATACATGACCATTGTCAACTTTCTGCATTTCTTTGAATAGATGCTCATCATAGCACATGTGGTTGCTTGCTCCAGAATCGAGGTACCAGGATGTGTCATTGTTGACATCATTGTGGGCCATCATGAGAACACCTCCATTTGCTTTGTCTTCCACTACTAGATTGGTTGTCTCTTCCACTCGTCTGTTGGCCCGACACTCTTTTGCAAAGTGTCCCATCTTGCCACAATTGTAACAACCCTCATTGTTGCCGTCTTCGGCATGGTGACCGTACTTGTGGCACTTTTGGCATTTGACGTGGGAATAATTTGATCGACCGCCTCTTCCTCGAGCGCGTCCTCTTCCACGCCAGTTTGCTTGACTTCTTTGAAATTTGTCCTTATGGTATCCTTCATAATTGTTGCCTTGGATACCACGACCGTATCCACGATTTCCACGGTCATGTCCTCTCCCCCGAAAATTTCGAGTGTAGAGAACCTTTTCATCTTTAATTGATGCCTTGGTCTGGAGTGCCTGGTTGAGTGACTCCTCTTTCTTTTTCTTTTTCCTTTGTTCATGTGCTTCGAGAGATCCAGCGAGCTCTTCAACGGTGAGCACTTTGAGGTCCTTCGATTCTTCAATCGCACACACAACATTTTCGAAATCATTGGTTAATGATCTCAATATTTTCTCCACAATTCTGGCATCGGACAATTCTTCACCGTTCCGATTGAGTTGGTTTGCCACGGTCTGGACACGTGTGATGTAGTTGGACACGTTTTCTGACTCCTTCATTTTCATGCTTTCAAGCTCTCCACGAAGGGTTTGGAGACGCACTTGCTTTACCCGGTCGGCTCCTTTGAATGATTTTTCAAGGATGTCCCACGCTTCTTTTGAGGTGGTGGCACCGGATATTTTTTCGAAGCCTGATTCGTCAACGGCTCGGAATAACATGTAAAGGGCTCCGCTATCTTTGGACCGCGCATCTTTCAATGCTTTTTGTTCTGCTGCAGTTTATTTCCCAGTATTTTCTGGTTCTACAAAACCATTTTGAACCACATCCCATGCATCTTGAGCTCCAAGAAGGGCTTTAATTTGAATACTCCATTTCTCGTAATTTGCTTTCGTAAGCTGCGGCAGTGACATTTGTCCCGTGATATTCGCCATTTGACCTGGATAAATAATATATATTTATATATATATATACCTTTTTTTTTGCTTTATTATATATATTTTTAATATATAATATATATAAATGTATAATATATATATATGTGTGTGGTCAGGTATTCAATTTTGGTAGATAGGATATTAATTTGGTTGCTGAAGACTTTTTTCCACCACTTGGCTGCTCCACTTCAATGTGTTTGTCCCCTGGATCGGACCTTCCTCTCTTTTATCAACATAAACAAGTCATAGAGTAATACCAAATAAAGAAGCACAGAGCAGTGGTTTTGATGCACAACAGCGCAAGACAGGGCCTTGGTGGAGGTGCTATTGATCGGCCGTTGGCGTCAAGGCTTGGAGTTTATGGGTGCGCCGGAGATGGAAAGGCAGGGACGGCGCTGGAGGCTGTGTGCTCGGTGGAGGGAGCAACGGGACAAAGCAGCTTGGGCTGGGCGGCGCTGTGGTGGAGTGTGTTCGCCGGAAAGAGGTTGCAGGCGGCGGACAGCAGCTCGGAGGAAACCACGGTGGGTAAATTTAATTCTTTTAATTTGAGTTTTTATACTCAAAATGTTTTGCTCTGAGTTTGGATCACTCAGGCTCTGATACCAATTTGTAAATTTTGATATCACACACACACAAGACACTTTACACTTTTGATATCTAAAAGGGATAACCAAAAGCGGAGAGTTGTATAGCTAAAGCTTTCTTTATATTTTTCGCTTTACTTCGCTCTGAGAATTACAACAATCGAAATACCTATTTATAGAAATGAAAACATATAACAGACAACGAACATATGCTAAACTGTTCTTGCGGTGGCTTCAATACTTTCGGCGCCGTAGATGAGAAATCAACTCGGATGGCGCCGTACTATTACTTTGATGGCTTCAACAAATACGGCATTTGACGTTTATGCCGTTTTCCAACAGATATATCTAGAATTGCAAATTATCTTGAAACTGCCTTCTGGTTGATTCGAAGCTCCCCAAATTTGCAATCCATTGTGATTTCTGAAAGTGGGGTTGACCTGGGCATGCGCCTATATGTTCTTGTTTCTTATCTAGTGTACTGTACTCATTGTTGTGGGCCTTATTACAGTCGGAATCTAACTTGAAATTCGAGAGGTTGGCAGGACTACTCGTATTGGGAGTATGAGGACCCGGAAACAGCCATTGAATATATGAAGGAAGAACAGAAATTGGCAGTTCCTATTAGTAGCAGCCTCAAAGAACTAAAGATCCGTGGCTGCTTCACACTTGAAATGAAATGTGTAAAGCTTCTTATTTTACGGGCACCAGAACTTAGAAAAGTGGAAATCACAGGAATCTCTAGTAAGAGACAATTGGATGTGAGAAATGTTGATTGATATCTACCAATTTTGTGGATTTGATATCTCACACACAAGACACTTTACACTCTTGATATCTAAATAGGATAAACAAGAGCGGAGAGCAGATTGCTTCACCTCTGTGCGTCGCTATTCGCTCTGCTCTGAGGATTACAACAATTCAAGTACATATTTATAGAATCTGAAACACACAACAGACAATACACATATGATTCACTCTTCCTTTACCGGCTTCAACATTCAACGAAGATGGCTTGCACGTTTCTTCAGTGGCTTCAACATTCAACGAAGGTGGCTTGCACGTTTCTTCACTGTACGTTCAACGTCTTGAACTTTTGTTTCACACATGGCATTTGAATTTACCAAAAAAACTCCCCCATAAACTTCAAATGCTTCTTCAGCTTCATTTTGGAATCTCGGTTGTCATCTTTACAACTTCCTGGACCGGTTCTTGAATACACTCATCAGTGCACTCCACATCAAGAGCACTCTCAATTTGCTTCTTCTCAACAATCTTCTTTTCTCAGGCATCTCAATAGCCTTTTCTTCTATCAAAGGCTCAACTAGCTTGTTTTCAAGCTTATCACAAGTGTGTTCTGCCAATAGATCAACATCAACCTTTCATAGGCTCCTGGACCACTACAGGCTCAACAGGTATTGGCTTCATCTTCCACAACTACATTGGATGGTTGGAAGTGGTTGTCTCTTTCACTCGATTGTCGCTTCGACAATCCTCTGCAAAGTCTCCACTTTGCATCTATCAAAGTTGCAATCCTTAACATGATGTCCATTGTTGACATTCCATGTCGAATAAACTTGATTCGCCAAATTGTCGGCTGAGCATCTTTGATTTTCGCCAAATCATGCGTTGTCGGTAATCTCTTGCTGCTACATTGGACGTGAATGAGTTGGGTGAGATAGTGTGAAAAATAAATAAAAGAGGTGGGACACTGCAAATTTAAAAAAAAAAAAAAGAAAAAAGAAAAAAAAAATGAGTGGAGTTGAGAGTCACCCGACAAAGTTTTATTAGGTGAAGAAATTGGTTAATGAGGTATTAAAAGAAATGGGGTGATTAAAAAAAAATAGTGCGGATTTTTTTTTAAAAAAAAGTGTGGAGTGATTTAAAAAAAAAGAAAAGAAAAGAATTAGTGGGGATTGGGAAGAATTCATTCAAAAAATCAGTGCAAAATTAATTATTGCTGAGCAATCAGTGCCGAAATGAGATATCGTCCAGTTCCATTCAAGATAATTACAGGTTGAAGAAAGCGCTCTATGGATTGAAGAATTATCAAGAGCTTGGAATTTAAGATTTCAAAGGAATGAGTTTAAGGGGGGAAAATGTTGAATCATTAAACTCATTCACGTCCAATGTAGCAGCAAGAGATTACCGACAACGCATGATTCAGCCGTAATCAAAGATGCTCAGCCGAAATCAAAGATCCCCGCATAATCAAAGGAGCCATTATGTTTGAATAACAATTCGTCAAATATTGTGGATTGCGTGTAACACATTTGTCAACAATTTTGTGTTTTATATTCTTACGTTTGTATTCCTTCCGGCTATAAATAGCCGTGTAATGTTAATGAAAAAAATGAGACGAGTTTTAGAGAAGCATAATTCCTAAACTCAATAGTTCTCCCCAATTCAGAATAACAGAATTGGTATCAGAAAATGGAGAACGAGATTTAGATACACAACCTCTAAATTCTCAAAAAAGTGTTGTTCTCCCGATTTAAAAAATTCCAACAAGAAAGACATTGGAAAGCTTCCGTCGATCGTCATCACAAGAGATAATCTTGAAAGGCTGGGACATTGATTGAGGATCTTATTCTAGCGGTCACAAAGCAGATGGAGTATTTTGGACATACTGTAACAGGGTTCGACATTGATTGAGGATCTTATTAATTAACAGCGGTCGCAAAGCATATAGATTTGTTATCATATTTTGCAGATACTGTATCTGCTCTCTTCTTGGCTTGTTTCCATTTTGAAGTTTTTGGGTTTTGGATTTATGTTGAATTATCAATTACTGTATGTGTTTGGTTTGGTTGCATGATCGAATTTGTTCATTTGCATTAATATTTTTTTCATCAGTATTACATACCCTACATTACACATTGCATAGACGACTAATATTCTTCCTTGCAAATATACTATTGAGATATGGGTTAGCTTACCTTTTTTTGGATTAGTATTGAGATATGGTTTAGCTTACCTGAGTAATAATAGAATCAAAGAGATTTTATTCGTTATAACAGATTTTTTTCTCATTCACTTCTGGTCCAAAGATTTGGAAATTTTTACTTTTGGTTCCATTGGACACTTTTTTTTTGGGTGATACTAGCGTATCCCAGGCCTTATTGGGCCCAAAACTAATCCCTCGAGATCGGGTGAGCATTGAAGGGTTGCCTCTCCCAAAGCAGAATTATGTATACATAAAGGCTCGAACCCGAGACATTTGCTTAAGCTTCCAGAGCCCCATACCACTCAGCCCAACTGAGTTTGATTTTTTTTTTCACTTTTGGTCCATGTATCTATTTTTTAACAAGAAATATTATATATGGTAAACTTATTTGTAAAAACTTATTTATTTGAAAAATGCCCCCAATCCAACTAATAATCCATAAGTCATTAAACTGATGCCAGATTTATTTATCTTTAACAAATAATATTATTTTTGGTGAATTACTGGGTATCCCCAGGCCACATCCGCATGGGCAATTAAGGGCGCCTCTCCCAAAGCAGTTTTTTGCATACACAAGGCTCGAACCCGAGACCTTGCTTAAGCGACTAGAGCCCCAATCCACTCAAGTCAACTGCTGTTGGTAAATAGCAAATAATATTTTTGATAAATTTACTAAATGAATAATATTTTATTAAATAATAGGATTTAAATTTTACTATAAATATTTAGTATTATTCTTTATTAAAATTTTTAATATTTAGTGTAAATTTTATTTATAAATCTTAAATAATAAAACATTTTAATTAATAATTATTACATAAGTAAAATTTTAATTTTTTTATAAACATAAGATAGACCACATTGTTAGAGTCATTTTCTTCAACTTTGACTGTTTTTCCAGTGGAGCATTAGCGATGTCTTCAATTTTTATTTATTTTTTTTGCATTTATTATATCTTAAAATTTTTTACTCTTATTTAATAAATATTACGAACTGAAAGTCTTATATAGTAACAAACTTCATAGAATGTTTGTACCCAAAAAAAAAAACTTCATAGAATGTATATATTTAAAAAATTAAATTTTATTATTTAATAAATATTTTTTTTGAAATTCACAAGAAATTTTATTCAGACTTCAAGACTACCATCATTCTGCTTGAATTGGACGAAAAGTTCCAACTTTTGGCATCCGTTGTTAAAGAGTTGAAATCGTCCTTTGTGGACTGCTTTCTTCTCCACATGCTCGGGAAGGAAATAAAGTAGTGAATCGGCTTGCTACGTATGGGGCATTATTGAAGACTTCTTCAGGATTTGGGCGTTCCTTCGAACTTGCGAAAGGGAACGTGGCGACGAATGTATTCGGCGTATGGTTCCTCTAAGGTTGTAAACGAATCAAATATTTTTGGTTCAATTCGTGATTCGATTCGAAATTATTTGAAATTTTTATATTCGATAAATATTTGATTCGAGTCGATATTCGATTTTATATTAAATTATATACTCCATCCGTTTTGAAACATGTGAATAGCTACTATTATTCATTGCGTAAGTTTAATTCAATTTTTTAACATAGTTATATAAGATAAAACATAACCAAATGAGATCTTGTTGGATCGCCTAATCGTATAGTATTAGAATATCAAATTTTTATAATTTTTATTTTCATACAATTTAAGATATTATGTGTTAAATATGTGCATTGGATTGCGTGAAAAATATGAGCATTACATTTTTGAAAAATGGAGGAAGTATATAAATATATAAAGTAATTTTACTAAATAATTTAAAATTTTAATTGTAATCACTATATTTACAAATTAATACTATAATATATTGATAAATGAGTATTAAAATCTCAAATTTTATCTATAAATCGAATTATAATTGAAGTTCAATAATTAAAATTAACTTAATTAATTATTAAATTACCTAATAGAATAATTCGATTCGATTCGATTCTATAAACTTATCAAATCAAAACAAATATTGTAGTATTCGATTCGGATCGTTTACAACTCTCAGGACCTAAGATCTTATTTAGTTGTTTAGCTTTTTATTTTCTTGTTTCTGGTTTTATATTTCTTGATTTTGCTTTGTTGATGGCTTCGGCTACGCCAATAATAATAATAATAATAATAATAATAATAATAATAATAATAATAATAATAATAATAATAATAATAATAATAATAATAATAATTTTATTTGTTATAAATAAATAAATTTGAATTTAGTTAATGAGTTATGAAATTGTAATTGAATTGCGGGCATTTGATAAGTAAACAATATTTTATGAATTATATATACATTGACAAAGTATGAATATTTTTGTTAAATAATGGACCTATGGATAAAAATGAAAAAACTAATTTGCAAAACTTCGAAGAAAATATTTTTTCCCCATTTTTTAAGTAAACTGTAAACCCTTAATGCTCATTTCCTTTCCCATATCGAATACACCTATGAGCTACCCAATTCCAAAAAATCCTAATTCCCAATTAATAATTTATTTTATCATTCTCTCACTACCACATCAGTTTTTCACTATTTCCAACATTTTTTTTAATTCACTCCAATTAACTCTTTCATCTCTCATCAATTACTAACTCCTTTTTATGGGGCCACGATCTAATTATTTAAAAATATTTAAATTTTATAGTATTATTTAATATAATTAAAAATTTAGTTGATGAATTGGAATAAAATCTTTTTAAAAATTAACCGTTATTGTATATCTTAAGGGAAAATATAATGTATACGTATTTGCTTTTCTAAATTTAAAATACTATAATTAACACAAATTAAGTATTTATATATAATTTAATTTATATTTATTGAAAAATTATTAAGTAATTTATTTGGTTACAGAATTTAATAACAATTAATTTTATATAAATGAATTATATTAAAATAAAAACATTGAGTTTTAAAAAATAATAATATTTAATAAGACCTACGAATATTTAATGCATTAATTTTAAATTTAAAATACGTACGGTTGCAAAAGCTGCAGAAAATTGGATCATTTTGCTGCTATGAATTCAAGTCATACTTCTATTTTTGAACTGAATTGCTGGGACCTACACGTAAGAAATTGTCACAACGCTGCTCGTTTAATTCAACATCTGACATGTACTGTTATTAATTGAAGGGTTGTGTGATGTGGATGCTCTAGGTTTCTAGACCGCGGCTATCTACACACCGCTTTTCTATTAAACGTACACCATTTATTTCATACACACTATTTTTAAATTATAAAAATTATCATTTTACTAATGTCACGGGGTGACCGCTCCGTATTAGACATCACCCGTGCGGCACCTCGGGTTCCCTCGATACTCTTCGGACACCCGAGGTTCCAGCCTTTCTCATCTCCGATGCTTCACTGGTTTCGGCCTCCCGTGGCCTCATCAGGGGAACGGGATCAGCTGCCAACCAGTGCGAAACCCGACAGTGCGCCTATCCTCTCGATAGACTACTGTCGTGGTCCAAGCACAACTAATTAAAACGGATCCCTTCCGACATGTATGCGCAACCATACACACCATAAATATTTACTATTATACCGTTATAATTATCTATAAAAATAAACAATATTTACTTCCCACTTTACTAAGATACACACTAAAATCTAATTCCCAAAACTCTATCCCCCAATCCCACACCTCCATTGTAAGATGTTGCTTCAATCCCTACACCATCACCGCCTGAATCCCCTCAGCGCCGCCCACCTTCGAGTCTACAGACCAACTCTAGCATCCTCGCCGCCCTCGCCCAATTTGCTTCTCCTCGTATCCCGTTGGCTCGCTGCCTCGCCTCGCGTCGCCTCCCATTGCCTTGTTGCTACGCCTCGCCTGCTCTCCGTTGCCTCACCTCGCATTATAAAATATACTTATTAAACCCACTAACTTGAATATTACAACTGTGTTCGGATTGTTTTTTTCGAACTAATGAAATAATGAAGAAATCCGAAGAGAAAAGCTTGGCAGTGGCATGCACCCGTTTGTTGCTTCAATGGTGCGCCCACGGCGCTTCACCGGAGCTCGAGCACGCGCCTAACGTGGATGGTTTAGCCCTTTGTGGACTGGGGCTATTCTTGTTGGCCATGCATTTCTTTTGGACTTTATTCACCCAAAATTATATTCCAAATTCTTTGATGAGTTATTTTCGAACCATTAATTTGTTTATTTTTTTGTGGAGCCATTAAAGGTCTGGAAAAGGTGGTGGGAGCCCATGTCACACAATCATTAAATTATTTAAATAAGGCCCGGATACCTCGTATTCACTGAAAAAGAAAAAATTCTTCCCCACCACTTATTGAAATAAGGCCTGGATACCTTGTATTCACTAAAAACGAAAAAATTCTTCCCCACCAGTTGTACGCCGCCGCTCTTCTGCCGTCATCTTTCATTCTCTCGCTTGTCTCTAGCAGTCTTCACCCAGGTTAAATTCTTTCCGTCGTTTATCACAACTCACTACTATTATCTCTTTGTCGGTGCCTTTTTTAGGGTTCCTTTTTGCAATGTCTTTCTAATTTATTACTTCATCCGTTTAGAAATAATTGTAACATTTGCATAGTTGTTACTATTCATTGAGTAACTTTGATTCAAAATTTTAACACAATTATACAAGATAAAATATAGTTAAGTGAGATCTTGTTAGATTCATCTAATCGCGTAGTTTTATAATATCAAATTTTTATAATTTTTACTTTTACAAATTTTGAGATATTAAGCGTTAAAAATGTGCATTGGATAACGTGAAATGCAGAAATATTAGAATTTTTGAAAAACCGAGGGAGTATGTTTTTTTCTGTTGTTTATTTGTCATTGATGATTAATGTGAAAGTCGATTTCTTTTTTACTACGCTGGTTCAATTTTTTTTGTTTTGAAGATATTCGCTTATGCCAATCGAGTGAAGTTATGTGGATGTAATTGGTAGTGAGTTGGTTGCAGGATTGTATCGAACCCCATGGACAAGAATCAAGATTCTAGCGTCCTTAGTGCCGATCGGCTCAGCCATCTTCCTTGCACTATCATAGGCAACATTCTTGCTTTGTTGCCTTTGAAGGAGGCTGCAAGGACGAGTGTTTTGTCGAAAAAATGGAAGGATAAGTGGTTAACAATTCCCCGTCTTGTTTTCGAGCAAGATACTAGTGAATGGTTCATTTGTCACGTCTTGCGACTTCATACAGAACCCATTGCCAAGTTCTCGATTGAGTATTACCACACACAGCGCTGCACAACTCTCTACCACTGGTTCAATATCCTGTCAAAGCATAGGATTGAAGAACTAACGATTATGCTAAACTCGTTTAAAACTTTTCAAGTGGTTCCTAATCATTTGTTTAGTTTTTATGACCTCAAACATTTGTCTCTAAAACGTGTTGAGGTCAGACTTCCTTTGTCGATGTATAATGGATTTAGTAACCTTGTTAGCATTCATTTTCGGGATGTCATCATTGAAGTTGAAGAGTTTCAAAGCCTTATAGACAAATGTCCGAAACTCGAGTCCTTGACATTAGTTGACTGTTTCAAGGTCAAAAACTCAACTTTGCATATCAGTACTCCTCATAGTCTAAAGTCCTTTCTATTTGAGGGCTCCGTTGATTTTATATATATCTATTCTAATCCTCACCTTGAGGATGTTTCGATTTCTTTTCGGGAAAGCGATTTGAATACTGAGTCTGACACAGTATTGGATTATGCGATCAAGTTTTTTGGTCAGCTATCAATGATTAAGAAACTGCAAGTGAATTGCGACTTTCTCAAGGTACAAGACTGATCCTTACAAATTAGCGAACTTTACAAAGTTGAGCCTGATCTCTGAATGTTTTTTGCTTTTGTGTATATTTAATGACAGGTCTTGGCTAGAAGTGTGCCATCAATGCTTCCTAACAGCCTTAGCCATCTGGAACATATTCAGTTTGAGAGCCTTTGTACCGATAGTGTGAATTATCTCATATGTGTCATCTGGTTGATTCAAAGCTCCCCAAATTTGCAATCCATTGTGATTTCTGTAAGTGGGGTTGATCTTATCTAGTGTACTATACTCATTTTTGTGGTCCTTATTACAGTCGGAATCTAACTTGAAATTCGAGACGTTGGCAGAACTACTGGTATTGGGATTATGAGGACCAGGATGACCAGTATGCTGCCATTGAATATCTGAAGGAAGAACAGAAATTGGCAGTTCCTCTTACTAGCAGCCTCAAAGAAGTAAAGATCCATGGCTTCTCCCCACTTGAAAGGAAATTTGTAAAGCTTATTTTTTTACGGGCACCAGAACTTAGAAAAGTGGAAATAACAGGAATCAGTAATGAGAGACAATTTCGTGTGAGAAGGACATTGGAAAGCTTCCGTCGATCATCATCACAAGAGATAATCTTGAGTGACAGACGACTTTGATTCAGAAATGATACAAAATTGGGTGTGAGAAAAGACATTGGAAAGCTTCCGTCGATCTGACATCACAAGAGATAATCTTGAGAGGCCACATTGAGTGAGGATCTTATTCCACTGTATCTGCTCTCTTCTTGGCTTGTTTCCATTTTGAAGTTTTTGGGTTTTGGATTTATGTTGAATTATCAATTACTATGTGTTTGGTTTGGTTGCACGATCGAATTTGTTCATTTGCATTAATATTTTGCATCAGTATTACATACCCTACATTACACATTGCATCGACGACTAATATTCTTCCTTGCAAATATACTATTGAGATATGGTTTAGCTTAGCTGAGAAATAAAAGAATCGAAGAGATTTTATAGATCGTAATAACATTTGTTCTTTGGTAAATAGCCTTTTAGCACACACTATTTGTAGATCAGCGATGCAAAATTCAACAGCAAAACTACAACACATCAAATGAATAATCAAACCCCCCCTTGTTTTACCCTATATTTCTAAGGTACTAATTGTTTTTATTATCTTACCGGCAATCTCGTTTTCTAGCTTCCTGTTTGTAATGTCTCTTCCTAATAATTTGTGCGCTTTTTCCCGTTGTTGTATATTTGCAATTACTATAGTTTAATATTAAATCAAATCACTACAATTATCTAAGTTTGATTTTAGGTTACTACAAATATCAATTATCAAAATAAACCAAAACAAAGTAGATGTGTATGTGCTCAAAATAAAATTGATTTATTTTTATAGCATAATATTGTATTGTTGTCAATTTTAATAACTGGTAATTATAATGACCTAAAATCAAGCATACTTCTTCCGTTCTCATATAGCTGCTCCATTTGCATAATAACAACTATTGATTGAGTAACTTTGATTAATTTTTTAATATGGTTTTATAAGATAAAACATAGTCAAGTGGATCTTATAGATTCGTTTAATCACGTAGTTTTAGAATATTAATTTTTTATAATTTTTACTTATATAAAATATGAGTTATTATCATTAAAAAAATTTATTGGATTGCGTGAAATGCAGAAATGATGCAGTTATTAAAGAACAGAGATATTGAGGATGTTTGGGAGTTAGCGGATCCGCTAGCGGATAACGGATTTGAAGAGAGAAATGTGAGACAATCTGCTCTTTGAATCTGCTATCCGATAGCGGATCTGTTCGCTCCCAAACATCCTCAGTATATCATTGCATTGTAACGACCTAATTTTTTTTTTCCGGGAAAAAGGAGGGCCGAAGCGTATTCATTCAAATACTTGTGAAAACTCCAAATTTTTCATCAAAGACAACATCAAATACAATTACTGGGTCTAACCAGGTGCTCTAACCAAAAGTTGAGAATTGTATATAATAAAAAAGGCATCATTTAAACAGACCAAGAAAGGGCAGAAATTTATGGCGGCATTCTGGGAGATGGCATGCTAGCTGCCGTCAGAGCCTGTTCTGAGCAATCATCCATTGCCCGAACTTGGATCTTTCTGGATTTTCTTGATGGTTATTGCTGTAAGGGTCATCTTGATCCATGGGTTTATATTTTGCAGCTTGGGTTTGCGGGCCTTGATCGAGAGGGTGTGGCCATACCTTCCGCAATGAAAGCAGATTTGATTTTGCGAATGTTTTCATATTCAAACCGGACAGCGTTATCGTCTGCAATTACGCTCGTTGTAAGTGGTTTAGCAAGATCGATCTATTCGAATGGCCATTCTTGCAAATCTGCCTCTTGATGCCTCATCATCATCGGTGTTGAAATCTTGTGAATGATGTCGTTCATGACATCCCCAGGCATGGCGGCTTCAATAATGTCGTCTGCACCCTCCAGTTGGACGTGTACAAAATCCGCACGTCTTCTTAATTGCCACTTATTCGCTAAACGTAGTAGGCCTCCAGTTGGTCTTTTTAGTTCCCCGTGGATCGGGATCGGGAGGAACTTGTTGAGTCTAGTGTTTTGTGGGAAGTTCGAACCGATGATTGAACTCAGGTAGTTAGGACTTCTTCTGTTACATCTGTGTTCAGCGCGACCCTTGGAGTGATAGTTTGCTGAGATCAAGAATGAGATTGGGGTCCAACGGCTCTTTTTGATTAGAATAGGCATAGACTAACATTTCTTGCAGGGATTGCCTATCTACTTAGAAAAGAGCTGTTACTCACAAACCAAAATCTCCCCAACGGCTACTTCCCAAAATGGAAAAATTATTCAAATCCGTTGAGTAATTTTTGGGTTTAAGAAGAAGTCTTTCAAGAGAGAAGAGACAGAGATTCATTATTCATCCTTGGAGATATTCTGAAAAGCTCTCTACTGTGTTATTGTTCTAAACTCTCTCTAGTCGATCAACAGCCAAGTGCGCACTGAGATCCCGTTTATGCTGTAAGATCGAAGAAGCCTTGAACATGCTCTTGTTGTATTCGTACCCAAGGACTCCTTAAGTGTTTTCGCGAGAGATAGTTGAGGAATAAGTTCAAGGCTTGACCAGAAAGAAACACCTCAAAGCTTTATTATACTCAAACTACAGAGGAAGTGTTTCACAGGCTGCTACAAGTGGAACTCAAGGCAGGCGGCTTTGAGGGTTGAAGTAGAAGGGGATTTCTACACCAAATGCTGGAGGTTTTTGGTCACTACAACTTCCCACTTGGAGCTTGGAGTGAAGACACTTTACATATTTTGCTATTGTGTGTGGTTGTTTGCCATTGGTTAACACATAGTAAAATATCCTCCTAGATTGGTATCCCTCAGACGTAGGCCGAAGGCCGAACTGGGTCATCAACTTACCGTGTCTCATTTACTCTTTATGCTTGTTTGTTTCTAGCATTAAGTTATTCCGCTGTGCATGATTCTGTGTTTACACTGATTTGGTTGATAAGTGTGTTCACTGTGATAGATTGAAATTGGTTCATTGAACCACTGGCACAGAGAATAGTACTTGCGTGAGCTGGGAACCTAACAAGTGGTATCAGAGCTACACTCTTTCATAGAGAGATCCCTGACGCAAGATGAGTCACAAGTGGAACTTCAGTCAACCTCCTCTCCTGGATGGAAGCAATTTTTCCTTTTGGAAAAAAAAGATGAGATCTTACCTGATGTCTATTGATGATCAAGCCTGGGATGCGGTTCTTGAGAAATATGTAGCACCCACTGTCACTGCTGATGGGACTACTAAGGCTAAAGACAAGAAGGAGTGGACTGTTGCTGAGAAAACCGCCTCCAACATGAACTCAAAGGCTCTACACGCCATCTTCAGTACAGTAACTGACGATCAATACTGTCTAATCTCTACCTGCACCACGGCCTTTGAAGCTTGGGAAATCTTGGTAAACTCTCACGAAGGGTCTGCCTCAGTAAGAACTTCTAAGATTATTTCCATTGAAGCTCTTTATCATAAACTTGCTATGGATGAGCATGAAACTATTAATTGTTACTTTGGTAGAATCCGCACTCTAACAAACTAAGCCCAGCAGCTTGGTAAGATCTACTCCGCTCAGGAGATAGTGAGAAAAATTGTAGGTACTCTCCCTGAATGCTTCAATGCTAAGATTGCTGCCTTGGAACTCCAGAAGGACTATGCTACTATATCTGTAGATGAGCTCATGGGAATACTTCAGTCTTCGGAGATGGACCACTGCAAAAAATTTACTGGAAAGGCTGTTGCCTTCAAAACAGAGTCCAAACCCCAGACTGAACCTCCTGTTGAAGAACCAGATTCTGATAGTGATGAAGAACACCTCATCCTGCTGTCCAAAAAGGTGGCTGGGATTCTGAGGGATAAAAGGTCCAAACAGTTCAGCAACAAGAAGGGAGAGAGTTCGCATAGTAAGAGATTCGAGAAGAACAAGGTTGAAAAATCCTCCAAGAAGTTCCCCAAAGAATCTGCTGATTCCAAAGTACCACAATGCTATGAGTGCAAAGGCTTTGGTCATGTGAGGGCCGATTGTGGTAATCTAAAGAACAAGTCCTCCAGTTCAAAGAAGAATTTCTGTGCAACCTTCAGTGAAGAAGAGGAAAGCAGCTCCAGTGAAAGTGAGGATGAAACAGGAGTTGCCTTTGCAGGGTCATGGGACACTTACTCTGAGACAGAAGCAGATGAAGGTAACCCTCCTTCCTGTGTCACTCCGTTTATTGCTGATGATGTTGCTTGTTCCTCCTCTAACAGGGAAGATGTAGACAAAGTTGAAACGCTTGTCAAACAACTTGAAGATTTGAGCGGGAAGCTTAGAGATTCTGAGGGTCAACTAGAAGGACCAATGATCGAATTGATAGATCTGAGGAGAGAGCATGCTGATCTGAGTGAGAAACATGAGGATCTCAGATGTCAATTCTATTCAAGGTGGGAAGAACTTCGCAGCATAGAAGACAGACGAGATGAGTTAGAGTGTCTTATTGTCCGACTGGAACCCAGCAACATGGACTATTGTGTAAGGGTGGATGAGCTATCAATTCAGGTCGATGAACTCACCACTGACAATGGTGTCCTTGCCAGTCAAGTCTCAGAACTCAATTCTCAACGAGAACTTCCAACAAGAAGTGATTGTGTAGTGTGAACAAGTGTTCAGTCTCACTACTGTGAATGGCGCCCTAATCGAACAAGTTGCTGCTCTCACCAGTCAAAGACGTGATCTCCAGGATCAAGTGGCAAAATTATCCCTGCAGATTGAAGAACTCAATGCTAAGGTCAAAAACTCTGAAGATCTTGCCAACTGATAATGGCCAAAATTGACCATTATTTTCAATCTATTTCCGTGTCTAATACGGACATTTGATCGCATTCCGGTCTTATTTAAATAAGAAAGCAGTTGAATTTAACAGATTTATGCAAGTTTCTATAAATAATAAGCTGGTATTGAAAAATACAAAATATTGTTAATTTTATATTAATTTTATGTTAAAAAATCCAAAAACATGATAAAAATATTAAAAATCATACACTTGATTGATTTTGGTTCGATGTTGTCTATTCGATGGAACACGGGTTCATTAAATGGAGCATAAACCAAATAATCAAGTGGAATAAATATTCATATATATATATATATATATTATTTTATATTTAGATGTATATATTTAATTTTTTATGTTTGTTTTTTTTAATTCTGTTTTCTGCTATCATTTAAGCATTATTTGATCCACTAATCCATGTTTAATTAAATTGCAGGTGTTTAATTCAATTTGGTCCAAGATTATTGATCCAGTCCAGCAAGTTCTCAGTCCAAAAACCTGTAAGCCCAACTCAACATTAGCCCTACACTTTCAAGCCCAAACCACAATTATCCAAAGCCCAATACCCAACCCTAATCCTAACCCTAAAACCTAACCCTGCCCCCTGCCGCCGGCGCCGCCACCGCCGGCCGGCGGCCACCTCCATTCCCGTCCACAGCCTTCTCCGTTCACCGCCACAACAACACCGCCGCACCTCACTCCGGCGCCCTCATCCATTTTCAAACTCCACCACCACTCGCCCACCATTTCTCCACCCAATCCGCCACCAACACCTCCATCTTCCACTGTCACCGCCCTTCATCATCAAACTCCCTCCTCCAACCACCACTGCCCATCGCTCTTCCCACCATCTCCGCCTCCATCCCACTTCAACCTCATCCCTCCACATACCCTTTTCCGGCCTCCACCACTGTCCGCCATCTCCGGCGAGAGCTTAGCCGCCGCCGCCTTCATCCTCAGTCACCACCATCCTCTAATTCCTCCGACCACCATTTTCCATCCCTATTCCAGTCACCACCCCTTTTATCGCCTCAACCAACCCCCTGCCTCCATCTCCCCATTTTCGCTTCCACCTCCGGCAGCCCAGGCCCTCTCCGCCACCGCAGCGCCCCTTCCTTCTCCACCTCCCTCGCCCAGATCCAATCAACCACCACCTCTGTCCTTTTCCGATTCCAACTCCGACCACCTCGCGCCACCACCATCAACCACCACCCTCACCAGATTCGCCATCCTCCTCTCAAGCTCCAAGCAGCAAGAAATGAAACGGAAGCAAGAAAAAGAAGAAGAAGATGAAAGAAAAGAAATTTGGGAAGAGAAGAAGAGGAAAGAAAGGAACCTGTCGAGACAAGGAAGGAAAATGGAGGAGGAATGGAAAGAAGAAGAGAGAAAATTGGAAACTGAAAAATGAAGAAGAACGAGACAGAAAATAATGGAGGAAGAAGAAAGAGGAATGGAGTAAAGAAGAGAGAAATAAAAGAGTAAAGAGAAAACAAAAAAAAAAAAAACCTGTCGAGAAAGAAAAATCCCAATCCGGGTCGAGATACCATGTATAGCGACCGGGTGTTTAGAGACAGGGAAATTGCTTAAGGACTGGGGATGTTTAGAGACACAAAATCCGTGTCGCTAAACAAACCCCGGGTCGAGATACCATGGACCGCGACCGGGTGCTCCGCGACACAGAAAATGGTTAGAGACTGGGAGTATCAAGACAAAAAATCTGTGTCGCGGAACAATGTTCCGCGACACATGGATCGCGACCAGGACAGAGTCCCGCGACCTCGACAGAGAAGAGAGAGCAGCCTCAGCCACGTGACCACCCACTTTCCAATTCTCACATGTCAAATCGAATGGAAGGTCCTGGGACCTGAAGTCCTGCAAGTGTTAAATTTTCGTCCTCTTCCCCCTGGACTCGAGCTCCCGCCCCCTCCTGTGCGTCATCCTGGAGCTAAAAATTGTGTCCTGAACCAGATTTGTTCCGCGAACAGGCACAATTGTTTAGCGACTGGTGGGCCTTGAATGGGCCTAGGGCTCAATTCCACCACTCTATAAATATATCCTCCCAACCCCTTTGAACAGTAACCTAGCCACACTTGTAGTTCAATTTCTATTCTTGGGGCACCACTGTGCTCTCAAGTAGTTTTAGTTTAGATAGTTTTATTTTTATGTAATGTAGATTTTAGTGTAGTCTTAGTTTAAATTTCTGTAATAATTTAGTGTGGCTAGTGTTCACATTTTCCAGTTTTTCATATTTTTGTATTTTTGGTTGAAACATTCAATTAATGGATGTAGTTAAACCTTGTTTTAGTTCGTGGAATGATCAAGAAAATGCCCCATAAAAATTTGTCATGGTCTCTCCCTTATTAATTATTTTGCTGTTCTGTCTTCATTTCTTTTGGGTTGCTTGACCACTTTTATTATTATAGTTAGGTTTAATGCTTTAGTAGGTTTAATAAATGCATAAACATTTTACATTTATCCCTTGATAGATTTAGTTAGGCTTTATTTTAATTTTGGTATGCTAGCATAGTTTGTGTTTGTTCTTGCTTTTAATTCTAGTTTTTGGTTATTATTAGTGTGCTGCTCCTGTTTTTCTTTTTTTTAGGTAGTCTTTTTCATTTTGTTTTATTTTTATTTCTAGTCTATTAGATCTAGAAAGGGATAGTGTTAAAGTGTTTATGCATATTTATTTAAAATTGCATCACCCATATTGTATTGCATCACGTTGTAACCCCACGGGTTGCAACGTAATTTTCCCCGCAATGCAATATTAGGCGTTATGCTGCCAAAATTTTTATAAAATTTTTAAATCCCTCGGTCGCGAAGCAATCCTGTCGCGGACCCACGGTCCGCGACACACTCCTTGATTAGTGACCAAGGACCCAAATTCTTGTAATTTCATTCTGGAAGGGCTCTGTCGCGGACCCACGGTCCGCGACACACCCCTTGTTCCGCGACCAGGAATTATGCCCTTGTTGGATTTTCAAACCTTGTGTCGCGGACCCACGATCCGCGACACACTCCTTGTTCCGCGACACAACAAACTCTAATTTCCAACATTTCAATTTCTCCTATTTCCCACCTCTCTGTCGAGATCCTCCTGTCGCGGACCCACGGTCCGCGACACAATCTCTGTTTCTCGACAGGCTTGGCAATCTTTTTGCCCAAATTTTTAATCTCCATCTCTTCACCATTAAATAATTGAATCTTTATGTTAATATTTTGAGGTTGAAATCCAATGATCTCAACCCATGATTAAATTGATATAAAGAACTTTGTTCAATTTTCCATTAAAAGATTTTTCTACATAAACCAAACTCTAATGATCTAAGTATATAATCCGGACTGTAATTAATTAATTAATTATGGAATGAGTGATTATTTAGACATAAAGAGTAACTATGGATTTAATTCCATACCCTTGCATGAGAAACCAATGTCTCTCATACAAGATGACCCAAAAATATTTCCTTTTATTTATTTTGTCTTCACCCGTGTTGTGTGAAACAGCTAGTAAGAATATAACAGACTAATGTTGGCGGGTATTCCCACACGGATAAACTAGCTCGTGGTCTGTATATTAATTACTAGATGTTATTTTGCATGGTCCGGATAGTGGTCGGTGGAAGCCTTGGCGGTTCGTCCATCCGGGATTATAATAGCTGCTCAGCTGACTCCTATCCGGATACAGTTTTCTCTTCTTCATCTTAATTTCAAACCCGAATCTCAAACTGTACCAACACTAGACGACATAGGTCAATGTTGGCTAGTAATTAAGACAGTGAAAGAACATGTAGGTTTTTCTCCGATTCACAGATAGTAAGGGTCTGAATGATAGTGACCACTGTCATTTAAGATTATTCTGCTGTCTAAAATCATTCCATCTGAACTAATTGGGAACTGGATAGCAGATGTTTGCAGTCCAGATCACCCCAGTTATTTCTGGCACTCTCTTTAGCCAAAATTCTTCTCATCTCCGGTTATTTCATCTTTGTGTTCCCACTTCTGTCTAAACCCACCTTATATTTTGGGTTATTTTATTTTACACTTCTCTATAAAATTATGCATGATAATATTATGTAACTATTGTGGTCATATTATTTTGGGATCCTTCCCTTGGACACAGGAGTCTTGATTTAAATCAGATGTCTCATGATAAATTTCCAACAAAAATTCATTTATAAAATCCAGATCTAAGTAAGGGATACATTCCACAGTTATGACTAATTTATATCCGACTGGGGGTTGATTTTGGAGAATTAGAAGCAGAGTCAGCCATTAGGTCTTATCTAGACTGAAAGGATCTGTATTTTAATTGAGAGTTTAGTACCTGTTTAGGGAATGATTTTCAAACATCTATTATTTTCCAAAATTGCTGTATGTTGGAAATCTTATATTAAATATTGCATTGACTCAGAGTCCGCTTGGATTCATATGAGATGTAATAGATAATACTAGAAGAACAACATGTGGGCCTTGGTTATTTTCTAAGGTAGGGTTGAGTTCCTTTCAACTGCTATCCTCTTCTGCCAAAGCCTATTTTTGAGTCCTGAGTGAGTGCATCCGGAATGAACTAATTTATTAGTTTATTTCATTAGTTTGTATCTCATAACCACCCGACGGGAAGTGAACACTGCGATCGGTTCACCGAGAATAGGGAATTCTTGATCCACATCCGGTCATTCTGACTGGGGGCTTTCTTTTACTACCAGGGTCAGACTTTCAACAACCTTCGAGTGATAGGATTTTAAATGCTTTCTTTACCGCTTTCTTTTAACTGCTTTCTTTAGAGGTCACTCGGTTGTATTGAGAGTTGCGTAACTGCTACTAGGACTGAGAGTTAAGGGATAGTTCAGGGCTTGATTAGAATCTTTGGGTGTGACATGGGGGAATGATAGCAGTACTTGACACTTCAATAAATGATTTGTCGGGTGTTGCTTATCCACCAAAGATAAATGACATACCTCTGCGCAGGGGCAGTTATCTATCTGTGGTATCTTAGATTTTGTTGTCTTAAGGCATGTAAATCCTTACTGTAAGTACCTGTCTGTTAAAGGGAACATAGTATAGGAAGCATGAGAGTTAGCTATCTGATGGATTATCCCAAGCTAAGATCTGTGTAACAAAATGGAAGTTTAATTGTGTTTCATCTAAATCTTGTCCAATCTTTATTCTTTTCTTCCTGTCCCTTCTGTCATATTTTAAATCTGCTTTCTTAGAATAATCTTAACCGCTTTCTTAGAAGAATTTTATTGCTTTCTTAGATTAAATTTAATTCGCTTTCTAGAATAATTTTATCTGCTTTATTTTAATTGCTTTCATAACTTAGTTTAAATTCTTTCAAGTAGTTGATAATCAAACACAAACTTGAATCGAGTAACCGAGTGGAAAATCTTTAGTAAATGACGTGGGCCCTGCTTCCATCGCACATCCTCCAGTAAATAACCGAGTAGAAAATCTTTGATAATTACTGCAATTTTTGACTCCGTGCGCTTTCGGGGGCACAGTTTCGTAACACGAGTAATAAAAACGTGACAACCTATAAATATATCCCTAATCCCAACTCCGCCTTCATAAATCGATTTCATTAAATAAAAATTGAAAACCAGGATTATTATGTTTCAGAAAATACTCATGTAATGGGAACTTGTCAAAAGTTTCATGGCAAGGATCTTCAAGGCAGGAAATTGTCAAAAGTTTCATGCCGGGGAGGTCCACAGCGCCGTTTGAAATTGAAGTTTCCCACATGAGTAATAAAAAGTGGACTATATCCTTAAACCCCTTTCCCACGAATCATAACTCTTTTCACTCAATAAATTCAATCCTAGTATTTTTTATTGAAAAATACTCGTGTTAGTGAAACTTGTCAAAAGTTTCACCAACCGTCTGAACAAGGGAAAGGATGTGCTCTCTGAAATACTCTCTTCCTCCAAAGCTCATGGTGACAGAAGGGGCATTGGATTTGTTAAAGGAAGCAGTAGCTCCAAAGACAGAGTATTTGTCAAGGAAGGACATTCTTCAGAAGAAAGCTCAGACAAGTCACCTAAGAAGGGGACTACTCTTGTGAAGCATGCTAAGAAAAGGAAATTGAAAAAGCCCCACTCACCTGTTGTTCCCTTGGAATGTGGATACTGCAAGACCTTTGGACACAGAACTGACTCCTGTCGACTCCTTGCCAGAGATGCTGTTTCAGGAAGACCCATGATATGGCCAAGTAAAGAACTCAAGAGGAGCATGTTCAGGAGAGAATGGCGGATCAAATGAGTCTTCCTGTGCAATATGGCATTCCACTCAGTTAGCAAATCTGGAAAGAAGGTGTGTTGGTATTTTGATAGCGGATGCTCCAGACACATGACGGGTGACAAAAATCTTCTATCTGACTTCCAAAAATTGGATGGAGGATATGTCATCTTTGGTGATGGTGGCAGAGGAAAAGTAGCAGGACAAGGTTCAATTGGAGACAAAGGAATTCTGGCTCTTAATCCTGTCTACTATGTTGAAGGTCTGTGTGCTAATCTCATTAGCATCAGCCAGTTGTGCGACAACAAAATAAAAGTATGCTTTGATTGGGATCAATGTGAAGTCCTCAACTCTAGATATGAATGTGTGTTGAGAGGACTTCGGTCCAAGAATAATTGCTATACCCTGGCACAATCTTGTTTTCTCAGTGAAAATGCAGGTCCTGTTCAAGCCCAGCTTTGGCATGAGAGATTAGGACATCTCAACTTCAAGGACTTGATCAAACTCAGCAAATCTGGAGCTACGAAAGGCCTTCCCCCGTTGAAGAAGTCTGATGCTGAGTTCTGTGATGACTGTGCGAAAAACAAACAGCACAAGGCTTCACATAAGGCGATCGAGCAGTCTGGTTCAACCCAATGCCTAGAACTCATACATATGGACCTCTTTGGCCCTACTGATGTAAAGAGTCTGGGAGGTAAGCACTATGTTCTCGTGTGTGTTGATGACTTCTCTCGATATACCTGGGTTTCCTTTCTCAGGGAAAAGAGTGAAGCACTCGAAGCATTCATCAAACTTCACAACCAAATCACGACTGAGAAAAACTGTAAAGTCAAAAGAATCAGGAGTGACCACGGTGGTGAATTTCAGAGTCAAATGTTTGAAGACTTCTGCAGTGAACATGGGATAAAGCATGAGTTCTCTGCTCCCCGAACTCCGCAACAAAATGGAGTGGTGGAAAGGAAGAACAGGACAATCCAAGAAATGGCCAGAGTCATGCTAAACTCAAAGGATGTTCCTCAGTTCCTCTGGACAGAAGCGGTGCACACTGCCTGCTATGTTGGGAACCGAGTCCACATAAGATCTAAGACCCTGAAGACTCCATATGAACTATGGAAAGGTAAGAGAACAACCATTTCATATTTTCATATATTTGGTAGCAAGTGCTTTGTCTTAAATGACAGGAATCACTCCGGAAAGTTTCAAGAGAAAAGCACAGAGGGTGTATTCGTGGGCTACTCATCCACCAACAAAGCATATCGAGTGTACCTTCCCTCCTCAAGGAAAGTAGTGGAATCTGCCAATGTTGTTATTGAAGACAAACCCAAGTGTGTGTCTAAACCTGTCCCAGTTATGGAGATTGAGAATGAGGTCTGTTGAAACTTTTGACAATTTCCGTCCCACGAGCATTTTCTTAAAAATATACCAGGTTAGATTTATTACATGAAGAGAGTTATGATTCACGGGAAAGGGTTTAGGGATATATCCAGATTATTAGTCTTTTTATTACTCAAGTGTGGTGCTTTAATTTCAAATGGCGCTGTGGTCCTCCCTGTCATGAAATGTTGACAAATCTCATGGCATAGCCGGGATAGGTTGACCTTCAGCCTGTCACACTGAGGATCCCCGGCAAGTATGTCATGATGCTTCTCATCAATTCTTGCCATGAGAGTTCCTGCCATGAAACTTTTGGCAAGTTCCCACTACATGAGTATTTTCCGAAAAATCATGATCCTGGTTTAAGTTTTATTAATGAAACCAATTTATGATGGCGGAGTTGTGATTAGGGATATATTTATAAGTAATCATGTTTTTATTGCTCGTGTTTGAGAAACTGTGGCCCGAAAGCGCACGGTGTCAAAAATTGCAGTAATTTATAGTAAGACCGGATCGTTCACTGGAGGATGTGCGATAGAAGCAGGTCCCACGTCGTTTTACTAGATTTTCCATTCGTATTGCTCAATAGGTTTGAAAGGTGATTAATAACTACTGACATGAATGTAAATTAAATCTGGAAAGCAGTTAAATTAATCTATAAAGCAAATAAATCTATTTTAGAAAGCGGATAAGGATTATTCTAAGAATGCAGTAAACATTATCTACGAAAGCAGGGAAAAGGAGCATTGTGCCAACCGTGAAGTTGAGTCACAATGTGGACAGAAAGGACAGGAAGAAAAGAATGAAAATTGGACAAGAGCGAGATATAGCAATATTAAACTTCCATTTTTATACGCAGATCTTTGTTTGGGATATTTCTTTCAGATAGCTAATTCTCATGCTCTCAGTAAGGCGTTCCCTTTAACAGACAGGTACTTGCAATATGAGTTTACATGTTCCTAAGACCGCAAATTCTAAGATACCACAGATTTGTAACTGCCCTGGCCTGGGTATGTTACTTCATCTGTGGTGGATAAGCAACACCCGACACATCATTTATTGAAATGCCAAGTACTACTATCATTCTCCCATGTCACACCCAAAGATTTGAATTAAGCCCTAAACTATCCCTTGACTGTCAATCCTAGTAGCAGTTACGCAACTCTCAATACAACCGAGTGACCTCTAATGAAAGCGGTTAAGAGAAAGCGGTAAAGAAAGCATTTAAAACCTATCACTCGGAGGTTTTGAAAATCTGACCCTGGTAGTAAAAGACAGCTCCCCATCAGGATGAAGGAGTATGGATCAAGAATTCCCGGCTCTCAGTGAACCACTAGTGTGTTCACTTCCTTCCGGGTGATTATGAGATACAAACTAATGAAACGAACTAATAAATTAGTTCGTTCCGGATGCACTCACTCAGGACTCAAAAGTAGGCTTTGGCAGAAGAGGATAGCAGTTGAAAGAAAACTCAACCCTATCTTGGAAAATAACCAAGGCCTAGATGATGTTCCTCTAAGATTATTTACCACACTGTATTTGAATCCAAGTGGACCCCATCTCGGTGTAGCACTTAATCTTACATTTCCATCAACCAGCAATTTTGGAAAATAATGGATTTGAAAATCATTCCCTGTCAGGTACTAGACTCTCAGTTAAAACACAGACCCTTTCAGTCTAAACGAGACCTAATCGCTGAATCTGCTTCTTAATTCCCAAAATAACCCTTGATAGAATATGAATTAGTCATAACTGAAGAATTTATCCCTTACTCAGATCCGGATTTTATAAAGAGATTTTTGTTGGAAATTTACAAAGCCATATCTGTTTAAGATCTAGACTTCTATTGTCCAAGGGAAGGATCCCAAAATAATTACAGACCACAACAGTACATAATATTATCATGCATAAGGATATATGGAAGTGTAAAATTAAGTGACCCAAAATATAGAAGCGGGTCTAGACAGAAGGTGAGACACAGAATGGAATGGTCAAGGTACCAAAGTAGTGGCAGAATGATCAGGTGGACTGTAAACATCTACTGTCCAATTTCCCAATCACTCGGATGGAGCGAATTTAGGCAGCTTAGACCCTGTAATGGTGGTGTCAACACCAGTTGGGCCTCCACTGTCTGTGAATTCGGATAAAAACCTACATGCTTCCCTTCTATAATGATCATCAGTTGGCATTGACTGATGCCAACTGACTCCCCTTACAGATTGGAATTTGGGTTTGGAAATTAAGATAACAAAAATAAAACTGTATCTAAATGGGAGTCAGTTGAGCAGCTATTGTAACCCCGGATGGGCGAACCGCCAAGGCTTCCACTGACAGCCATTCAGACCATGCAAAATAACGATTAGTAACTAATACCCAGAATACGAGCTAGTTATCCATGAGGGAGTACCCGCCAACATTATTCTGATGTATTCTTTACTAATGGTTCCACACAATACACAAGGACAAAATAAATAAGAAGCAAAAGAAGATCCATTGTATGAGAGACATTGGTTTCTCATGCAAGGTTGTGGGTTGGGCCCACATGTAATGGTCTTAAATAATCCTTCCTACCATAATTAATTACAGTCCAGATTATCTGTTTAAGCCATCAGGATTTTGTTTATACAAGAGTGTTTTAATGGCAATTGAACAAAGGTCCTTTAATCATGATGATTGTTGGAGTTTGATTATTGCTAATCTCAATCTTTAATCATTGATGAGTCAAGGGTTCAATCAGTTAAGTGATGCAAGTGGAGAATCAAAATTTGGGCAGCATAACACCCTATATTGCAATTCCAGAATGTTACATCCTAACCCGTGGGGCTATGATGTGAGTGTTGCAATATAAATTAGGGAGAGAATGAAATTTGTTTAAGATTAAATAGAGGGGGAGGAATCTTGTCGCTATATCATAAATGTTGTCGCGGACCGAGATCCGCGACATGGACATCCCGACAAGTTTTTAGAATTTTTGGCAGCATAACGCCTCTTTGTCACTATGCAAGGTTTTGTCGCGGAACGTGGCTCCGCGACAAGGGTGACATCGCGACAAAGTGTTTTAATAAAATTCTAAGGCATTTGAACCTTTGTCGCTATGCGTGGAGATTTTTGTCGCGGAACGTGGTTCCGCGACAAGGTGTTCCGCGACAAGGTGTTCAAAGGCTAAGGAACATGGCATAATTTTTCTGTCTCGGAATGGGACTTTGTCGCGGAACGTGGCTCCGCGACAAGGTGATTCCGCGACAAGAAGCCATGAAGACAAAATGCAAGAGTTTGGCTCCTTTGTCGCTATGCATGGATAGTTTTGTCGCGGAACTTGGCTCCGCGACAAGGTATTCCGCGACAAAGGGTTTTAAATTATAGAGACAAGTGTCTTGAAACACCTTGGTCGCGGAACTGCCACTCTGTCGCGGAACGTGGTTCCGCGCCAGAAGGCGGTTGGCGCCCAAGGTGGTTCAGGACAAAAGTCAGAAAAAGCAGAAATGAACAGTGGCATGCAAACAGCGTGATCTCACCCTATTTCAGATCAAAAAGTTATTCTAAGCTAAAAATAAGCAAGAAACATTCAAAATAAGGAAGAACATGCTTAAACAAAAATAACAAGACTGAGCAGGATATTAAAATAAAGCAAGAATCCTAATCTAGGGTTTGATCACACATCCACACAACATTATCCATAATATGCTAACAGTGAACATAAAAATGACAAAATGGGGGTCAAATGACCCCAAAATGAAAAAGAAAGCATAAATCCATGGGGTGTGAGACCCATTTCATGGTTTGGGACACAAATGCTGAATGTTTTCCCATATTATTGAAGAGGTGTTGTTAATACCCATGGTTTGGGTATTACAAACCCTAAAACAAGAGTTTAGAAAACAAAAACATAGTATAAAAATGGCTATCTAAGCACTGTGAACAGTAAAACACTAATCTAAACTAAACTAAGTGCAAAAATTAAATAATACATAAAAAATAAACCTAACTACTCTACCTAAGGAAGAACCCCTAAGCTTGCCTTCAAGAACTCTCAAATTCAAACTTCCAACTGTCCAACTATCCAACCCTTAGCTCATGGGAGACACCTCATATTTATAGAAGTGTAACCCTAAGCCCATGGGCCTTGATTCTAGCCCATTGTGTCTTAAGACATCACACACATCACAGCTTTGTCTCGGAACATCAAGTTGGTCGCGGAACACACTGCATGTGGCAAGGCTTCTCGACTGGGTCTTGTGTCTCTATTTGTGCATCTTGGTCGCGGAATGGCTTTTGTCGCGGAGTCATGCTATCGCGACAAGGGTCATCGCGCCAGGAGCTTGGCTGGTCTCCTCTTCATTTGGGGCCAGTTGGTCGCGGAGTATGCCTTTGTCGCGGAACACTGCATCGCGCCAAGGGCTTCCGCGACAAAGGTCTTCCTGGGCCTGCTGGATTGGGCCAGATGGGCCGAAAGTATTCTTTTTGTGGGCTTTTCTATCTTTTTCCCATCTTTCTGTTTCCTTTTCTTTTTCTCATGTTTTTGGATTTTTCTAACATAAATATGTAATAAAATTACATATTTATGCCTTTTTCATACCAGCTTATTATTTTTACAATTATGCATAAATCAGTCCAATTCGACTGCTTTCTTACTTAATGTAAGACCGGAATGCGATCAAATGCCCGTTTAAGACACGGAAATGGATTGAAAATAATGGTCATTTTTGGCCATTATCAACATCCTCACATTTAATACTGATCGTCCCCGAGCAGTCAGAGTCAATGTTCCTAGGAACACGGACTCTACATATTCAATTCATTTTCGTGGCTTCATAAATCACATCCTTTTTGAATTGGGATAAGACAATCAAAAACTACAAGTGTTGAATTCCCTTGATTGCAGTGTTTAATGAAATGATACTTGCTCACTATATCAGGCCTACAAATCAAACATTATTATTAATCCTTCATGAATATCGTGTTTGAAAGATGCAAAGATTAAAAAATTAGAATTAAGGTATGACACGAACATGTGTAATGAGAAAAGGCCTCACTTATAAGAGAATCGGAAAATTCACTCACTCTCAATTGGGGTTTAATCATGAACGCTCAGAATCAAATTTAATTAAATTATCCCATAAGCTTGCAATCAGACCAACTCGCCACCGGCTCATTTCTTCAAATAGAGATCACGAGGTCTTATTTAAGGGTTATAACGGGGCGTACGGTTGTAACATTAGGTAGGAAAGGGGAATTATTAGGCTAAGTAGTGGCAAGAATTTAATTCCATCATAACTTGGCATTTTCATTTAAAATTTATGATCATCATTGTTTCTTTCTTTTGCTTTTCTCTTTTCATATTGCATGACCTTAGACTATGTCTAATTTGCTTTGTCATTTGCAATTTATTGATGTTGACTGAAATTCAACATCTTTTTTTTTTTTTTTTTTTGAATCGGTTTATAGAATACCGATTTATAGTTTTTATGATGATCACAAACTTAATGCCTTTGATAGAATTCATTCCTGCACACTTGGGTTTGAATTTCTTGGTCTTTTTGTAAAGCTAGGAATAATATAGAGGGTTTCAAAGAAAAATTAGGCTTAAAGGCTCAACTTGGTTAATCCTAAAGGGAAAATATTTTTGGGTTTGGATTTCAAACGAAGGCCAAAAATTTGGGTTTTTCTAAGTGCCTTGATCATATGCTCGATTTCGGGAATATGGCATGGTCTTGAATCGGTCCAAATTGCAAGTTCTAGTTTCCTTTAATCAAAATGATTCACACATCAAAGAAAATGAATGAGTAAAAGTGACTCATGGCTCAAATCTCACAAGGTTGGATTGATTCATGTCATACAATATTCGCAAATTCAATCAAAGCTTAATTCTAACAATTTATTCAATCGAAATCTCTAACATGCAGATTTATTACCCAATAAGCTGATCGCATCATTAAATTTTTATAGCTCAAAACCTCAGGAATTCATTTCATGCATGTTCTCAATTATATAATCCCAATTTAAAAGTTTGAAAATTTAATCACAAGCCTAAATTCAACCTGTGAATTTAGAGCAAGTTTATGCATATTTTTGCTGGTTATTTAATTGAAAGCAGTAAAGAAGCACTGCTGACATACTGAGTATGTCAACAGCATATTTTTGGTCTGACAGTCACTTATTCATCTTGGACTGTACAGACATCTTTTCAAAGGAAAGCAGTAAAGAGTTGTTCAGTGGTCTCAAAAGTTGAGTTCCAATTTTAGGGAAAGCAATTAAATACATCCGAGGCAAGGGATTCTCGTGCAGTTAATACAAACCTGCACACACAAAAGGAGGAAATCCCTTGCAGATACTACTACTAGACTGGAAATAAAATAAAACCTAATAGACTGGGATTCATCTTCTTCTTTTAGAATAGGAATCTGGCCCAGTGGATGTAACTGGTCAACTCACACCGCAGACACCAGCCGTTATGGATCATCATGGGCTCGTTCCTCCTTGGGCAGTAGATTCTGTCCCCTTGGCCTGCCCATAGGTACGGGGTGTCTGGGTCATCTGTCATCCATCCGAGGACGTTGGTAGACGTGTACTGAAGGACTGACCGATCCGTTACCATCCTTTCGATCATCTTGATTCCCTGCTCGACCTGCCCTGTGTCCTCCTTGCTCATGAGCATCAGTCCCCGGGTGAAGATTGACGCCTTGTGGTTGTCCTCGATTCCTGGGCGCAGTAGTTCACAAGCGTGCTCCTCATTCCCTTCTACAAACGCCATAAGTGCTGGAATGATTTGGAGATTGAGATTTCCTGCCGCGGTGCATGTTTGCAGGAATCTCTGCTTCTCCCAACGGAGTCTTTCTTGCCCTCTCTTCACAGTGGAAGAGTCAACCTCGCATCGCTTGTACACGATAGTAAGGTTCCCAGCATCCCTGAGCTTTCTGCATATCCGTTGTGCAGCAAACACCTCCCTGATTTCATCCTCTCCTATCCGGGAGAGAATTTCACCAAGGAGTTCGACCGGCAAGTCCAGCAACTTGGTTCCTTCTGGAGCAGGGTCTGGAATGGGAGGATTACCCCTGAAAAGATAAGAAGTGATGAATCCAATTTTTATGTAATTTTCGGAAATTATTCAAGTTTAGAAACCAACATCCTCACATTTAGAGCTTTGCTCTAGATGTGAGATTATTAGATTTCTGACTTGAATTTTAATCTAAAGCATATGTAAATAATATTTGGTTTTAGATGGGCTAGAGAGCCCAAAATAAAATAAAATTGGCCATTGGGCCTAAAATCTTTTTAATGGGCCATAGGGCCTAAAAGTTTTCAATTTATTAAACAAGTCCGAGGCACTTGTTGGAAGTGGAATGAGATGGACAGATGGAAATGGAGTGCTCGGATATTGGAATGTGCAATGGAGACGTGGCGGAACGGATTTGCTGTTTCTGAATAGCTTGGACTGTTTGGACAGTTTTAGCATCCAAAAATTTGCAAACACTGTTTTTAATTTTTAAAAATGGTTGACTTGTTTTATTTAATAAAGGTGGGATGTGAGTGGTCCCATTTTGGATTTTTGAAAAGGATAGCAGTTAGGTGACAAAATACTGCTATCTTACTCACACTAGTGTTCCATTGGGAACAAAATTCAAGTCAAACATTAAACAAAAATAACTCTTTTTGTATTTTTCTAAAAGGTTGCTTTTATTAAAAGTGGAAGCTTCCTGTTGGGTGTTTGTACTATGTTTCCATAAACAAACAAACATTTATTCCCATGAGATTTCTAACATGAGAACAAATGTGCCCAAAAAGATCTTCCATCTTTATTACACCACCCACACTGTGCACATCACATCAGGATCAATCAAACCAATAACATCAAGATATTCAAAACAACACCCAAATGTTTATCAGTTTGTTCTTTCCAGTTTTAAACTTCAAAAATCTTATCCATTAACAGTTTTAACCCCATTAATCAGTTTTCAAAACAAGTTCTCAAAAACTTCAAAATGGTGCTCAAAGCCGAGGGCACTCAAAACCTCTAAAAAAAATCTGAAGTTGGATGTGCACACTAACAACACCACACCACGAACACAACAAAATGAAAAACAAAACGAGACAAAATAAAAAGAACGGGTCCGAAGGGGGGGCTATGTCCATGGTGAAAATAGGGTTTACCCTCTCCTCCTTGGCTCGGGTCTAGGCGCGGGTCCAAGGATTGGGAGGGGTCCATGAAATCGGTCCATAGTTTCCCTTAGAAATGGCGTGCAAGAGTGCGAAGAACACGTGGTGTTCGTTCGGATGAGAGAAAAATGGGGGAAAAGAAGATGAAGAAACTGAAAGAAGTTGAAATGACAGGAGGAAGGTGAAAAGAAACTGGAGGGGGTGGGGGGGGGTATAAATACTTGAACCTTTGTCGCGGAATCCGAGACTTTGTCGCGGAACAAGGTTCCGCGACAAGGCATAGCGACATTAGAGTGGTCGCGGAGTTGAGGGTTGGTCGCGGAGTCATGCTCCGCGACAAGGCCATCGCGACAAAGTTCAGCATGGAGACAGTCAACGCAAATCGTGTCGCGGAGCAGGGGCTGGTCGCGGAGTCATGCTCCGCGACAAGGTGCTTCGCGACAAGATGTGGGGAAATGGTTTAGAAGGAAAAGGGAGTTTGTCGCGGAGTAGGGCCTGGTCGCGATGCATGACATCGCGACAAAGGTCCTTCCGCGACAAAGGATTTTGAATTTTCAAATTTTCTTGGACTGGGCCCGAGTGTGGTATTGGGCCTGCGTCCATTTTATTTGACTTGGGCTGAATGAATTTAGTCCAAGTAAATTCAAAATGCAGGGCTGAATATTAAATAATCCACTTGCATAAAATTAGGTTGGGTCAGTTCCATTTCATCTGTGAGTTTCGTCTCGGGTCTTGAATTTCTTCAATTCCCGAGAACATTTTCTCAGATTTATAGAACTAATCCAACCAAGAACCTGGTTTTCCATGTTACTGTTGTCTGCTCCTTCTTTTTGGTGGTTCCGAACTTCTGCAAGACAGACAAATAAGACGCATTTAGATTTTCTCCAAATATCAACATCCTCACATTTAGAGTCTTAGTACTCTAAATGTTTAATTGATCTTTGGGTACTTTCTTGCCATGAAATAAATACTGTAACTATATACTATATATATAAACTGAAATTTTTGTATTTTTAAATGCTGTTTCTTATTGAGTGTAAGCCGGGTCTGCCACTGCTTGGCTTTCTTTCTCCGGATCGAACTGTCCGAGGTACTCCTTCAATCGTTGTCCATTCACCACTATATCGCCCCTGCCAGTTCGAATCCTGACAGCTCCATTTTTGAACACCTCTAGTACTTCATGTGGTCCTTCCCATCTAGATTTGAGCTTTCCGGGGAACAGCTTCAACCTAGTATTGAACAATAACACATGTTGACCAACATAAAAATACTTAGGTTTGATCCGGCGATCGTGTAACTTCTGGGTCCGCTCCTTGTAAATTCGAGAGCTTTCATAAGCTTGCGCTCGTATTTCCTCAATTTCATTGAGGTCCAACTTACGTTTGCTCTGAGCAACTTTCGGATCGAAGTTAAGCGTTTTAACGGCCCAGTAAGCTTTATGCTCTAGCTCTACAGGCAAATGACAGGCTTTTCCGAAGACCAGCCTATATGGAGACATCCCGATGGGAGTCTTATATGCTGTGCGGTATGCCCATAGAGCATCATTGAGCTTACGTGCCCAATCCTTACGGGTTATCCCGACAGTGGCTTCGAGTATGTGTTTGATTTCGCGATTGGATACTTCGACTTGACCACTAGTCTGAGGATGGTAAGGCGTGCCTATCTTATGGAGGATCCCATTTTTACTCATTAAAGTTTCAAAACCTTTATTAATAAAGTGTGTTCCTCCATCAGATATCACCACCCTAGGTACGCCAAATCGACTGAAAATGTTGTTCTTGAGGAACTTGATGACTTGGCTACCATCATTGGTTGGTAATGCGACAGCCTCGACCCATTTGGATACGTAATCGACAGCTACCAAGATATAGTAGTTTCCACCAGATGGTGGAAACGGTCCCATGAAGTCAATGCCCCATACATCAAAGATCTCAAGAGTGAGAATCCCCTTTTGAGGCATCTCATCCCTCTTGGAGATGTTTCCTAATCTTTGACATCTGTCACAGCCCTTAACAAATGTCCTGCAATCCTCATAGATGTGAGGCCAATAAAATCCACATTCGAGGACCTTGTGGGCCGTTCGAGCGGGACCATGGTGACCTCCATATTCTGATTCATGGCATTTTCTGACAATTTGATAAGCTTCATGCTCGGTCACACATCGCCTGATTATTAAATCAGGGCAGTGTTTGAAGAGATAAGGTTCTTCCCAGAAGTAACTTAATACATCTCGTTTGAACTTATTCCTCTGATGATAGTTCGAAAACTGGGGGGTTACTCCGCATGCTAAGAAGTTAGCAATGTCGGAGAACCATGGACAAGCTTGATTATGCAGATGCAACGCGAACAACTGTTCGTCCGGGAAATCCTCATTGACGGCTTTTTCCTTTTTATCATTATCTAATCGAGATAAGTGGTCAGCAGCACCATTATCTCGACCTCGCCTATCTTTTATTATGATGTCGAATTCTTGCAACAGAAGTACCCACCTGATTAATCGAGGTTTTGCATCTTGTTTGCTAAACAAGTATCTCAATGCTGTATGATCGGTGTATACTATGGTCTTTGTACCTATTAGGTACTGTCTGAACTTGTCGAACGCGAAGACTACAGCATACATTTCTTTCTCTGTTGTGGTGTAGTTAACTTGGGCTTCATTCAGGGCATGACTTGCGTAATGAATTACGCAATGTCTCCCATCCTTATGTTGTCCAAGAACTGCGCCTACAGCGAGACCACTAGCATCGCACATTACCTCGAAAGGTATTGACCAATCGGGTGGTTGCACTATCGGTGCAGAAACCAACATCTTCTTGAGCGTGTCAAAGGCTTGGACACACGCTTCATTTATTAAGAAAGGATTTTCTTTACAAAGCAGATTAGTGAGCGGCTTGGCAATTTTTGAGAAATCCTTAATGAATCGCCGGTAAAAACCGGCATGCCCTAAGAAGCTCCTAACTGATTTGATCGAGTTAGGAAGAGGGAGATTAGAAATGATGGAAACTTTGGCTGGATCAACTTCAATGCCTGCACGAGAAATGCGATGACCTAACACTATGCCCTCAGTGACCATAAAATGGCACTTTTCCCAATTTAAAACCAAGTTAGTGTCCTCACACCTCTTTAAAATCTTTGCAAGATTGGTCAAACAATCTTCGAACGTATCTCCATACACAGAGAAGTCATCCATGAAAACTTCAATGCATTTTTCGATAAATTCGGAGAAAATAGACATCATGCATCTTTGAAAAGTAGCAGGTGCATTGCACAAACCAAAAGGCATCCGTCGATAGGCAAAAGTGCCGTACGGGCAAGTGAAGGTGGTTTTATCATGGTCCTCACTGGAAATAACAATCTGATTATAACCAGAATAACCATCCAAAAAGCAATAAAACGCTCTCCCTGCCAACCTCTCAAGCATCTGATCAATGAATGGCAATGGAAAATGGTCCTTGCGTGTGGCCTCGTTCAGCTTCCGGTAGTCGATACAAACTCTCCATCCGGTTACTGGCCTGGTTGCAACCTCTTCTCCTTGCTCATTCTTGGTTATGCACATCCCTCCTCGTTTGGGTACGACCTGCACTGGGCTAACCCATTTGCTATCAGAGATAGGATAGATTATACCAGCATCTAAGAGCTTGATAACTTCTTTCCTTACCACTTCCTGCATAAGGGGGTTCAATCGCCTCTGAGGTTGACGGGAGGGTTTAAACTCTTCTTCCATTAGAATCCTGTGCATGCAAATAGAAGGGCTTATTCCTTTTATATCAGAAATGGTCCAACCTATTGCATGTACATGTTTCTTAAGAACGACCACCAGAGCATTTTCTTGCTCTTGAGAGAGCTTAGCCGAAACAATCACGGGTAACTTTTTATGTTCTGCGAGAAACGCGTACTTGAGATGATCGGGTAGTGTTTTAAGTTCAAGCTCTGGTGGACATTCAACGGAAGGGAGTAGTTTGCGAGAATTGGGTAGTGGGAGAACAGATTTACCTTCGGGATCCTGCATCAGTACAGGATCCTCTTCCTCCTCTTGGTTGGCGTCCTCATGGAAGTCCATGCCATCAAATTCCTCCAAATCCCCTGTTTCGGGATCGGCGAAGTGAACGGCTTTGCAGTCTTTGTGCTCCACGCCAGCAGGCTTCAGTACCTGCTTTGATGATTCATCCAGCATCATTTCACACTCAAGTTCAGAGTCAAGCTCTTCCCTAACTATTACATTTTCAAATGAAAAACAAGAACTGTCATTCGGAAATTTCTGCAGTTTCTCCATATCAAAGATGATCTCCTCGCCATCGACCCTTAAGGTGACTTTTCCAGATTTGGCGTCAATCAGTGCACCACCAGTGGCTAGAAATGGGCGTCCAAGGATAAGTGGCATTTCAGAATCCTCTTCAATGTCGAGGACGATGAAGTCGACCGGGAAAAGAACTTGCCCGGTTTTGACCACAACATCCTTAAGGATTCCTACGGGCTGAGTGATCGATCTGTCTGCAAGTTGCAATCTCATCTTGACCGGTTGAATTTCTCCAAGCTTCAGGCGAACAGCCATAGCTAGTGGCATCACATTGATGCTTGATCCTAAATCACAAAGCCCCATACTCACTTTGGCCTTTCCGAATTGTACTGGAAGTGTGCAACATCCGGGGTCCTCTTTCTTTTCAGGCATTCTCCTCTGAACAATGGCACTGCACGTGCTGTTGAGAATAATTACCTCTTCCTGCTCAACCTGCCTTTTTCCTGAAATCAATTCTTTCAAGAACTTAGCATAGATGGGCATTTCGGAAATCATTTCTGTGAGAGGAATGGTTATCTCTACAGACTTTAATCGTTGCAGAAATTTCTTGAATTTAAGATCATGTTCTTTATTTTTAAGCCGCGCAGGATAAGGAATCCTGGGCATGTACTTGTTATTAGCAATTTTTGGTGGTGAAGGGAAGGAAGTTGTACCTTCACCTGTACCCTTATCTGGTTCAGCCGTTTCAGGCGCAGCTTCAGTCTGCATTTCGGCTGTCTCTTTTTCTGCTTCGTTCCCATTATCAGCTTCCTTACCAGCATTGTCAACAATATCATCTTCTTCAGATTCCGCTCCAGTATCCGCTCCCTTTGGTCCAGCTAGTACTCTCCCAGATTTCAAGGTTATTGCCTTGCATTGCGGGTTCTTTTCCGCAGTGCTAGGCAACGTTCCTTTGTCCCTTTTCTGCATCTCATTAGCCATCTGTGTAACTTGGGTCTCCACATTTCTGATGGAGGCCTGCAGTTGATTGTTGATCTCTTTCTGACTAGTGATGAAATCAGTCATCATATTCTCAAGCCTTGAAGGAGGCTTTTGGTTCTGATTCTGATTTTGCTGCTGATTCTGATTCCACTGGCCTTGGTTTGGGACAAACTGAGGCTGGAAATTCTGATTGGGCTGAAAGTTCTGGAAATTCTGAGGCGGCCTCTGCTGGATCTGAGGTTGGAAACCTGGATTCTGAAAATGTTGGCCCCTGTTCTGATTGAATCCCTGATTCTGCTGAGGGTTGAACTGTTGTTGCTGTGGCTTGTTCAAGAGATGTGAGTTCAAGGCGTTGTTGTTTGAATAAGACAAATTCGGGTGTCTATTCGGAAAAGCTCCTGCATAGTTACAGCTTTCTGCTGTGACTTGCTCGCATGTGTCAGTTGCATGAGCACCTTGACACAGTCCACAGATCACATCAGTTTGCTGTCCCTGCGCAGAACTTCCAACTCCTTGATTCACAGATAACGCTGCCACTTGCTCTTGAAGCTTTTCAATGTCTGACTTCTCTACTGTACCTACAACACACAAACCACGAGGGGGAGTGGGATTACCATCATCAGTTAGAACAGAACGGTTGACACTCATGGCTTCAATCTTTGCCCAGGCTTGGTCCATCGGTATGTAGAGCAAATGTTGACCACCGGCAGCATCAAGCATGGATTTCCATGCTGGGGTCAGACCACTGTAGAACTTTCTCAGTCTCTCCCAGTCATGGAAACCATGTTGAGGACACTTTCTGAGTAGGTTGAAGAATCTTTCCTTTGCATCATACAAGGACTCGTCGGGTTTCATCTTGAATTCCGCAATTTTGGAGCGGCATTCATCCACCTTGGACTCCGGGAAGTATTTTGCTAGAAAGTTTCTGATCACATCTTCCCATGTAGACTTCTGATTTACGGGCAGCGACTTGTACCATGTTCGTGCTCCGCTTGTCAGAGAGAAGGGAAATAGCCTTAGTCGAATAGTGTTTGCGGGTACATCACGATTTTTGATCGTGTCACACAATTCTAGGAAGGTTTGCAGGTGATCATGGGGATCTTCATGACTTGCTCCGGCAAACTGGTTGCTCTGGACTAGATTGATTAGGGCCGGTTTCAGTTCGAAATTCCTGGCCAAGAATGGAGCTTGCCCAGGAATGTTCAGATATGGCTCTAAAATCGGCTGCATGTAATCAGCAGCAGCTGCTGCTTGCTGATTGTTCTCAGGCCCTCCTTGGTATTGCTGTGGGTAGTAGTTCTGAGGCATGAAATAGTTCCTCGGATCATTGAAATCATTCGGATTCGGGGGATTCTGATGGGGGTTGTGGTATTGCTGATTCTGTTGGTTTGGGAAATTTTGCTGATTTGGTTGGTTTTGGTTGTTTGGTGGGTTTTGGTTCGGGTTGGGAGGGGGTGCCTCGAAGTGCTGCTGGTCCATGTTTGGTGGATTCCCACCTCCTTGTATGATCTGGGGAGGGGGATCATCCAATTCATCATGATCAGCATCCTCGGGATCTTCCTCCTCAATGTTGTGAAGTGGGGGATTGGGTTGAATGATTGGTGGGATGTCAGGGTTTGCCATCTCGGAGATATCGCTGCTGGTGCTTGGCGAAAGTAATGCCTGTCGTTCCCGTTCCCTTCTTCGTTTAGTCTCCGCCCTAAGACGTCGAGCTGTCTTTTCTATCTCTGAATTAAACGGGATCTCGGCTGGCGTCTGCTTCCTCCTTTGCATAGAACAACGGCTTCAATAATGACAGTACCTGTACAATCCCCAGGTTAGAAGTGGTTCTGAAGGTGAATATTTATAATTATATGTATAGGCTACTCTAGGAGCAATGAGGAATGTAATTCTCTAAATAAAACGGCGCTGCATCCTCCCCGGCAACGGCGCCATGAAACTTTTGACAATTTCCGTCCCACGAGCATTTTCTTAAAAATATACCAGGTTAGATTTATTACATGAAGAGAGTTATGATTCACGGGAAAGGGTTTAGGGATATATCCAGATTATTAGTCTTTTTATTACTCAAGTGTGGTGCTTTAATTTCAAATGGCGTTGTGGTCCTCCCTGTCATGAAATGTTGACAAATCTCATGGCATAGCCGGGATAGGTTGACCTTCAGCCTGTCACACTGAGGATCCCCGGCAAGTATGTCATGATGCTTCTCATCAATTCTTGCCATGAGAGTTCCTGCCATGAAACTTTTGGCAAGTTCCCACTACATGAGTATTTTCCGAAAAATCATGATCCTGGTTTAAGTTTTATTAATGAAACCAATTTATGATGGCGGAGTTGTGATTAGGGATATATTTATAAGTAATCATGTTTTTATTGCTCGTGTTTGAGAAACTGTGGCCCGAAAGCGCACGGTGTCAAAAATTGCAGTAATTTATAGTAAGACCGGATCGTTCACTGGAGGATGTGCGATAGAAGCAGGTCCCACGTCGTTTTACTAGATTTTCCATTCGTATTGCTCAATAGGTTTGAAAGGTGATTAATAACTACTGACATGAATGTAAATTAAATCTGGAAAGCAGTTAAATTAATCTATAAAGCAAATAAATCTATTTTAGAAAGCGGATAAGGATTATTCTAAGAATGCAGTAAACATTATCTACGAAAGCAGGGAAAAGGAGCATTGTGCCAACCGTGAAGTTGAGTCACAATGTGGACAGAAAGGACAGGAAGAAAAGAATGAAAATTGGACAAGAGCGAGATATAGCAATATTAAACTTCCATTTTTATACGCAGATCTTTGTTTGGGATATTTCTTTCAGATAGCTAATTCTCATGCTCTCAGTAAGGCGTTCCCTTTAACAGACAGGTACTTGCAATATGAGTTTACATGTTCCTAAGACCGCAAATTCTAAGATACCACAGATTTGTAACTGCCCTGGCCTGGGTATGTTACTTCATCTGTGGTGGATAAGCAACACCCGACACATCATTTATTGAAATGCCAAGTACTACTATCATTCTCCCATGTCACACCCAAAGATTTGAATTAAGCCCTAAACTATCCCTTGACTGTCAATCCTAGTAGCAGTTACGCAACTCTCAATACAACCGAGTGACCTCTAATGAAAGCGGTTAAGAGAAAGCGGTAAAGAAAGCATTTAAAACCTATCACTCGGAGGTTTTGAAAATCTGACCCTGGTAGTAAAAGACAGCTCCCCATCAGGATGAAGGAGTATGGATCAAGAATTCCCGGCTCTCAGTGAACCACTAGTGTGTTCACTTCCTTCCGGGTGATTATGAGATACAAACTAATGAAACGAACTAATAAATTAGTTCGTTCCGGATGCACTCACTCAGGACTCAAAAGTAGGCTTTGGCAGAAGAGGATAGCAGTTGAAAGAAAACTCAACCCTATCTTGGAAAATAACCAAGGCCTAGATGATGTTCCTCTAAGATTATTTACCACACTGTATTTGAATCCAAGTGGACCCCATCTCGGTGTAGCACTTAATCTTACATTTCCATCAACCAGCAATTTTGGAAAATAATGGATTTGAAAATCATTCCCTGTCAGGTACTAGACTCTCAGTTAAAACACAGACCCTTTCAGTCTAAACGAGACCTAATCGCTGAATCTGCTTCTTAATTCCCAAAATAACCCTTGATAGAATATGAATTAGTCATAACTGAAGAATTTATCCCTTACTCAGATCCGGATTTTATAAAGAGATTTTTGTTGGAAATTTACAAAGCCATATCTGTTTAAGATCTAGACTTCTATTGTCCAAGGGAAGGATCCCAAAATAATTACAGACCACAACAGTACATAATATTATCATGCATAAGGATATATGGAAGTGTAAAATTAAGTGACCCAAAATATAGAAGCGGGTCTAGACAGAAGGTGAGACACAGAATGGAATGGTCAAGGTACCAAAGTAGTGGCAGAATGATCAGGTGGACTGTAAACATCTACTGTCCAATTTCCCAATCACTCGGATGGAGCGAATTTAGGCAGCTTAGACCCTGTAATGGTGGTGTCAACACCAGTTGGGCCTCCACTGTCTGTGAATTCGGATAAAAACCTACATGCTTCCCTTCTATAATGATCATCAGTTGGCATTGACTGATGCCAACTGACTCCCCTTACAGATTGGAATTTGGGTTTGGAAATTAAGATAACAAAAATAAAACTGTATCTAAATGGGAGTCAGTTGAGCAGCTATTGTAACCCCGGATGGGCGAACCGCCAAGGCTTCCACTGACAGCCATTCAGACCATGCAAAATAACGATTAGTAACTAATACCCAGAATACGAGCTAGTTATCCATGAGGGAGTACCCGCCAACATTATTCTGATGTATTCTTTACTAATGGTTCCACACAATACACAAGGACAAAATAAATAAGAAGCAAAAGAAGATCCATTGTATGAGAGACATTGGTTTCTCATGCAAGGTTGTGGGTTGGGCCCACATGTAATGGTCTTAAATAATCCTTCCTACCATAATTAATTACAGTCCAGATTATCTGTTTAAGCCATCAGGATTTTGTTTATACAAGAGTGTTTTAATGGCAATTGAACAAAGGTCCTTTAATCATGATGATTGTTGGAGTTTGATTATTGCTAATCTCAATCTTTAATCATTGATGAGTCAAGGGTTCAATCAGTTAAGTGATGCAAGTGGAGAATCAAAATTTGGGCAGCATAACACCCTATATTGCAATTCCAGAATGTTACATCCTAACCCGTGGGGCTATGATGTGAGTGTTGCAATATAAATTAGGGAGAGAATGAAATTTGTTTAAGATTAAATAGAGGGGGAGGAATCTTGTCGCTATATCATAAATGTTGTCGCGGACCGAGATCCGCGACATGGACATCCCGACAAGTTTTTAGAATTTTTGGCAGCATAACGCCTCTTTGTCGCTATGCAAGGTTTTGTCGCGGAACGTGGCTCCGCGACAAGGGTGACATCGCGACAAAGTGTTTTAATAAAATTCTAAGGCATTTGAACCTTTGTCGCTATGCGTGGAGATTTTTGTCGCGGAACGTGGTTCCGCGACAAGGTGTTCCGCGACAAGGTGTTCAAAGGCTAAGGAACATGGCATAATTTTTCTGTCTCGGAATGGGACTTTGTCGCGGAACGTGGCTCCGCGACAAGGTGATTCCGCGACAAGAAGCCATGAAGACAAAATGCAAGAGTTTGGCTCCTTTGTCGCTATGCATGGATAGTTTTGTCGCGGAACTTGGCTCCGCGACAAGGTATTCCGCGACAAAGGGTTTTAAATTATAGAGACAAGTGTCTTGAAACACCTTGGTCGCGGAACTGCCACTCTGTCGCGGAACGTGGTTCCGCGCCAGAAGGCGGTTGGCGCCCAAGGTGGTTCAGGACAAAAGTCAGAAAAAGCAGAAATGAACAGTGGCATGCAAACAGCGTGATCTCACCCTATTTCAGATCAAAAAGTTATTCTAAGCTAAAAATAAGCAAGAAACATTCAAAATAAGGAAGAACATGCTTAAACAAAAATAACAAGACTGAGCAGGATATTAAAATAAAGCAAGAATCCTAATCTAGGGTTTGATCACACATCCACACAACATTATCCATAATATGCTAACAGTGAACATAAAAATGACAAAATGGGGGTCAAATGACCCCAAAATGAAAAAGAAAGCATAAATCCATGGGGTGTGAGACCCATTTCATGGTTTGGGACACAAATGCTGAATGTTTTCCCATATTATTGAAGAGGTGTTGTTAATACCCATGGTTTGGGTATTACAAACCCTAAAACAAGAGTTTAGAAAACAAAAACATAGTATAAAAATGGCTATCTAAGCACTGTGAACAGTAAAACACTAATCTAAACTAAACTAAGTGCAAAAATTAAATAATACATAAAAAATAAACCTAACTACTCTACCTAAGGAAGAACCCCTAAGCTTGCCTTCAAGAACTCTCAAATTCAAACTTCCAACTGTCCAACTATCCAACCCTTAGCTCATGGGAGACACCTCATATTTATAGAAGTGTAACCCTAAGCCCATGGGCCTTGATTCTAGCCCATTGTGTCTTAAGACATCACACACATCACAGCTTTGTCTCGGAACATCAAGTTGGTCGCGGAACACACTGCATGTGGCAAGGCTTCTCGACTGGGTCTTGTGTCTCTATTTGTGCATCTTGGTCGCGGAATGGCTTTTGTCGCAGAGTCATGCTATCGCGACAAGGGTCATCGCGCCAGGAGCTTGGCTGGTCTCCTCTTCATTTGGGGCCAGTTGGTCGCGGAGTATGCCTTTGTCGCGGAACACTGCATCGCGCCAAGGGCTTCCGCGACAAAGGTCTTCCTGGGCCTGCTGGATTGGGCCAGATGGGCCGAAAGTATTCTTTTTGTGGGCTTTTCTATCTTTTTCCCATCTTTCTGTTTCCTTTTCTTTTTCTCATGTTTTTGGATTTTTCTAACATAAATATGTAATAAAATTACATATTTATGCCTTTTTCATACCAGCTTATTATTTTTACAATTATGCATAAATCAGTCCAATTCGACTGCTTTCTTACTTAATGTAAGACCGGAATGCGATCAAATGCCCGTTTAAGACACGGAAATGGATTGAAAATAATGGTCATTTTTGGCCATTATCATCTGTCTTGACGAAGTGACCCCAACTGTGCCTGAGGCTGTGAAGTCTGCTGAAAAGGAAGTTCAATCCAGCGAGTCGAACCACTCTCCAAGAACTCCAGCCTCTCTGAGCAAGGTTCACAAAAATCGTGATGTAAATGACCTACTCAGTGATATCAACGAGGGCAGAAGGACCAGGATCAAGAAAAAAATCAACTATAAAGAGTTGGCTGGACTTCATTGTTTCACCTCCAGGATTGAGCCAACCAAAGTGGAGGAAGCACTCTGTGATGAACAATGGACTGCTGCCATGCAAGAAAAGCTTCAGCAATTTGCAAGGAATGAAGTTTGGGAACTAGTGGAAAGGCCAACCAATGTGAATGTCATCGGCACGAAATGGATATTCAAGAATAAGACTGATGAGGATGGCAATATCACTAGGAACAAGGCTAGACTGGTGGCTCAAGGGTATACACAAGTTGAAGGTGTCGATTTCAGTGAGACCTTCGCACCAGTGGCCAGTCTAGAAGCTGTTCGGTTGCTCTTGGCTGTAGCATGCTCATTTGAATTCAAACTGTACCAGATGGATGTGAAGAGTGCATTCTTGAATGGTTGGTTGAAGGAAGAGGCTTATGTGGAACAACCTAGGGTTTGAAGACCCTCACCATCCGGATCATGTGTACAAGCTACACAAGGCATTATATGATTTGAAACAAGCCCCCAGGGCTTGGTATGAGAGACTCTCAACCTATCTGCTGAAGCATGGATATGAAAGAGGCAGTATGACCAAACACTCTTCATCAGAAAGGAAGCTAAGGGATTCATTGTTGCTCAGATTTATGTGGATGATATCGTCTTTGGGTCCACATCTCACATACTCAAGGATGAATTCATAAAGATCATGAGCGATGAGTTCGAGATGAGTCTAGTGGGAGAGTTGACATACTTCCTTGGACTTCAGGTTACTCAGAAGAGAGAAGGGATGTTCCTCAGTCAAGCTAAGTATGCGAAGAACATCGTGAGGAAATTTGGAATGGAGTCAAGCAAGCCTGCTAGAACTCCCATAGGTACAAATGATAAGATCAGTCAAGATCCATCTGGAAAGAATGTTGATCCCAAATTGTATCGAAGTATCATTGGGAGCCTTCTCTATCTAGCTGCCAGCAGACCCGACATTAGTTATGCAGTGGGGATATGTGCTAGATATCAGGCAAACCCTAAGGAATCCCATCTACACGCTGCTAAGAGGATCATCAAATACATCTCTGGAACGGCTAATCTTGGAATCTGGTATTTTAAGGGTTCGAGCCTTCAACTCACGGGTTACAGTGATGCAGATTGGGCAGGGTGCATGGATGATCGTAAGAGCACAACAGATGGTTGTTTTTATGTTGGAACAAATTTGGTGAGTTGGTACAGCAAGAAGCAGAGTTCAATCTCCTTGTCCACTGCTGAAGTTGAATACTTGGTTGCGGGAAGCTGCTGTGCTCAACTATTATGGATGAAACAAATGTTGAAGGACTATGGAATTGAGCAGAAAGAGCTACTCCTAATGTGTGATAACATGAGTGCTATCAACATTGCTAAGAATCCAGTTCAACATAGCCGCACCAAGCACATTGACATTCGTCACCACTACATAAGGGAACTGGTAGAAGACGGAGTGGTGTTCATCCAACATGTTGGAACTGAACTTCAACATGTTGATATATTTACCAAGGCCTTGAACTGTGATCGGTTTGAATCACTAAGGAAGGATCTTGAGTTGTGCTACATTGTCTGAAGAATGTCACTCGGATCTCCCCCGATGGTGTATATGGTCACAATCCTTTACTCAAACTCTTTTCAATATTTTTTTTATATATTTGGTTTGGGCTGCAGGATCATTTATTTAGGGGGAGGTCTGTCAAGGCCCATGTTAGGCCCAATAAAGAGTCTGTCCCTTCTCGGCCCAACTGGTCTTGTTTTTGTAATGATGGCGCTAGTCTCCTCAGGCGGGAAGGATTAGACATCTCAAGGGAAGCTTTTTTTCTTACTCCTTTAGAGAAGAGGAATCGTCTCTCGTTTTTCTTAAATTATCTTCTTATTCGTGTTCGTTTTTCTCTCGATCAATTCTTGCGTTGAGTTCTTTGTGTGTAGGAAGAATGGTTCAAACTCGTGGTTCTAAGGATTCTAGTCCAGGATCGAGAAAGCCTCCTGCACCTCGTAACCCTAAGACGAAAAAGAGGGTTTCTGCTCCTTCGAAGAAGACGAATGCTGCTCAATCAACTTCAACAACTACCTCCTCTCAGGGTATTATGGACCCATTGGACATTCGGAGAGAACTCCATGATGCTGGTGTAGCGGTTGAGGGGGAGCCAACCGTTCCTGAGAACGTGAACACGAATCCCATCTCCCAGACGGTTACTCCCATGGCGGTTTCAGGAGACATTTCTACAAAAGGAGTTGAAAGCGCACCATCCAAGCCAACCACTGTAATGGATTCACCAGGGAATCTCAAAACCTTGGCCGCCGCTGCTGCCGCTTCAGTGCCCGCAAAGAAATCAGCCAAGAAAGGTACAAAGTAGTCTAAGAAATCTTCTGTTTCTACTAATGTTCAAGTTTCAGGATCCTCCACGGCTCAAGGTACTACATCCACTGGAGACAAAGATAGCGTAGAGGATATTCGACTGTCTGAACTGGCCCCCGTTACCATGTCTCTCAAAAGGAAGGGTACTGAGTCGCCCAAGCCCGCATTCCCTGTTCAAAATGTCTCGAACGCAAAAGCTTCACCGAAGAAGGTTTCCAAACCCAGTTCAGAAGCTAGAGGATCCACTGCACAAGAACAGGCTATTGCTGCTGTCCCACTCAATATCATCAAACATGTGTTCGATTCACTACCTACATCCAAGATTGCTGAGTCTACTGTTGCGAAAGATTCTACTGCACCCTCCAAAACTAAGAAGTCTCAAAAATCTAGCAAATTGGTGGAGACTGTGGCCCAGACCAATCCTGCTACTTCTCCACTCACTCAGACAGATGAGTCCAGACAGTCCGAACCCTCCCAAGGTTCCTCTGCTGTGAAAGAACCATCCACTACTTCTGCTCTACAATAATCTCAAGCTGTTGAGCCCCGCAAGGAGTTAGACACTATTGAAGAAGAATCTGAAGGAGAATCATCTGAAGGAGATGAAGAAGAGGAAGACTCAAGTGCTGATCAACTTGATCAACACCCATCTCATGGTGCTATTGGATCTAAAGTTGCCCTTGTTCCTATTCCTAAAGTGCACAAAGAGAAAGACTCTGATAGCGAGTTCAATGCTGAGGATGAACCAGAGTCTGGAGGAGACAGCTCCACTGAGTCTGAAGAAGATCCCCCCACAGAAGCTGCTCCACCTGCAACTCAAACTGTATCCAAACCATCTTCATCTGCCAGCAAAGGAAAACGTGTTAGAGATGCTGAAGAAAACCCAGAGATCAGAAAGAAATCCAAGCTTGACATCAGAAAGCCATCCTCTTCCAGACCTAAGACAAGTGAGGTGCTTGATGCTGCCCTTGCTCACTCCGATCAGTTCTACTACGAGTCTAATGAATCATACCATTCCAGTGTGTTGGTCAAAAAGGCTTTTCGCCAAGAGAATACTTACTGTGGACCAAAATTTGATAAACTTGGTTGGACCAAGTATCTTGAGAAAAGAGGACTCATCGGATGGGCAACATTGGTTCAAGAATATCAACCTGAATTGGTCACTCAGTTCTATGGGAATTTGAGAAAGGATGTCATCAAACCAGGTACCCCATGGTTCAACAAGAACTTCACAGGAGGGGTGCTCTATGAGATTTCTGTTTCAAAGCTAAATGTTATTCTGGAAGTGCCTGAGGTTGACTTTGAAGGTATTCTGGAACAAGGTGTCTCTTTTGATAGTGACAAAGTGGCCTCTGCTATAACCAAGACCAAGGTCAAGAAGATGCCAGGAAAGGGAGTGAAGCCTAAATTTCTTACACAGAAGTTCTACATGCTCTACAAGTTCTGTGCTTCGAATATCATGCCCACTGGAAATCACTCTCTGGTCACTCGAGAGATGTGTCACTTGATATATGCCATTGACCAACAGGTCCCCATCAATTATGGCCAGTTGATCCTATCTCAGATGGTCAATATAGCAGAGTCACTCACTGCTAGTCACAAGACCTTCCTTCCATATCCGGCCCTCATTCAACTGTTCCTTTGGTCTCACAAAATTGGTGGCAACAAGAGTGCACCAAAAGAAAAGATCTATGAGTTTGTTCTCTCACAGAAGCTGCTGACCAAGGTGCCAGACATACCAGGCCCTGATGGGACGTTGAGCAATCAAAGTGCTCTGACTCGAGCCAGAGAAATTCTGAACCAGGCGCTTGAGAGGTTCAAAGGGCTTCGAGCTATCATTCATCAAGAAGAAGGAAAGATTGAGCAAGCCCTTGCCCTGCTGCCCGATTACTGGTCAGATGATGATGAGGCAAGGACAGCCATGTTTGTTGAGCCTGGAGATGACCAAGAGCGCCCTACTGATGAAAATGAAGGTGATGCTGACTCTGAAGATGCAGAATCTGACTGATATTTGGCCACAGAAGTTGATCCAGAGGGGGAGTCATAAATTTTTCAAATCCAATGCTGAATCTACCCCTCCTGATGATTGGTAATATCCTTTTAACTCTTTCTTTTTTCAATATGTTTATCTTTTGCTTTGATAAACTCTTATTACTGCTGCTATGGGACAATAGTTATGCTGTTTTTGTGTTGGTTATGTTTGGTGGAACTGGTTGTTGGACAGTTGTTATGATTCTGTGATCTCATGGAATGTATGAACTTTCATGGTTTATTATTGTACAAGCTCTGATTCTTGTGTTGCATGATTTCTGTAAAGAGCTTATAGTCAGGATGATAGTTGAGGATTATCCTTGGTTGTTGTAATTCATCATCGGTTGAGCATTTGTATATGCTGGCTCACTTCCTGCCAAAAAGGGGGAGAATGTTGATTCTAGTGTTTTGTGGGAAGTTCGAACTGATGATTGAACTCAGGTAGTTAGGACTTCTTCTGTTACATATGTGTTCAGCGCGACCCTTGGAGTGATAGTTTGCTGAGATCAAGAATGAGATTAGGGTCCAACGGCTCTTTCTGATTAGAATAGGCATAGGCTAACATTTCTTGCAGGGATTGCCTATCTACTTAGAAAAGAGCTATTACTCACAAACCAAAATCTCCCCAACGGCTACTTCCCAAAATGGAAAAATTATTCAAATCCGTTGAGTAATTTTTGGGTTTAAGAAGAAGTCTTTCAAGAGAGAAGAGACAGAGATTCATTATTCATCCTTGGAGATATTCTGAAAAGCTCTCTACTGTGTTATTGTTCTAAACTATCTCTCTAGTCGATCAACAGCCGAGTGCGCACTGAGATCCCGTTTATGCTGTAAGATCGAAGAAGCCTTGAACACGCTCTTGTTGTATTCGTACCCAAGGACTCCTTAAGTGTTTTCGCGAGAGACAGTTGAGGAATAAGTTCAAGGCTTGACCAGAAAGAAACACCTCAAAGCTTTATTATTCTCAAACTACAGAGGAAGTGTTTCACAGGCTGCTACAAGTGGAACTCAAGGCAGGCGGCTTTGAGGGTTGAAGTAGAAGGGGATTTCTACACCAAAGGCTGGAGGTTTTTGGTCACTACAACTTCCCACTTGGAGCTTGGAGTGAAGATACTTTACATATTTTGCTATTGTGTGTGGTTGTTTACCATTGGTTAACACATAGTAAAATATCCTTCTGGATTGGTATCCCCCAGACGTAGGCCGAAGGCCGAACTGGGTCATCAACTTGCTGTGTCTCATTTACTCTTTATGCTTGTTTGTTTCTAGCATTAAGTTATTCCGCTGTGCATGATTCTGTATTTACACTGATTTGGTTGATAAGTGTGTTCACTGTGATAGATTGAACTTGGTTCATTAAACCACTGGCACAAAGAATAGTACTTGCGTGAGCTGGGAACCTAACAGAACTCCCACGTGATCCTCCATTATATTGTGGCATATCCTTCTTCATCATATGTCTCAGCTGCTGGGCGGAGTCGTGATGAATTTTAGTGGAGAATCTTTGGAGCTAGAGAATTAATCTTGAAGGAAGCGGATTGGCAAGCGAGATTACTATTTTCTGTAACGTACGGCCGATTTTAATAAACATATATACTTCACTTTTTAATTATCTTTGGAATTAGACTAAAAGAAAAACAAATTATAGGATTCACATAATAAGGAAATGCTCATTATTACTAGAATACATTGTGCTCTAGTTTCTTTTTAAAATACTCTCTCCGTCTCAACTAAGGGCTTCAAATATGAGTATATGGCATACTTACATTATCATATTATATACTTGAAAGTTTTCACTTTGGTTTTGTTGGAAATGAATAATGATGGGCCCTATATAATATACTATCTCTGTCTCAACCAAGATGTCTTGTTTTACTTCTGCACACAATCCAATGCATTTTTTTAATCGTTGATATCTCAAATTATATACAAGTAAAAATTATGTAAAAAAATATATATTCTAAAACTATACGATTAGACGAATCTAACAAGACCAAACTCGACTATTTTTTTTTCAAATATATACTTATGATTATATTGAGTTAAAGTTGAATAATGAACAGTGTCAAAAAGTCAAACCAGACATTTTACATGGGACGGAGGGGGTAATATATAGGTAGGCAAAGAAGCCAAATTCCCGATACAAATTTATTGGGAATTTTTACACGTCCTGGGAAGGAAAGGTAATTACAGGCATCATTTTGTAGGTGGATAGAATTCTAGGAAATCGAAATGGAAATTAATTATTCATCATGATTTCATCTCGAGAAGATATTCAGGAGACCCGAATTAATGGCCAAGGAGAATGTGACGCCATTTTATGGAAAAGATACACATGGATACTATGCATGTATGTTTACTAAGCTATTTACTCTAGAAGAATCATAGTACTACTAGTCATTAGAATACGCATTCAATTCACAGTGTACTAATTATTTGCAATAGGAGTAATAAATTTGTGTCATCGGAAAAGCCATACTAATGAAGATTGAATTTTGGCCTGAAATTGAAAGGTTCTAATCTAATCTTAATTTGAATCAATTACTATTATTCCCCCCTGCTCTCTCCACCAAAATCCCCAACTCTCATCAGTCACCACCACTAGGGTGATTAACGAGTAGTGCTACTCGAACTCGACTTGGCACTTGACTCGGAAAAAGCTCGACTCGTACTCGAAAAATTCGAGTTGAGTCGAGTATCGAGTATTCTAATCGAGTATCGAGCTCAAGCTCGAGTAGAAGAATATAATACTCGTCGAGTATCGAGTACTCGTCGAGTAGTCGAGTCGAGTCGAGTAGTCGAGTAGTCGAGTCGAGTACTTGATTATTAATTAATTTTGCTATATTTTATTTTATATTTAAAAATTCCCACCATTCTCACAAGCACATTACCTATTCTCACAAGTCCATTATCTATTCTCACAAGCCCATATCAATAATTATAATCAAAATATTCTAAGGCCATTACCTATTCTCACAAGCCCATATCAATATTTAAACATTTTGTTTTCTCTATCCATTTATGGATTCATCAATTTTTTCATATGCTTTAAAAAAAATCAATTTCTTCATATACCACCCTATCATCCCAGTGAGTTTTTTATTGACATTTGAGATATCAATAATTATAATTGGAATATTCTAAGTAATTGACGGAACATATTATTTTACTCACAAATTTAGATTGATATATATTTTTATTTATTGCAGTATGTTTCTATTGCCATAGGCTTTTTAATATGTTTTTTTGTTGCAATCCAATTTTTTAAACCAATTAAAGTCATATTCATCACAAAGGATTGATGTCTTTTTGACTACTGTGTAAAAAAATGTTTGGAACAAATAAAAAACCGAGCTTGTGTGTAAAGTGTATGTTTTAAATTACGAATAAACAATTGTAATTTTATTTAAATGAATCTGATCTTTTGATTGGCTTCTAATGATAATGAATAAGACTAATGGATCAAACTCAAAATAAAAAAGGTCAAACAACTCAAAAACTCATAATACTTCCTTCGTTCTTGAATAAATGCAATATGTTGAAATATGACACTGTTCACACAAATACTTTGACTTAAAGTTTTATCATAGTTATACAAGTTAAAATATAGTCAAGTAAGATTTTGTTAGATTCGTCTCATCGTGTAGTTTTTTAATATCGAACTGTTAAAATTTTTACTTGTACCGAACTTAAGTCATTAATGGTTTAAAATGTGCACTGGACTGCGTATTGTGTGGGTCCGTAGCACTTATAAAAAAAACATAGGAAGTATAAGATAAGAAGCCTAATCCAGAAAGAAAAAAAAAATTCAAGCTACTCGAGCTCGAGCTCGAGAATCACTACTCGACTCGAGTTCGAGTAGTGATTTTTCCCCGTCAAGTCAAGCTCAAGTAGTTAACTACTCGGGCTCGACTCGACTCGATATCACCCCTAACCACCACCATCGCCGCTCAACTGCTGCCCCAGCCACCAGCATACTCAAGTAAAATTTCTTGTCCTTTATCACAATTTACTACTATATATGTATTCTCTCTGTAGGATGGTTTTTCACGGTTCCTTTTCTGCAACGTGTTTCTAATTTGTAGGGTTTTTTTTTTTCTGTCGTGTATTTTTTATTTATATTTAATGTGAAAGTCGTTTCTTTTTCATTTGATTTTTTTTTTTTTTTTTTTTTTGGAAGATATGGAAATTGATGATTGGCGGCTTTAACCGAGTGGAATTTATGTGGATGTTTTTTTTTTTTTTTGCTACACAGCCAAAAAGGCTAGCTAGGAAAAAAGCAAAAAGAGAGACAACGAAACAACGGATGAAAACGACAATACACTTATTGCCTAGAAAACCAAGTGCCGGCGGCATCCGCCGACAAGAGAGGCTTGACGCAATCGGGGGGAAAGCCCAAATCGTGTAAAAAAAGCTCGCTGTCAGCACCCAGCTTGGCAAGGCCATCCGCAACAGAGTTCCCCTCCCTCAAAATACGCTCAAAATGACATGATTGAAAATTTCGTCGGACATCATGAATCTGCTCCAAAATGGGGGATTGCCTTTGTGTCCCACCCGTGTTGGCAGTAAGCAAAGCCAAGGCATGTCTAGAGTCACATTTGCATACCACCTGCAAGAAACCTTCCTGAAGAGCCAATCGGAGACCCTCTAAAATCTCCATAAGCTCGGCATGGAGCACAGAAGCCAATCCGAGGAACCCCGAGACACCCCCAAGCCACATGCCACTTGCATATCTAATCACTTCCCAATAACCCGCACAACCCCTGCTAGCCAAAAGGGAACCATCCGAATGGATGAAGATCCCCAGCCAACTCCCCATATTCCAAGAAACAGAGCGAGTAGGCAGCGGAGAGGTCGTGAAGCATGGCGCGTTGTACTACATCTCGAAGATGAAACACCTGGCGTTGAAGCATCTGAGGCGTGGACGACGAGCCACGGAATAACCGATGGTTCCGCTCAGTCCAGGCAATCCACAGAGCAGCAATAAATAGAATACCATAATAATTCATCATTCCCTTGAGCCAAAATCGGATGTGCTCTTTAGTGAGAGAGTGTAGATCAGAACAACAACTTACCCCTATGGAGGACAAAAAATTAGCAGCCCATGAACAATTAAAGAGAGTGTGATACCAGACATCTTCCTTGACACCGCAGACACCACATAATAGAGAAATAGCCAAATTTCGGCGGTAGCAAACGGAGTTGCAAGGCAAAGTAGCCTGCTATATAAGCCACAGGAGTAAACATATCTTTTCAGGATATGAAGAAGACCACATCCATGACCATCCAGAACAGGTTTCACCGCCACCCAACAAGAAGGAATAACCTGACTTCGCCGTATAAAATCCATCCACCGAGTGAGACCACTTCCACCCATCCCGACAGGTATGGTAGAGGCATGGCGGTGGCTCCTTAAGGATCTCCAATCTAGAGGTGTCAAGACGAGCTGCCGAGGCAACACGGGCCAAGCCCATTCCAGCCCACCATTTCGCTGGCTTAGACGGGCTGGGCCCACGGTGGGGCGGGCTGGAATAACCTCAGTCCAGACCAACCCACCAGCGGATTGCGGGCCAGGCGGGCTAGCCCGGGTTTTTTTATCTGATTAATAAATTAATTCTTAATTATATAATAAATTGTGTAATATTGTTATTTATCCAAAATTAAATATATTATGTAATTTTAAAATTAAATATACTTTTTAATAAAATCTAAAATGATTTAGTTTAATTTTGTATAGTATTCTTTTTGAAAAAAATTAGTTGGAAAAGTAATGTTAAGTAGCTCATGTAGTATAAAGTGAGCTTTAAAATTATTTTAATTTAATTTAGTTAATATAATTCAATTTATAATTTGAATTATATTAATTTTTGATAAATTATTCTTATTTAATTTAGCTCATGTAGCTCTTTTTTATAATTTTTTTATAAATCGAATTATATTAACTATTATCAAATTAAAATATACGATTTCAAATAATATTCAACTAATCAATATTCTTACAAATACATATGTTATTTAGGTTTTCATAACAAACTTAACAAAAAGTTAAATAAATTAAAAATTTTGCTTAGCCCGTTGGCGGGTGCGGGCCAGCCCAAGCGACGACGGGTTCAGGCGGGCTAGCCCATTTAGGCCCGCTTCCAAACGGACCTTTATTTATTCAGCCCAACCCACACTTTTGGAAGCCGGGGGCGGGCTGGCCCAACGGGCCAAGCCCATTTTGACAGTCCAATCGGAGAGCTTCAGGAAAAATGATATATAATTTAGAGAAATCCTAGTTGCGGCCATCAACCACATCCGCAATCCTAAGATCCACGTCTGAAACTTCAATAAACGGAACCTAAGGGCCCAGCGAAGAACCACGAAACCAGGGTGCAAACCATAACGAACTGGAGCCATTGCCAACCCGGAATGAAAACCCGTCCTTTAACTTCACAAAGGATTTCCGGATGCCCCGCCAGATGAACGACCCCGTCGAGGATAACTCACGGCCCATCACACCATTAGGGCAGTACTTAGAAATGATCTCACCCACCCAAAGCAGGATGTCACTTACTAACTTCCCCAGCAAGGCAATGATAGGTTGCATGATTGTTCAAACCCCATGGACAGGAATCGAGATTCGAGAGTCCTTAGTAATGATAGGCTCAGCAATCTTCATTAATGAATATTCTTTAAATATAATTTCGATATTTGTTACTCCCTCCGTCCCGCGAAGATTGAAGCCTTTCTTTTGGGCACGGTAATTTAGGTAGTGGAGTTTAGTAGTTAAAGTGGTGTGGGTATTTGTGTTTAAGATTATAATGAATTTTGATATTGTTTATTGTTTAACTTTGACTTAATATTATCGTAGTGATGTAATTTGAGAAAAATATTCAAATGTGGTCTTGTTAGAATCGTCTAATCGTGTAGTTTTAGAATATATATTTTATACAATTTTTATTTGTATCAATTTTGTAATATTAAGAGTTAAAGAAATATAAGGGACTTTGTGTAGGAAAGTAATAATGCATTGGAATTTGTGCAGAATAGTAAAAGTAAGTATTTTTAATGGGATTTGACAATAATTAAGATTCTAATCAAACTTATATTAATTTAATTTTTCTAAAAACGGAAAGGGTTCAAACTTCGTGGGACACCCCAAAAAGGAATAGGGTTCAAACTTCGTGGGACGGAGGGAGTATAATTCTTAACCAATACTCTATTAATTGAAATTATAGTTAAAAAACATATTATAAATTATTAATAAGTACTTTATAGATTGATATTATATTCATTAATGAATAATAAATATTTGTATTAGATAAATTAACTAAATTAGATAAATTGCAATACGACAATAAGTTGATGAAACTATAGTCATTTTAATTTGTCAATGAATTCATTTACGAGAGTATTTCTTAGATTTTCTAATTTAATTTGGAAATATCTGCATGTTTATGAAATTTCTAATATCTCAACGCTTTAGGGTGTGAATCAATATCAATAATCAATTATCGATACAATACAGTTTCACGTACTTTCCTTGTTAATGTATGAAATTACAGTCGTGTGCAGAAAGGATTTTATCTTTGCTTTTTAATTTTTTTTGTCTATTAAACTATTATTTGTAGTATAAGTATTTTTTAAAATACTAAATTGTAATATATAAATATTCGTAAGAGGTAATAATTAAAATAGGCCACCAGAAGGAGCCATTTCCACTTTTTGGCCACGATATTTTGATTTAGGGAAAATAGCCATTAAAAGGATTTCGGGCCTGAATTTAGGCCATTGGGCTGGAATTCGGGCTGCGATGGCGTAAAAGTGGAAATGACTCATTCTGGTGGTCTATTTTAGTTTTTTTGAATTATTTTTTATTTTATTTAGTTAAAATAAATAATACTCATTCTGTGCCATTATTTATGTCCTACTTTCTTTTCTTCTTGTTCCAATATTTTTTTATTTTCATTTTAAAAATAATTAAATATTAATTACCAAATATACCCATCATATCGCATTAATAAATAAATATATTAAACTTTCAAACTTATTACCATTAATAATTTTCATCCAACCTACAACCATATATCAGTAAATCACACATAAATAAATAAATTTAAATTCATTACAACCACATTATATAAATTCTTAAGCTACATTTTTTAACCCAAATATATCCTTGTATTTAATACTACTAATTATCCCTACATAAAGTACCATGTCCGAAAATTTTGGGATACTTATAATAGAACATGTTTATTTTTTACTTTATAATTTATCTAAATATGTATTTGTTTTACTTATTTTATAATATATTTGAATTAATATTTATTTTATTTCTTATATTACTCCATTCGTCACAATATTAGTCTTAAAAAAGTAACTTACAAATTTATATAATATGATTATAATGAGTTTATAATTTTAATTTATTTATTTATGTGTGATTTACTGATATGTGGTTGTGGGATGGACTGGAATTATTAATGGTAGAGGGTAATTTGAAAGTTTAATATATTTTTTTATTAATGTAAGGTGATGAGTAGGTTTGACGATTAATATTTAATTATTTTTAAAATGAAAATGAAATAAAAATATTGGAACAAGAAAAAAAAAAGTAGGGCATAAATAATGACATAAAATGAGTATTATTTATTTTAATTACATAAAATAAAAAAATAATTGAAAAAAACTAAAATAGGCCACCAGAATGAGTCATTTCCATTTAGGCCATCGCAGCCCGAATTCCAGCCAATGGCCTAAATTCAGGCCCGAAATCCTTCTAATGGCCTATTTTCCTAAATCAAAATATCATGGCCTAAAAGTGGAAATGACTCCTTCTGGTGGCATATTTTAGTTATGGGTCCAGTTAGGGTGCAATCAACAAATCCCACAGCACATCAAGGCAGCGATCTGAAGCGTCCATTTAAAATCCAAGGGTTGTAAATGAAAAAGGGTATAATTGTCATAACACAATAATAGTTCATTTTAAAAACAATGCATTTCAGCGATATGACAAGTATTTAGACATGTTATCATATCTAATATTTGGTAACTCTATATTTAGTATGTTATCATATTTATTATTTGGTAAATCATATTAAATATTTGGTAATCCATATCTAATATTTCAAATAATATCTTTTTATAATCAAAGATACGTATCAAATTTATTAATAGATCATTTCAGCGATCTTACCAAAAACAATTAAGTGATGCTATAAAATATATTTCAGGGACCACAAGTAGAGGAATTCAGAAAAAGTATCTAGCATAATTCAGCGATGGTACCAAGAATAATTCAGCGACGCAACCTAGAATGATTCAGCGATACTATCAAAAACAATTATGTGATGCTACCAAAAATAATGAAGGGATGCTATCAAATATATTTCAGCGACCGTATCTAGCATAATTCAGCGATGATACCAAGAATAATTCAGCGACGCAACCTAGAATAATTCAGCGATGCTACCAAAAACAATTCTGTGATGCTATCAAAAATAATGAAGGGATGCTATCAAATATATTTCAGCGAGATCAAGTAGAGTAATTCAGCGATGGTACCAAGCAGAATTCAGCGACGCTACCAAGAATGATTCAGCGATGCTACCAAAAACATTTCTGTTATCATATCTAATATTTGGTAAATAATATCATATCTAATATTTGGTAAACCTATATTTAGTATGTTATCATATCTAATATTTGGTAAATAATATCATATCTAATCTAATATTTTCAAATAATCATCAACGAATGGTAACAAATATATTAATAGAAGAGTTCAGCATTCAGCCACATTACACAGAAGAATTCAGCGACGCTACAAAGAAGAATTCAGCGAGGCTGTCAAGAAGAATTCAGCGAGGCTGTCAAGAAGAATTCAGCGATGCCATAAAGAACAATTCAGCGATGCTATGAAGAACAATTCAGCGACTCAACTAGAATATTTCGGGTACGTTTTCATGAACAATTCAATGACTTTATTTAAAAATATTTCAGCGACGTATATCTATGTATAGCAGCATAATTAAGCAAATTGGAGGGTAGTATGAGATCAATCCTTGAAATGCAAAGAAGAAGAGAAGAAGAACGGAAGAAGAATGGAAGAATTAGCGTTCACAAACTAAATGTAGCAAATTTACTATTTTAACCTTTAAGTTAATCTCAACCATCAATTTATAAATTAAATCAATGGCTGCGATGTACCGCAGTACATCAAGTCAAAATGCTTAGTCGCACCCTAACGGAATTGTTTAGTTATTACCTCTATTGGTAATGACATATGTTGGTCGAGTTATATGCAATGTATAGATGTACTCATGTAATGCTTAAAATAGTTTAACGAGGTTGGAGAATATAATCGACATAATAAAATTGAATAATTTTATTTGTTAAATAGGATAATTTTGCTCATATTATCCATAATTTCCGTCCATTGGGCGAGGGAAATCTATATCTATATGATATATAAAAACAACATCCCTTATAAAAGTAACATATTCTTATGAACAATAACTTACCAATTCTCTCACACAAAAATCCCCTTATGAATAGTAACCCACCTATTTCATTTTTGTTCACTTTATGCACGCATTCTAATATACAATTTTATAAATTTTGAACGCTTAATAACTCAAAATGTGTACAAGTAAAAATTCTAAAAGTTTGATATTTTAAAACTACAAGCTGAGACGAATCCAACGAGATCCCATTTGACTATGTTTTCTCTACTCTAGATGTTTATAAACATGAGTCAAAGTTGGATAATAAACAATAACAAAGATCAGTCATGCTTTACTATATAAAAAAAATAGAGTAAGTATATAAAAGTACTATGGGAACCAAATTTGGGGGAAAATACACATTAGATAATTTAATTTCATTAATTGATATAAATAAAAAATACTACTAAATATGTAACAAAAATTTATGGGTTGATATTATATTTATTATTTAAACATAATTCAATATTTGTTATTATTCTTAATAAATTACTTTATTAGTTGAAATTATATTTAATATGATAAAAAAATTTAATAAATAATTTATATATTCATATTATATTCATTTATCCATAAATAATTTATATATTCATATTATATTCATTAATGGATAACAAATATTTGTACTAGATAGATTAACTAAATAGTTAAATTGCAATACGACAATTGATCAAACTATGGTCATACATCCCACAAAATCATATCATTATGAAATTCGTGATGATGATACATTCAATAACATTTTTTTTTGTATAATCATTTCTAAATTTTAGTTTATCAAATGAATTATTCACAAGAGTAGTTTCTTATATTTTTCTAGTTTAATTTGAAAATATATACATCTTTATAAAATTTCTAATTTCTCAAGACTTTAAGGTGAATCAATATCAATATCAATTACCGTGTGCTATTGTAATTTCATGTACTTCATTTGCTTAAATATTACTTACATTAAATTCGTGAGTAGAAAGTATTTTATATTTCATTTTCATGTTTTTCTCTTTTTAGCCTATTGTTTGTAGTATAATATTTTTCCAAGGCACTAAATTATACTCATATACAAATTATTGGTAGTGGCATATTGTATATTGTCCGATCACTTTACAATGTATACATGTATTCATGTAAGACTTAAAATAGTTTAAGGAGCTTGAAGAATGTAATCGATATAATAAATTAAACAATTTTATTTGTTATATTCAATTTTTGTTATTCACATTTTTTATATTTCCGCCCATTGGGCGGGGTAATACTAGTACTAGTAATCTATATCTATATAATATATAAAAACAATATCCCTTATGAACAATAACATACTCTTATGAACAGTAACCTATCAATTCTCTCTCACAAAAATCCCCTTATGAACAGTAACCTACTTATTTCCTCAACATTAACTTTCTGCACGCAATCCAATACACATTTCTAATTATCAATAACTCATCAATAACTCAAAATATGCACAAGAAAAAATTCTAAAAATTTGATATGCTAAAACTACATGGTGAGACGAATTTAACGGTATCCCACTTGACTATGTTTTTTCTTATATAGATTTTTTTGAGGAAATTTCCTTTGTTTATTCATTCAAAACCAGATTGCAACAATACAAGTATAAGTCGGAGGAAGGAATCTGATCCATCTCCATAAGAATCATCAAGCAACTTCCCCCCCCCCCAATGGAACACCTTTTTTAATCAACATACACTTCTCAGACTCAACAAAAAGAAACCAGAATCAAACTTGAGGCCGACACAAAAAGAAACCAGAACCCAACACTATTGTCACTCCCTTACCTGCTACCATCTGCTACATTTTCCTCTCCCTTTTCCTCAATTCTGCATGAGAGCCGACACAATCAGGATTTCATAACCACACCTCCAATTTCTCCTTCCCAGCCGCACCTCTTCTAGCCCAAAAATCTGCTAAAGAATTCCTTTCCCTAAAAGTGTGTTGCACTTTCACATACCCCCCACATCTGAATATAGCCAAAACCGGTCTCAAGTACTCATTGAACCTCCATGGAATTTTATCCGGCTCCTTCAACCAATGAACCACATTTTGAGAGTCACTTTCAAAGATCACTTTTGGGATGGGGAATCCATGTTCACATAACAAAGCGTTACATACTCTACTCACCGCTGCAATTTCGGCCTCATTGGAATCCTTGAAGCCAATATTGTCTGATAGAATATATATGACCTTTCCACCATCATCCCTAATTACACCACCAACTCCAGCGGATCCCGGGTTACCAAGCGACGACCCATCGGTATTCACCTTCCACCATCCTACCTCCGGGTGTTCCCATTCCAGCGAGCCCCTCGGCACACAATTACTCCGATCCCCCGCACTTATCAGCTCTCCAAGGCAAACAGTTTGCAATCCGCACCAGTTCACCGACCCTGCCCCCTCATCCGCATGCCACCAGACTCCCACCCTCCATTTCACTATCTCCTCCGCCATTCTTTTATCAAACCGCACTCCATTAAAAACCACATCATTACGAAGCTTCCATATAGACCAAAAAATTGCTAGGCCTGTTAGGTACCATGCCTTCTTCCTATTCCATCTAATAGGACAATCAAACCATCCCACCAACATCTCTAATGCCCTCCCCGGAGCCACCCAATTCAACCCAAACCAATTTAAAGCCAAATATCATAAATCACGTACTTTCTTGCACTGACAAAAAGGTGATCCAATGTTTCTGCCTCCACACCACAACATGGACACATCCCATTTGTAATCTGACCGCATCCTCTCTTGACCAGCACATCTCTCACCGGAACTCGACTCGAAAAGGCTCGACTCAAATTCGAGATCGGCTCGGCATGTTAATGAGCCCAAGCCGAGCTAACTAATACTCGGCTTGAAAGCTCGATAATAGGTTCGAATATATATATATATATATATATTACATAGTACATATGTATAATCTATTTATTACTCCTATAAATTTTCTTTTCTATTTTTTCTTTTTATGGTTAGAAGTGGGAACTAAGAATAGTTTAATATATTAAATCTATTAAATTTCAATCCTTCAAGTTTTAAGCTCATTATTTAATAATTTGACAATTATTCCTAATTTTATATCGAGCTTAGCTTGGGAATGGGGACTTGGTCCAGTGGTAATGTCCCCTTTATCCATCTTTGTAATTTGTGTGATTTGAGTCCCTACACATATTTATTAACATATGAGTGTCAACGTTAAAAAAAATAAAATAAAATTAAAAAACTCGAGCTTTATTCGAGCCTCGAGCCGAGCTCGAATTCGGTTTTTTTATGTCGAGCTCGAGCCGAGCTCAATTTTTTAAAGCTCGTCGAGCTTCAAGCTCGAGCCGCGCCGAACTTTTACTTAATCGAGCCGAGCCGAGCTATACCAGGCTCGAGCTCGGCTCGGCTCGTTTTCACCCCTAGTTATAACATTTGTTCTTTGGTATATAACCTGGAATAATAGCTAAATACGTCCCTTTTCTTGTCACTTTTGTCCAATCCATCCTATTCGAATTTTTTGTCACTATTAATCCACTTCATTTGCTAATTAAAATCAAATCCGTCATAAACTCACTAATCCAAGTCAATTAGAGATTTAATTAGAACAATTGCCAAAAACGTCTATTTTCTTTTCCTTTTTGGCAAAAAAAGAACAAAATATAATGCATAAAAGTAGATTATATTTGGACAAAATGACAAGAAAATGAACGTATTTTGCAATTGTTCTAATTAAATTTCTTATTGACTTGAATTAGTGAGTTTAGGATGGATTTGGCTTTAATTAGCAAACGAAGCGGACTAATAGGGGCCAAAAATTCGAATAGGACGAATCAGACAAAAATGCCAAGAAAAATGACGTATTTGACAATTATTCCGTATATAACCTTTTAGCATGTGAAAATTTATTTTCATCCCATAATATTTTTTTTCATTCACTTCTGGTCCAAAGATATGGAAATTTTTACTTTTGGTTCCATAAGACACTTTTTTTTTCTTCACTTTTTTGGGGGTGAATACCACGGTATCCCCATACCTCATTGGACCAAAAACTAATCCTTCGAGGATCGGATGGGCATTGAAGGATTGCCTCTCCCAAAGCAGAATTCTGCATACACAAAGGCTCGAACCCAAGACATTTGCTTAAACTGCCAGAGCCCCATACCACTCAGCCCAACTGCGTTTATTTTTTTTCACTTTTGGTCCATTTGTCTATTTTTTAACAAGAAATATTCATATATGGTCAATTTACAATTTGTAAAAACTTATTTATTTGAAAAATGCCGCCAATCCAATTAATAATCCACAATTCATTAAACTGATTCCAAATTTATTTATCTTTAACAAATACTATTATTGATAAATTTACTAAATGAATAATATTTTATTAAATACAGTTATAGCAACTAAATTTTATTATAAATATTTAGTATTATACTTTATTAAAATTTTAAATATTTAGTATAAATTTTATTTATAAATTTTAAATAATAAAACATTTTAATTAATAATTATTACATAAAAATATTTTTATTTTATGTGTTTTGCATTTATTATGTCTTAAATTTTTTTACTCTTATTTAATAAATATTACGTACTGAAAATCTTATATAGTAACAAACTTCATAGAATGTTTGTACCAAAAAAAAAAAAGCTTCATAGAATGTATATATTTAAAAAATTAAATTTTATTATTTGATAAATATTTTTTCTAATAAAGTCATAAGTAATTTTATTCAGACTTCAAGACCACCATCAATCTGCTTGGATTGGACGAAAAGTTCCACCTTTTGGCATCCGTTGTTAAAGAGTTGAAATCGTCCTTTGTGGAGTGCGTTCTTCTCCACGTGCTCAGGAAGGAAATAAAGTAGTGGATCCGCTTGCTAAGTATGGGGATCGGGCATTATTGAAGACTTCTTCACAATTTGGGTGTTCCTCCGAACTTGTGAAGGGGAACGTGGCGACGGATGTATTCAGCGTATGGTTCATCATAAGGTTGTAACGAATCAAATATTTTTAGTTCGATTCGTGATTCGATTCGAAATTATTCAAAATTTTGATATTCGATAAATATTTGATTCGATTCGATATTCGATTTTATATTAAATTATATATAAATATATAAATTAATTTTACTAAATAATTTAAAATTTTAATTTTAATCACTATATTTACAAATTAATACTACAATATATTGATAAATGAGTATTAAAATATCAAATTTGATCTATAAATCAAATTATAATTGAAGTTCAATAATTAAAATTAACATAATTAATTATTGAATTATCTTATAGAATAATTCGATTCGATAATATTCAATAAAATTATCAAATTAAAGCGAATACTGTAGTATTCGATTCGATTCGATTCGGTTCGTTTACAACTCTTACATCCTCGGGACCTAAGATCTTATTTAGTTGTTTAGCTGTTTTATTTTCTTGTTTCTGGTTTTATATTTCTTGATTTTGCTTTGTTTATGGCTTCGGCTACGTCAATAATAATAATAATAATAATAATAATAATAATAATAATAATAATAATAATAATAATAAATTTGAATTCAGTTAATGAGTTATGAAATTTTAATTGAATTGCGGGCATTTGATAAGTAAACAAAGTTTTATGAATTATACATTGACGTATGAATATTTTTGTTAAATAATGGACCTATAAAAATGAAAAAAATAATTTGCAAAACTTCGGAGAAAATAATTTTTCCCTATCTATTAAACCCTTTATCATGCTCGAATAGTACACCTATGAGGGGACGAAGACTTAGCTCAAGTGGTTAAGTTCCCTTACTTCCAACGGAAGGTTGAAGACTTAGCTCAAGTGGTTAAGTTCCCTGACTTCCAACGGAAGGTTGGAGGTTCGATGGTCCCATCGGCCCCTATTCCTCCCTTTATTTCCTTTGTAATTGTGTGGCATGGGCTCCACCACCCGGCTGCTCATCAAAAAAAAGAATAGTACACCTATGACCTACCCAATTCCAAAAAAGCCCTAATTCCCAAATCAATTCTTCCGCCAAATATCTCCCTCCTCTAATAAGCTCCTAACCCGTCTCCACCAAAACCCATATCTCCACTCTCTGTCACCACCATCGCCGGTCAACTGCTGCCCCAGCAACCAGCCTCCTCCACCGTCCATTCACGCAGGCGCCGCCTCCGTCTCTCCGCCTCTCTCTCTCTCTCTCTCTCTCTCTCTCTGTCGCGGCACCACTGGGACACCGCCCTGCTCTCCCTCTCTCGCACGTCTCTCGCAATATTCACTCAGGTAAAATTCTTTCCGTCGATTGTCACAATGTTTTACGTATTCACTGTTTCGGTGGCTTTTTTAATGTTCCTTTTTGCAATGTCTTTCTAATTTGTGAGGTTTTTTTTGGCGTGTATTTGTGATTGATATTTAATGTGAAAGTCAAATTCTTTTCTACTGTGCTGGTGCAATTTGTTGGGTTTGAAGATATGGGCATGGATAGTTGGCGGCTTTAATCAAGGGGAATTTATGTGGATGCATTTGGTAGTGAATTGGTTGTAGGATTGTATCAAACCCATGGACTTGAAGCGAGATTCTAGGGGCCTTAGTACCAATCCGCTCAGAAATATTACTTGCACTATCAAACCCAAGGAACAGTGTGTTGTCGAAGAAGTGTAAGGATAAGTAGTTAATAATTCCCCATCTTGTTTTCGACAAAGATAGCACAGAGTCCATCATTTATCAAGTGTTGCTACTTCTCTAAGAACCTATGGTCAAGTTTGCTATTAAAGAAGTCTGGATAGAGAGCCCCGCATTTCTGTACCGCTGGCTGAATTTCTTGTCAAAACATAGGATTGAACTTTGAAGACCTAATGACTATGCAAGAGTATACTAGTTGTTGACAGAGTGTATATTACATTGGCCCTCCTAAACTGAGCAGCCGATGACAAGCCATGGCAACACCAGAATTTATGGATTTGGCTTGGGTGTTTGGATCATCATATCACAAATCACAAAATAATCGATAATTATGTAGGATCAAAAATGAAATTTTCAGCAGACAGTATGAATAGGCATAAATTTGAAGTGAAGGGTGACATAAATTTACCAGAGTTGAGGGTTGCTAATCGGTTGAACTTTGAATCAGTTGTCTGGTTGGTTTGGTAACAGCATTTCCCTAAGCTATGAATGGCATTCTCTTTGGAAGTTAATTTCATCTTCCCTCGCTCAGTTTTTGGATCAATGAGTGATCTTAATAGGTATCTTGGGAGCTTTGAAGGTGGAACATGGAGTTATAGATGATGGCTTTAAGAAGATATAGGGGTGTTGATTTTCTTCAGATATTTGGTGGATGGGTGACTCATTTGAAGAATGCCAAATCTTTAATCTTTGAGAAAGGTTGGCATTTCTGCACAAGTTTGTGGAGAGTTGGGAGTAGCAAGCCCAATATATTTTGCTCATCGATATTTTGGTCAGTGTTGTCTTTGGGATAGATTCCGACATAGCCATTAGTTTTGCTTTAGTTCGTATTGTTTAGAATGATACCTTTGAAAGCAATGAATTGATGCACTGTGACATTAATTTGAGTGGAATTCTAACTCGAGGCTTTTCAGAGTACAAAGTATTTGCTTTTCCAATCTTACCGGCATAATTTTCACTCAGGTAAAGTTTTCTCCGGCTACACAATTCACTACGTATTCCCTGTTTTGGTGTCTCTTTCTAATTTCTGCACTTTATTCTGTTCTGTATTTTATATTGATGTCTAATATGAAGGTTGAATTCTTTTTTTTTTCTTTGGTGTGAAAACATGAACGTCATTACACGAACAAGTAGCAGTTTTGATTAAGAGGAATTTCTGGGGATAATATAAATTTACTCTTTATTTACCTTGGTTTTTTATACTGTTATGAATGATTTGATCGTATTTTCATGGGCATTGGTTTTGTAATGATTTGGTTTTAGGATTTTCACAAACCCTATGGACCCTGACAGCAATCCGATTTCCTCATGCGGTAGTACTGATCGGCTCAGCAATCTTCCTGGCAATGTCATAGAGCAAATTCTTGCTCTCTTGTCCTTGAAAGAGGCTGCAAGGACAAGTGTGTTATCGAAGAATTGGAAGGATAAGTGGTTAACAATTCCCCATCTTGTGTTTGATGAATTTAGCAGTGAATCGACAATTTATCACGTGTTACTGCTTCACAAAGAACCCATTGTCAAGTTCACGATTGAGTATGGCAGCATACAGAGCCAAACAGCCCTCTGGGACTGGTTCAATTTCTTGTCAAAACATAAGATCGAGGAGTTAACGATTCTACAATTTCCTGATGATCCTTGTCGTGTGATGCCTAGCCATTTGTTTAGTTTTTACAACCTCAAACACTTGTCTCTACGACATGTTGAGGTCATAGTTCCGTTGTCGATTTACAATGGATTTAGTAACCTCATTATCATCGATTTTCTGGAAGTCAACATTGAAGTGGAAGAGTTGCAAAGGCTTATTGACAAATGTCCGAAACTCGAGTCCTTAATATTAGTTGACTGTTTTAAGGTCAAATACTCGACTTTGCATATCAGAACTCCTCATAATCTAAAGATCTTTCTATTTGAGGGCTCGGTTGATTTTATATATATATATTCAAATCCTCACCTTGAGGATGTATCGATTTATTATGACAAACTCAAAATGAATGCTGAAACTGACACAGCATCGGATTATGCGATAAGGTTTCTGGGTCAGCTATCAATGATTAAGGAACTGGCAGTGAATATGCCCTTTCTCAAGGTACAAGAGTATTAATGTTGTGATGCTTTCAAATTAGTGATCTTTACCAAGTTTAAACTAATCTTTGATTTTTTTTTTTGCTCTTGTGTGTATTTAATTACAGGTCTTGACTAGAAGTGTGTCATCGATGCTTCCTAAGAGCGTTAGCCTGAGCAACCTAAAACATCTTCAATTGGACTATATTAGTTTCGAGAATGTGAATAATCTCATATCTGCTCTCTGCTTGATTCGAAGCTCTCCAAATTTGCAATCCATTTTGATTTTTCAAATGTTTGTAAGTGGTTAACCTCAGGGCATGCGTGTGTGTGTATATATATATATATATATTGTATTGTACTCATCGTTGTGGTCTTTATTACAGTCAGAATCTCTAACTTGTTATTCGAGACATTGGCAGGAGGATGACCCTAATTGGGATATGGATGATCTGGACGAGGATGCTGCCATTGAATATCTGAAGGAAGAGCAGAAATCGGCAGTTCCTCTTAGTAGCAGCCTCCAAGAAGTAAAGATGCATTGCTTCAACGGATTCGCACCTGCAATGGAATTTGTAAAACTTCTTTTCTTAGGGGCACTGGAACTGAGAAAAGTCGAACTCACAGGAGTCAGTAATGAGACGCAATTGGGTATGAGAAAGACATTGGAAAGCTTCCGTCGATCATCTTCACAAGAGATAATCTTGAGATAGGAACTTTGATTGAGAATCTTATTACCAGCGGAGAGACTTGGGCTTTGTTATCATGACATACTGTATCAGCACTCACCTTTGCTTCTTTCTATTTTCATATTTTTGGATTTGAATTTATGGTTAATCATCTACTGTGGTGATTTGGATGCATGATCGAATTTCCTACACATTGCATAGACGACTAATATTTTTCCTTGCAAATATACTATTGAGAGATATGGTTCAGTTAGCTGAGTAATGATCGAATTGAAGAGAGCTTATTGCTAGTTCATAACATTTGTTATTTGGTAGATAACCTTTTAGTACACACTATTTATAGATCAGCGATGCCAAAATCAACTACTAAAAAACTACAACACATGAAATGAACGACTTCACAATTTATTAATCAATTGCCTCCAAACCCCTTAATTTTGGGAAAAGATTGTGTGCATTTGGCTGCATTTGCAGCCATCATGATGTGGGAGTTATGTGGTGTGATGGATGAAATGATGTATTTTCACCGTTTTGTGTGATGAAAGAGATATTTTGTGTGATGTAAAAAAATGTGATAGAAGATGATTTTGTGATGCCACGTTTGTATTTTGTAAGGTCTGTTTCTGATGCCAATATTTTCGAACTAAAAACTATATAAGAACTTAATAGCAAAGTTTACTTATTACTCCTTGAAGAACACCAAGAACACAAAAGAACTCTCTCTAGAGACTAGAATACTCTGCCTTTCTTAAAATTGAGTCTGATTATAAGACCAATAGGACGTTCACAATGAGATTTAAGGATGGGGAAATGATTCAGATCACTCTTAGTTCAAAAGTAATGCTCTAGAAGCATCAAACCTTAACTCCATCCACTCGATGTCTTGTTGCATTCATCTAACATGTGGTATATGATTTTCCAACAACTTTTCATTCTTTTTCAGTCTCCAAAAAGAGCACCTAAGAGTCCTAATCCATCCCCCAATGATCAACCATCATTGTGAGACTTAAATTCAAGAAATAATGAAGGAGTCCGAAGAGAAAAAGCATGGGCATGCACCCCATGTGTTGCTTCAAATTCAATGGTGCGCCCATGGCGCTCTCAGGTGCTCGAGCACGCGCCTAACGTGGATGGTTTAGCCCTTTGTGGCTTGGCTTATTCATGTTGGGCCATGCATTTTTTGGGGCTTTTCCTTGATGATTCGTCCAAAATTATATTCCAAATTCTTTAATGAGTTATTTCTGAGTATGGGTGAAAATAGGCTAGCGTTGTTAACTTTTCAAGACCCGAGATTGGTCTATTACCTATGATAGGTCTATCTTATTGGCATTTGGCATAATAAATAGGCCGGTTTTTAAGCCTTTTAAAAGTTTGATTAAGCCTATTTCAAAACTAAGTTAATTTTTTTATATATGTCTTATTATAATCATAAGATTGTAAGATATAAATTTGTGCTATTGAGCAAGTTGTCATCCATAACTATCTATATGCGGGAAAAAACTTATAAATATATTAAAAATCAATATAAGATCAAAGTAATAATTACTTCTAAATAAAATAATAATAGTAATACCACATATTCCTATATAGTAAATATAAACAGAATAATAAGAATAATAAATAGGCCGGCCTGGTAGGTAGGGATGAAAGCGGTACGGTAAATATCCGACCGATCCGATGCCGTATCCGATTATATTCGAATCCGAATCCGTTTTCGACTATCCGGCCGGATATTTCAATATTCGTATCCGAATCCGAATCCGTATTTTAATATCCGCATTCGTATTCGTATCCGAAAATACTTAACCGTATCCGAGAATATCCGACCGTATCCGAAAATTGATAGGATATTATCCGGATTTTAAATATGGATATCCGAATATATTAATATATTATTATTTAATAATTAAAAAATATTAATAATTATAAAAAATATCAAATTTTCAAAAAAGATTATAAAAAATTATCCGATAATCTGTATCCGATTGAATCCTTATCAGTCATATATCCGTCCTGTATCCGTACCGTATCCGTAATCCGAAATATCCGAAACCGTATTCGTATCCGGCCCATCCGTATTCGATACCGAATTCGACAAAAAAAAATATGGATAATATCCGTATCCGACACTATCCGACCGTATCCGTACCGTTTTCATCCCTACTGGTAGGCCTAATAGGCAGGATTTGTATAAAGCCTGGCCTATTTAAATAAGGCCCGGATACCTCGTATTCCAAAAAAACCAAAAAGAAAAAAAAAAAAAATTCTTTCCCACCACTTGTACCGCGTTGTACACAACGCCGCCGCTCTTCTGCCGTCGTCCTTCCTTCTCTCGCAATCTTCACCCAGGTAAAATTCTTTCCGTCGTTCATCACTACTATTCTATTTGTCGGTTGCTTTTTTAGGGTTCTTTTTTGCAATGTCTTTCTAATTTATTACTCCCTCCGCTTTTTTGTTTTTTCTTGACTTTTTTTTAAATGTTAAATGTTGATTGTAGCACCTTGACTTCTTCTATTTTTGTTCTTATAGTTCTAGAAGACAAAATATATTAAGTAAGATAAGATAAGATCTTGTTGGATACGATCTGATTTTATAGTTTTTAAATATCAAATTTTTAGAATTTTTACTTGTACCGAATTTGATTAATAAGATGTATACCGAATTTTTATGGAATTTTAGAATTTGATCAATCGATTTGCATTGGCTTACGTGCAATTACATGTGTAACTTTAAAAAAAAAATGGAGGAAGTATGTTTTTTCTGTCGTGTATTTGCCAATTGCCATTGATGATTAATGTGAAAGTCGATTTCTTTTTCACTGCGCTGGTTCAATTTTGTTGTTTTGAAGATATGGGCTTGTCCCAATCGAGTGAATTTATGTGGATGTAATTGGTAGTGAGTTGGTTGCAGGATTGTATCGAACCCCATGGACAAGAATCAAGATTCTAGAGTCCTTAGTGGCGATCGGCTCAGCCATCTTCCTTGTACTATCATAGGCGACATTCTTGCTTTGTTGCCTTTGAAGGAGGCTGCAAGGACTAGTGTGTTGTCGAAAAAATGGAAGGATAAGTGGTTAACAATTCCTTGTCTTGTTTTCGAGCAAGATGCTAGTGAATGGTTCATTTATTACATCTTGCGACTTCACAAAGGACCCATTGTCAAGTTCTCGATTGAGTATCACTACACACGGAGCTGCACAGCTCTCTACAACTGGTTCAATATCCTTTCAAAGCATAGGATTGAAGAACTAACGATTATGCTAAGCTCGATTAAACATTTTAAACTGGTTCCTAATCATTTGTTTAGTTTTTATAATCTCAAACATTTGTCTCTACGACGTGTTGAGGTCAGACTTCCTTTGTCGATGTATAATGGATTTAGTAACCTTATCAGCATCAAGTTTGACGAAGTCATCATTAAAGTGGAAGAGTTGCAAAGGCTTATTGACAAATGTCCGAAACTCGAGGTCTTGACATTAGTTGACTGTTTCAAGGTCAAAAACTCGACTTTGCATATCAGTACTCCTGATAGTCTAAAGTCCTTTCTATTTGAGGGCTCCGTTGATTTTATATATATCTATTCAAATCCTCACCTTGAGGATGTTTCGATTTCTTTTTGGGAATGCGATTTGAATAGTTTATCTGACACAGTATTGAATTATGCAATGAAGTTTTTCGGTCAGCTATCAATGATTAAGAAACTGGAAGTGAATTGCCACTTTCTCAAGGTAGAAAACTTATCTTCACAAATTAGCTATCTTTACAAAGTTCAGACTGATCTCTGAATGTGTTTTGGTCCTGTGTGTATTTAATGACAGGTCTTGGCTAGAAGTGTGCCATCAATGCTTCCTAAGAGCCTTTTCCATCTGGAACATATTCATTTCGAGACAAATTGTACTGATAGTGTGAATGATCTCATATATGTCTTATGGTTGATTCGAAGCTCCCCAAATTTGCAATCCATTGTGATTTCTGTAAGTGGGGTTGACCTGGGCATGCGCCTATATGTTCATATTTCTTATCTAGTGTAGTGTACTCTTTGTTGTGGTCCTTATTACAGTCGGAATCTAACTTGAAATTCGAGACGTTGGCAGGACTACTCGTATTGGGAGTATGAGCACCCAGAAACTGCCATTGAATATATGAAGGAAGAACAGAAATTGGCAGTTCCTATTAGTAGCAGTCTCAAAGAACTAAAGATCCGTGGCCTCTTCACACTTGAAATGGAGTTTGTTAAGCTTCTTATTTTACGGGCACCAGAACTTAGAAAAGTGGAAATCACGGGAATCTTTATTGAGAGACAATTGGATGTGAGAGAGACATTGGAAAGCTTCCGTCGATCATCATCACTAGAGATAATCTTCAAAGGCTGGGACATTGATTGAGGATCTTAATCTAGCGGTCGCAAAACAGATAATCTTAAAAGGTTTGGTTGCATGACTGAATTCGTTCATTTGCATTTATTTTTGTTCATCACTATTACATTCCCTATACACATGGCATAGACGACTAGAAATTTTCCTTGCAAATATACTAATGAGATCCCTCTCTTTCTCTCTGTCGCTGATAAGAAAATGAGAAATGTAATGTGCTCTGAAACTTCTCAATCTTTCCTTAATCAGAAACAACAATTCTTACAACAGAGAACACCACAAAAATCTTAGTGGCCATTTCATACATCTGCTGATAAAACTTACAGCGTACATGATAACAGGCCTTGTTGTAGTTAAATGCATCAACCTTCTTACCATTTGTTTATAAATTGTGATGTCTACATGTTTTTGGCACCACCCCTTTCCACGCCTTCAATGACTCCTCAAAAAAATAATATAAAGAATTACACGGGTGTGTTCACTGGGTTGCATTTATACATATCGAACCTGCTCAACACATCTCTAGGATATTTCTTTTGTGAAACAAAGATGCTCTTTTCTGATTGCACTACTTCTAAACCAAGAAAACAATGCAAGATCAGCCATTTCAAATTCATCCATCATAAATATCTTAAATTCATCAAATATACAAACAATTTGCAGTAAATATAAGATCATCCACATAAAGGCACATAATAAAATTTATCAACCTGCACCCTTCTTAACAAAGAGAGAATGTTCATATGGACATTTGGTGAAGCCAACTTTCAAGAAATAACTCTCAATACGACTATTCCAAGCTCTCAGTGCTTGCTTTAGTCCGTAGAAAGCTTTCTTTAACTTATAAACGTTATGCTCATTTCCAATCTTCACATACCCCGATACCTCTTCTTCCAACTTACCGTGCAAGAAGGCTGACTTAATATCAAGTTGGGAAAGAGGCCACATATGTTGGATGGCTTTGATTACATCATTTATGACACTTTGCCATTTTGTTTCATAGCATCTTCAAATGATGTTGGTTCACAATCTCCCAAATTAAGGCAAAGTATGTGATTGAATCTTCAGTTGAATCAATTTCAGATACCTCATAGTCATCCATCCACGCGGGCCGTTTGCTAGCCTGAACACGGCAAGATTCTGGAATAGAAGATCCTGTTGGTGAAGCTTCAGCTTGTACAGTAGCTTCAACATAATCAACAAAGGCGTGTTGATGAGCCTCTTGCACTGCATTGTCATCATCCATAGTTGTTGGAATATCAGGCCATTGCTGCGGCGTATTCCATTCCCACGTGCTTGCCTCATCAAAGACCACATCCGTGGTTATCACAATTTTATTTGACACGGGATTAAATAATTTATATGCTTTTAACGTATGACTTACACCAAGAAAAAAACACATTTTTCGTCTTTATTGTCACGCTTTTTTTTTTTTTTTGGATTCGGCACATGTGCCTATGTAATACACCCAAATATCTTGAAATGATCAAACCGCTGGAGTTCGTCGACTCCAAGCTTGTTCTGGTGTCATGTCGCGAACAACAAGGGTAGGGCTCATTTTCAACACATGAATGCTCCAATTCACTACTTCGATCGACTCCAAAAGGTTTGGGGTACCTTGTCTCCACCAAGCTTCTCATAGTGTTGAGGACTGTGAGATTTTTCTTTCACATACTCCATTTTGTTGTAGAGTGTATGCGGCTGTGAGTTGTTATTCACCTCCACGTTCAGTTTGCAAAATCTGAATACAAGACTGGGATTCCTTTCCGACCATAGCTTTAAAATTTGTAAAAGCTGCCAGCGCCTCAGACTTTTCATGAAGGAAATAAATCATCAATAAAGGTAATAAAATACTTTTTACTTCCCTTGGAAAATGGGCGTGACTCGTGAGTGGTCCACAAATATCTAAATAGATTATCTCCAACAATGATTTCAATCTTTGTGCCTAGCTTTTAGGGAAAGGTTTTCTATGTTGTTTGCTAACAACAAATTCTTCACATACACCGGATGGAATTGACAAAGTTGGAAGCCCAATCACCATGTTTTTTTTTTTTTTTCCACGGAAGTGCAAGTGTTTGTTTCAAGGATGCCATCATCAAGCATTATCTTCCACACCTCGCTATTAAGCAATATTGAACTTCAATCTTCAAAGGAAATAACCTTTGCAAATCACTGGTATTTCTGCAATGACACCCATGACCGGATCAAATATTTCACAAATATTATTTCAGAGTGATTGCATAATTGTTTTCATGTAATTGCCCTGCACTAAATAGATTACTTTGCACATCCCTTTGTCAGGAATCAGATTTTTATTCTGTTAGGCAAACAAGAAGAGGTCCTACTATTACTACTCTGGAACATATAGCTGGACATTAGTTATTGTTTCAATAAAGCCACTTTTGGTCCTTATGTTAATGTTTCCCTTTCCCTTTTACACTGCAAAGGCGGAATGTTTCCAAATTTCACATAGGATTGAACATTTTCATTTAGATGGGAGAAAGACCGACTTACAGTCACTCATGTGATAGTTGCATCCTTGTATCGACATACTATATGCCTCGGTTATGCTCTTCTTCCTGCATCACAGCCATTAATAACGTTTTTTGTTCTAGTTTTATTTTTTGGGGTGAAAGATTTGGCTCAAGTTCTTTTTACGTAGTAGTGGTTTATTTTAATAATGAGTGTAATTGTGGTGGTATAAAATAAAAGTGGTCTCTTTTAATAATGAGTGTAATTGTGGTGGTATAAAATAAAAATGTTATGACACTGAATTTAATACAATGAAGAAACCTACACGTCACCATTATCCAAAAAAAAATGAAGAAACCTATTTTAGTGGATGTTTTATTACTTTAAAAACATTCTACTCCCTCCGTTCCTTTTTAGAAACAAAAAAACGTTCCAAACTAATTGTCACTTTACAAAATAGTTGTTACTTTACATATTTATCTCATAATTTTTCAATATTACCCCTATATTATCATAAAAGATATTCTTATTAGAATACTGTGCATTTCTCTCTCCACTCTAATTTTATTTTTTATTTCCAAATAAAACACATAGGAGTAATAAAAATGGAATAATATAGAATAATGATTGCAATATTTGGTAAATGTATTTCTTCCTAAATCTATCTATATAATAAATTCTGAATACTTTTTGGCATGTGCAGACTGTACTACCCTTATTGTATCTTATATTTTATCTTTATTCTTATTAAAAGATATCAAATCAAGGTTATATCTGTAAATCATTATAAAACATGATTAAACACATCTGTGGTTATTATCACGACACATCATAAACGCCAAATCAAGGTTATACCCTTATTGTATCTTATATTTTATCTTTATTCTTATTAAAAGATATCAAATCAAGGTTATATCTGTAAATCATTATAAAACATGATTAAACACATCTACGGTTATTATCACGACACATCATAAACGCCACATCATCCTCTAAAAAATACCAGATGCTGACATGTGGCATCTATTTATATAAATAAATTTTGAATTAAATTTAATATATTTTAAATCTTCTTAAAAATATAATTCTAAGATTTCCTATATATTTAGAAAATAAATATATATTAATATAAAAAAATCTTGAGAAAATCTTTCTGTGTATTTTAAAAATATATAAATTAAAAATAAATTAAATTACATAATTATATTTTATATTTTGTAAATATATGATTACAATTATGTCTTATAAATTCTTTAACTTTATATATAATATTATTAAATGAATTTTTATTATAATTATATTAAAATTTGAACCCAAAATATTAACAAAAATCAAAAAGCTAGAAAAATTTTAATTGGTAATAATCAGTTAAATTATCGAAAAAGTATATATATATATATATATTTATGGGTGTTACACAATATAATATAATGCAGAATAAAACATATTTTTTTTCTAAAAAAAGAGGGCCAAAATAAAAACTTTGAAAAGTTGGTGAGTGTTAAAATGATATTTCAAAGGAAAATGTGGAAATTGATTGTGTTTTCTAATATTATAAAGTTAGGGTCTGTTTTTTGTCCAAAAATTAGTTTAAGTACTAATTTTAGAATAATTTTAATTGGGGTATATCTTTTGGAAATTGTTTTTTTTCCCTTAAAAAATTAAAAAGATAACAAAAGGAAGTATATATAGATAGTATTCTTTAAAAGTTTTAGGGATAATAGTCAAAATGGACAACATATTAGAGAGTGAAATGAAATTTTTAGAACCTTAATAATGCAAACATATAATTTATTCGAAATTTTTGGTCAGTAACCGGGTATCCCCATGTCACATTGGACTTAAGACTAATACCTTGAGAATATGCACGTGCAATTAACAGCACCTCTCCCAAAGCAATTTTTTGCATACACACGGCTGAACCCGAAATGTTGCTTAAATGATTAGAACCACAAGCTACTCAAGTCAGCTGTTGGTGAATTTTTAATAGTTTAATGGTATTTTTTTCAATTGCTCTTATTATGTTATATATAAAAGCAAAACTATATATATATTTAGTTTTTCAATGGTAAAAATAATCTATTTTATATTTTGTCCACCTGGTTGGGAGTTTGAATTCTATTCTATCATCTTATTCTTTCCCTTTTTTTTTTGGTGGGAAATCGTATTATTCCAAATAAGCACAAATAATGCTGAACTATTTAGCAGCATCCATAAAGTCCCATATCAGCTACCCAACACCAAAACTATAAACAGAAAGGAGAGATACAACTAATGTCTCGCAACGCTTCCAGCAGTGGCCTCCATATCTTATTCTTTCCTTTATTTCTCTTTTAAATTTTTGTTGCATGCATTCATATCACCATTTAAACAAAAGACTTTAAACCTCATATAGGGGGTGAAAATAGGTTATAGGCCATGCTAGGGTTATGTTTGATTGACCTAGGCCTATGTCGATTTATTAAGACCCGAAGGCCTATCTTATAAGCCTAAGCATGACCAATTAAAATTAAATAGGCCAGGTCGTAAGCATTTTAAAGTCTGATTAAGCCTATTTTAAAACAAAAGACTTTAAACCTCATATAGGGGGTGGAAATATGCTATAGGCCATGCTAGGGTTATGTTTGAACGGCCTAGACCTATATCGATTTATTAAGGCCTGAAGGCCTATCTTATAAGCCTAAGCATGACCTATTAAAATTAAATAGGCCAGGTCATAAGCATTTTAAAGTCTGATTAAGCCTATTTTAGAATTAAGTTTAAATTATGTTATATATGTCGGATGTAATCATAAGGTTGGAACACATAAATTTATGCATTTGGATAAGTCTTCATCCATGACTATTTATATACGGGAAAAAGACTTATAAATATTTTAAAAACCTATATAAAATCAAATTAATAATTATTTTAACATAAAATAACAAGAATGATACCACATATTTATATGCAATAAACATAAACATACTAATAATAATGATAACTATACACATCCGATTCTCGAGGGATTAGTCTTGAGTCCATTGAGGCCTGTGATACCTTGGTATTCATTTTAAAAAATAATGATAACTATGCCGACCGGATAGGCCTAATAAGTTTTTTTTATGAAGTTTGGTCCAGACCTATTTAGCTAAATAAGCTTTCAAAAAAGCCTAAGCTTAGCCTATTTATCAAAAAAATTGGTCTGACATGGTCTTCGATAGACTAAGCCATAGGCTCATGTTGGATAGCCTAGCCTATTTCCATCTCTGACCTCATGTAATCCAAAAAAAAGTGTATTCTCATTTTACAAACTCATATAAGTTCAACACCAGTGCACATATAAGTTTAACACCTGTGCGCAGTGGCAGACACAGAGTGTCTGAGACAGGGGGCGAGGATGCGACTAAATAACTTTTCTTTATTTCATCTTTAAATTCTATAGAATAACTATCAATTGATTTTCGTTTATTTTGGATTGCTAATAATGTCACTCTCTTCGTCTGACTCTTTCTGAGCCTATATATTTAAAAAACATATAACCCTATGTTATAAAAGTTCACTAACAAATAAATATGTTGTATTCTTTTTCCTCTTCTTCCCCGTAAATTACTGAAAAATGATTCTAGTATAATTAAATTTACACGACTGTATAAAATATTAATGCCAATGTTTGAGTTTGAGGCGGCAGAATTGTATAAAAAGAATTTCTGATATAACTAAAATAACATAAGTATATAAAACTTAATAGGCATAGTTCGCACTCGGGGGAGCGACCCTAAGCCCCATGTAGTTCCGCCACTGCCCATGCGCAGCGGACGAAAAAATCTAGTATATAATAAAAGTAAAGTGTAGCACTTAAACAAGAAAGAAATTATTTGACAATATACTCCATTTATTTAACAAATATACTCCGTATATTATTTTAACTCCCAACAGTCGCGACACCGCGGACGCCGCCGTTCTCCGCCCTCGTCCTTCCCACCATCACCGCCCTCTCCCCCGCTCCCGCCGTAACTCCAGCGCCCCTGATCTCCCTCTCTCGCTCTTCCTCGCAATCTTCACTCAGGTAAAATCCATTCCGTAGTTTATCACAATTTACTACGTATTCTCGGTGTCGATGGCTTTTTTTTTTTAGGGTTCCTTTTTGCAACGTCTTTCTAATTCGTAAGGGATTTTCTGTCGTGTATTTGCGATTGATATTTAATGTGAAAGTCGAATTCTTTATTACTGTGCTGGTGCAATTTTTTTGGTTTGAAGATATGGGCATGGATAATTAGCGGTTTTAATCGAGGGGGATTTATGTGAATGTAATTGGTAGTGAATTGGTTGCAGGATTGTATCAAACCCCATGGATAGGAATCGAGATTCTATAAGCCTTAGTACCGATCGGCTCAGCAATCTTCCTTGCACTATCATAGGCCACATTCTTGCTTTGTTGCCTTTGAAGGAGGCTGCAAGGACCATTGTTTTGTCGAAGAAATGGAAGGATAAGTGGTTAACAATTCCCAGTCTTGTTTTCGAGGAGGAAGATACTAGTGAATCGGTCATTTCTCACGTGTTGCAACTTCACAACGAACCTATTGTCACGTTTGCTGTTAAAGAAGTCTGCATAGAGAGCCCCACAGTTCTGTACCGCTGGTTGAATTTCTTGTCAAAACATAGGATTGAAGACCTAACGATTATACCAAACTATGAACATCTGGATGGTGGTTGTCATGTGTTGCCTTATCATTTGTTTAGCTTTTATTACCTCAAACACTTATCTCTACATAACTTTGACATCAGAGTTCCTTCTATGTACGATGGATTTAGTAACCTCCTTAGCCTTGATCTTGATGCTGTCTACATTGAACCGGACGTGTTGCAAAGGTTTATTTTGAAATGTCCGATGCTTGAATCGTTGAGAATAGGCAACTACAGAGAGATAGCAACTCTCAAAATTACTGCTCCTACGAATCTCAAGTCCTTTGAATTTTCGGGCACGGTTGATTCTCTATATATCTATTCAAATGCTCACCTTGAGTACGTAAAGATTGATTATTATGAGGAGTGGTCAGACACTGAAATTAGAATTGACACGGCATTGGATTATGCGATTCAGTTTTTCAGTCAGCTTTCTCTGATTAACAAACTGGAAGTGGATTTCACCTTTCTGAGGGTACAGGATATTAACATTCCGATTTTTTCATATTATTTATGATTACCAAGTTCAAAATGTACTCTGATTGTTTGCTCTTGTATGTTTCTAATACAAGGTCTTGGCTAGAAGTGTGCCATCGAAGCTTACCCAGAGCCTTAACGGACTGAAACATATTCATTTCGACCAAATTAATTTAAGCCGTGGGGATAATCTCATTCCTGCTCTTTGCTTGATTCGAAGCTCCCCTAATTTGCAAACCCTTGTCCTTGATGTAAGTGGTTGCCCTCGGGGCGTGCACTTATATGTTCTTGTTTCCTAATCGAATGTACTATACTCACCATTGTGGCCTTTGTTACAGTTGGACTCTTCAGTTTGGTATCTGCGGGATACACATGTTCAATATGAGGAGGCTATCCAATGTCTGGAGGAAGAACAGATATCGACAATCCCTCTGTGCATCAGCCTCAAAGAAGTAACGCTTCATTTCTTCAATGGGTTGGAACCCCAAATGGAATTTGTAAAGCTTCTTTTATTTTGGGCAAAGGAACTTAGGAAAGTCGAGATCAAAATGACCAGATATAAACCAAAGTCGTCTATCTTAAAGAAGTTCGCCAGCCTCCCTCGAGCATCATCACAAGCGGTATTTTTAATTAGCTGACATGTAAAAAGATTTCATTTCAATTTTTTTTTTTGGACAGACTGACAAAGTCCAAACTGAAAAAATAAAAATAAAAAATTGACCTGCATGTAACTCACCGCCCAACGGTGCTCGTTTCTATTTTGAAATTTTGAGTTTTCGATTTGTAGTGAAATATGGTGCTTGTTTCTATTTTGAAACTTCGGGTTTTCTATTTGTAGTGAAATAATGTGGTTGTTACATTGCTTGTTTGAATTTGTTCATCTACATTAATGTTTCACCTCAGTATTGCATTATGTATATATGTAGAGAGAGTATAGTTGTTTGCAGCAACACCATAATAAGGGAAACTGATAAAAGTTATGGCAGAGTATGTTGAGATACACCTAATGCTCTTCAGAAAGTAGAGTGTCCCAATCTTGAAATTTTGATCCTGTTTCTAACAGCTCTGCATCAAAATGAATATTTCGAATCCAGAATCATGTTTTGGCAGGATATGTTGGGAAGTTGAGATGTGCCTAATGGGAATGTGGAGCTTTGAAGTCTGTTGAATTCTGACTTTCTTAATAATGTTGGCTTTTTCAATTGGTTCCACATCCTATTTCAATTTCAAATTTTGGTTTATGAAACAATATGATGAAAATCAAGGTGTTAATTTGACGAGTGATCTTAATCGAGGGCTTGATGATAATGTGATCGCCGGATAGGACATATTTACATACTTAAAAAAGCCTTTTACTAGCTTAATCTTCCATTTAAATAGCCCCGTTTGAGTTTTGATCATTATTCACACATTTTTACTTAAAGTTTTATCATAGTTATACAAGTTAAAATATAGTCATGTGAGATCTTGTTAGATTTGTCTGGTCATGTAATTTTTAAATATCGAACTTTTAGAATTTTTATTTATACCGACTTGAGTTATTAATGATTTAAAACGTGTGTTGGACTGCGTGTACCGTGGGTCCGTAGCAAATAAAAAAAAAACGGAGCGAGTATTACATACTTGAAAAAGCTTTATAAATAGTTGAAAAACCTGATACTCCGTATCACATTTAATAGTTATTTCTAAAATAAAATAATAATAATCTAACATATTCCTTTACAAAAGCATACTAATACTTGTGTGGTATGAATTCCTACCATCTTTTCCTAACCTATATAAACTGTTTAGAAAAACAAAAAAAATTTAATGCTGGCCTCGTAGGCATAATAAGATTTTTACAAAATGGACCTATTTAACTAATTAATAAATAAAAAAGTTTTGTCTAACCTGAAGTAGGGTAAGCCCGGCCTAGACCCTATCGGATAGTTTGATTTATTCTCATCTCACCCCTAAGCACACTATTGTATAAAGATCAGAGATGCCAAAATCAACAACAAAACTAGAAACATCAAATGAACGACGTCACAATTTCTTACTATTAATCAATTGCCTCCAAACTTTAGAGGTAATAAATAATAAATGATCAAACTCCTTGTTTTACCCTACAATTTTAATGTAAGAATTACTTTCACCATCTTCACTAGGGTAAAATTTTCTCCATCGTTTTATCACAATTTATTACTTATATCCTCTGTCTCGCTGGCTTTCCTAGGGTTCCTCTTTGCAATGTCTCTTCCTATTTGTGTGCACTTTCCTGTCATTGTGTATTTGCAATTATGTTTTTATGTGAAAGTTGAATTATTTTCTTCGGTTTGAAAATATGGACATGACGAATTAGTGATTTTAATTTCAGCGTGGGGAATTGTAATTTATGTAGATATAATGAATCTTTTTTTACGATTGATTCAACGTTTATGAATGACCTAATCATATTTTGCTGGCAATTGGTTGATGGTAGTGAATCTGCTGCAATATTGTATCAAACCTGATCATGGACAGGAAGCGAATTTCCAATGGCCTTAGTACCAATCGATTCAGCAATCTTCCTTGCAACGTCATAAGTCAAATTCTTTCGCTCTTACCTTTGAAAGAGGCTGCAAGGACCAGTGTGTTGTCCAAGAATTGGAAGGACAAGTGGTTAACAATTCCCAATCTTGTTTTCGGTGATGATAGTAATGATTCGATGATCATTTATCACGTGTTGCTACTTCACAAAGAACCCATTGTCAAGTTCGCGATTGAGCATGCCCGCATGGTGAGCCAAACTGCTCTCTACCACTGGTTCAATTCCCTGTCGAACCATAGGATCGAAGAACTAACGTTTATGCTAGACTTCTCTTATACGGACGATCATCATCTTGTCGCGCCTAATCATTTGTTTGGTTTTTATAACCTCAAACGTTTGTCTCTAAGTGAAGTTGTGGTCAGACTTCCGTCTCTGTACAATGGATTCAGTAACCTCGTCACAATTGATTTTGAGCAAGTCTTCATTGAACCCGACGAGCTGCAAAGGTTTATTTCGAAATGTCCTATGCTCGAGTCATTGAGAATATCCTTCCATCACGAAATGGAAAATTCGACTGTGAATATTACTACTCCTTGTAATCTCAAGGCCTTTCAATTTTGGGGCAAGGTTGAGTTCATATATATCGATGCAAATACTCGCCTTGAAGACGTATCAATTGGTTGTGCATTGCCGAATACTGGAACTGGAAATGGCAAAGTATTGGATTATGCTGTCCAGTTTTTCGGTAAGCTATCACTGATTAAGAAACTGGAAGTGGATTACCACTTCTTGCAGGTACAGGATATTAACGTTGCAATGTTTCCGAGTTTGTAATCATTACCAAGTTTATACTAATCTCTGATCATCTGCTCTTGTCTGTATTTATTTAATGTAAGATCTTGGCTAGAAGCGCGCCAAGGAAGCTTCCCCAGAACCTTAACCATCTGAAACATATCAAATTCAAGGAGATTGATTTCGGACGTTTGGATAATGTCATTTTGGCTTTATGCTTGATTCGAAGCTCCCCTAATTTGCAAACCCTTGTGATTGGAGTAAGTGGTCGCCCTCAAGCCGGGGTGTGTGCTCATCTAATTATGGTTCCTTATCTAATGTAATGTACTCACCATTGTCGTCCTTGTTGCAGTTCAAACATCCAGTCTTTCATATATGGGATGAGGACCGGGACGCCGTCGTTCAATATCTGAAGGAAGAACAGAGATCGACAATTCCTCTGGGTAGCAGCAGTCTCAAAGAAGTAAGGTTTGATTACATGGTTGGGGTGGCACCCGAAATGGAATTTGTTAGGCTTCTTTTATTAGGGGCAAAGGAACTTAGAAAAGTCGAAATCAAAAGAATCCGTCCTGAGAAAGAATTGTCCATCGTAAAGGAGTTGGCAAGCTTCCGTCGAGCATCGTCTCAAGCGGTAATCTTAACTGACCTGTAAGAAGATTTCGTTGCAATTTGGACATATCTGCAGAATCCTTCCCTCAAAATAAGAATAGACATGTAGCTCATCTGGGCTTGTTTCCTTTTTGAAATGTAGCTCATCTGAGAAATTTGATTGCAAATGTTGCCTCAACAGAGCATTACTTTTTAATAAATAAAAAGTATAGTAGATGTTAGAAAACCTCAATTCCTTTCTTAATCAATGCATAAAATTTGCTACAAACAAGAGAAAAGTTATAGCCCATGTAAATTAATTTCCACTGTCCTAACAGGAACAATGGATGTAGATAATTGAAGGGAATTGAATGATGGTCAATAATTTCCAACCCAAATCATTCACTTGTATAGTACATTTGCATTTGATTTCCCCATCCACCACATGGTACAACTTCATCAGCAACAAGTACAACTCTGAACTGCCACCTAGAAAATGATGGCAATAATTTGCTTCCCAATACATGTAGTAAAAATCCCAACAAATTTGTATTGGAAAATTTGGTGCCATGCCTTGTTACAATGTCCCATAGGTCTGCTCTACCAATTTCCAACAAGAACTAATTTCAAAACTTTCAAGATGTAAAAAGTATGAGATATACAAAAGCCCTAAAAATCAAAGAATGTATCTAAAAATCAAAGAATAAAAATTTGAAAAGAGAAAAACTAGAACCAAATGTATTCTAGTTCTAGTAATGAGCATTTCCTTATTATGTCCAACTATGTGCAGGAATGCTCCCAGTCCTTTTCCCTCAATCTTCCATCCCCTGTGTTTTAGGCTCTACACCGGAGGCGAAGGCGAGTAAATACGACGAAAGATTTTGTCACCAAAGGACGGGGTTTCCACGATATGCACGCTTAAATCCCAAAACCACGACGTATAGGTAATGTGGAAGCTAATAACCACCATTACTCGACTTGCTCACCGATCAAGTCTAGGCCCACGAGCAAGAACGATATTCCTTGAAAGAGCAAGAAGTAAAAATGAACACCCTGAGCAGACAAGAGGCTTCTGCCGGCTGCGGTCAGTAGAAGGAAAGCGAGCGCCAACTCCTTCGTATATATCCTATTGTGCTTTTTCTTCCGAGCAGCCTTCTGCGCCTGCTGTTCAATTTCTTCTCGCATTTCCTCCAGGTTGGGCTCCGAGCTGCCTCTTTGGTGCGTCGATGGTTTCTCAACCAGTGCCAAGAGGTCGCCCTCGGAGGAGCGACCGGATTTCTTGGTGACGACCCACTCATAAGCACTTCCGAGCTGGAAAAGACCAGAGATCATGGCATTGAACTTGGTGACCGACATGGTGTTCTCGAATAGGAGGTAAGGTACTATGAAAGGGAACGACTTGGGCGCTGGGAGTATGTTGAGAAAGGTTATGGTGGCCGGGACGTAACAGACAACCCACGATGGAAGGGTCGCCTCAGGAACAAACATTGTCATCGGGAGAATGATGCAGAACAGGGTAAACGAGTAAAACGGTAGGATAAGTTTTCGCAACAAGAAGAAGAGAAAAATCAGGTTCCCTTTCTTCCAAATGGAGATCTGCATCGAACAAAAATGGAAAGGATTCAGCATTGATGTCGCAAAACAAGTTAATTTCTAAATTCTACACAAAAATCGGTCAATCAAATACCTTCGACTTTATAATGGCGGGCAAGCAGAGACGGAACAACTGCATTGGCCCAGAGTGCCATCTGTGCTGCTGTTTGCGGTAAGCTTCAAAGGATTCGGGCAATTCACATTGGCACTGAAAATAATACAGCAAACAATGATCGAAGTCAGAAAATACTTCAAATTGATTAGAGTTTCTTGATTGGTTCATTGTAATGAGGATTATTACCTCAACATCATTGAGGAATATGAATTTCCATCCATGAAGATGGGCGCGAACAGCGATGTCCATATCCTCGACGGTGGTTCTCTCGAGCCATCCACCCGACTCTTCCAGTGCCTTTATCCTCCACACACCGGCCGTTCCATTGAAACCGAAGAAATTGAGGAAAACGCCGTTCACTTGCTGCTCGACCTCGAAATGAAAGGCTAAATTAATGAGCTGCAGCCGCGTCAATAGATTTTCGTCCTTGTTCACAAAGGACCACCTCGCCTGAACCAACCCTAGTTCCTCATTATCCTGCAAGAAACTCGACAATTATCAGCTAATTGAACAAAATGCATTTTAAAGATAATTACTACTACAATGCCAACAGGTTTAGGACATTTGGCAAACATGTTGTGAACACTAAACGGATAACGAACATGACTTAAATGCAATTGCAAACAATAAAAAGCCAAATGAGGACAGAACGAATCAGATTCAACCAATGCCACAAAAGAAGACAAACGTCAGACAACCAATGAGGATGGAATCTAGAAGAACTGCATACTGAAAGCTACTGGAATGTGCAAAAGCTACCTTAAAGTGAGGAACAGTCCGTTTAAGGAAGTCCGGATTGGGCTGGAAATCGGCGTCGAAAATGGTGACGAATTCGTAATCTTTAACATAGCTACAGTTCATTGCAGATTTAAGGTTCCCAGCTTTATACCCTTCCCTCATCACGCGGTGTCGGTACACAATGTTGGCACCATTGTCCTTCCATTTCTGAACCTCCTCCTTAATCATCGACTGCGCCGCCAAATCGTCGGAATCGTCAAGAACCTGAACGAGCATCCTCCCTTTAGGCCAATCCAAGTTGCAGACAGCTGCAATCGATTGTTGATAGACCTAATTTTCAAAATGGAAGGAACCAACTGCTCAATTCACTACACGAGTCAGTTAATTAACAGTGGAATTGGGATATTGGGGGTTAGGGTTTACCTCTTTCTCATTGCACATTGGGATCTGAACTAAAACCATGGGGAAATAGCCGTCCCCATCTCCAGATTCAAGATCAACGGGGCCGTGTTTGGGGATTGGCTTGATGTTCCTGAGCTTCACCCAGAAGCAGCCCAAACAGAGAGTGAGCCGATCGACGCTCTGGATGAGGAACAGCAGGATACAGACATTGGCCAGGAACTGAAGAGGCGGAGCAATATACTCAACTCTGAACAAAATCCAGCGGGAGTAAATCAAATTAAAGAAATCCTTCACAGCGAAGGGGTTTGCCGTTAAACTGTAGAGACGATTGAGCTGGAGATCGGGGGCCCCAAATTGCCATCCTCTGAAGTAGGCGGCGATTTCGAAGGCCAGCATCAGTAATGACAGGAAGAGGAAGAATTTAATGAAGGTGAAAAATCTGGACTTTCTAATGGACGGATTCTCAGCGTCGGTGCGGCCGGAGGCCAGGCGCCGCCGGACGATTGCGGCGAGGGAGACGAATGCGGCCGCAATAGAAGCGAGGCAGCCGGCGGCCTTGTGGGCCTTAAGGAGAATAACCCAGGTGAGCTGCTTTGCGTTCTTATTCCGGCCGCCTTTGGGGGCGGCGGCGCCGGAATTCGGGTAAAGGAAGGAATCGTCATCGTCGTCTTGGAGCTCCACCATGGCCCAATTGTTAGGGTTTTCCATTTTGACAACCACGGGCGTCCCCCTGTGAGCTTCCTTCGCCCACCACTGCCAAGATGGACCCATTCTTCTTCAAGATTGGAACTTTGAACAGAAATGGGGATAATGCGGGAACGGGATTCGATGATTTCGTAAAATTAGCGCAGTGGGGTTTGATTACAGAAGCGGCTGCATCATTGTTGGGATTACAGAGGGAAGAAAGATCGGATCTTGTGAGAAATTTGATGGGAAGTAGAAGTATTTGTATTTGTAATCAAGGAAGGAGGAGGTGTCAGGTGAAGGGAGGAACTAGGAAGTGTCTGAGAGAGAGGGAGTATATTAATATAGATGGATAGATACAGTATAGATACAGAGACACGTTCATTTACAGCTTGCAAGAATGTACAGCAGCAGCGGAGTGGTTTTTGAATTTTGAAAAAGGGATATAGAGAAAAGTGGCAACAGCTCAACACGTCTTTGGTTCTGATTTCAGACTAAAAACAGAAGTTGGAAAATTCAAAAATGGGGTACCACCTCTTTTACAAGACCAAATCGTTTTATTACCACTATTGTGTTTTTTTTAATTAAATTATTAAAAAATAGAAGTAATAATGAAACTAAAGTTAGCAAAATGAGAATTGTAGGAGCATAGTCAAATCGGGATTAGGATTTTTAAATTGGTGTTTTAGGGATCCCAACTGTAAACATTAAAAAACAGTAAAAAATAAAAATTGACGGAGCATAGCCACAGTAAATACTTCCTCTTCTTTCCCTCGAAAGAATATTCTCTCCGCATTTTATTTTCATATTCTCCATCCGCCGTCCGATCATATTAGGTAGGGGTGGGCACGGTTTGGTTATCCTGAGTTTTTGGGGTATTTGTATTTGTATTTGAACCGGACAAATACTTAAATGAAGTATTTGTATTTGTAACCGGACTCCTCGGTTAACCGGGGGTTCGGTTTCGATTCGATTCAGCGGTTAAGCGATTCGGTTCGAATATTTTGCCCAAGCCTATTAAACCTTATAATCAAATCTTCATTTTACTAATTCTTAACCTTTTATAGGTTAATTTTTGAGGTTATTACAATATAATAAAAAAAATCATATAATTATCAAATTCGATGGTTCCTTTTAGTGTTACCAAAAGATATTAATATATATAAAAAAATGTAGTCTAGTGTCTATTTCAATAATGAGTATTCTTAACGGGAAAAAATCAATATAGGACATATTTTTTTATAATTATCTTTACTTTTTAATATTTATTTTATCATATACTTAGAGAATTAAATAAATAATAGTAATAGATATTATCTTTTTTTGCGAAATAGTAATATATATTATTGATATACAATTATGTATCATTAAATATGTATAATATATACAATATATATAATTTTTTAAGTACAAGAAATATATTCGGTTCGGTTCGATTAACCGGGGAAAAAAAATTAAAGTATTTGTATTTGTATTTGAACGGGGCAAATACTTAAATGAAGTATTTGTATTTGAACCAGAGTCCTCGGTTAACCGGAAATTCGGTTCGATTTCGATTCGATTTTGCGGTTCAGCGAATCGGTTCGAATATTTTGTCCACCCCTAATATTAGGTCATATTCTCTTCCTTTTTTTATTTTTAAAAATTATTACTACTACTTATTTTTAATAAAATTATATTATTATCAAACTAAATTTATGTAAATTAGATGGTATTTGGATAAACAGTAAGAAAATGGATTATCTCATTAGTGCATTTTCAAAACGCAAATAATCAGTTTAACCGCTCAAAAATAGTGATGCAAGCCTGATTATTTGCATTTTGAAAACACAATAATCAAATAATCTGTTTCTAATCGCTTATCCAAACACCTACTGAATCAAATCACATCATATCATATGAAATCAAATCAAATCAAATTAGAAAATTCTTTTGTTAATAATAATAGTAATAATACAAGAAATAATTTTATTTAATAATTATTTTTAATAGTAAGTCGTAGTAATTATATTATAATCATTTAAAGTATTTTTTAATAAATATAATTAAATCATTATTATTAATTCATAATTAATAATGAATAATTATAATGAATATTATTCATTAATTATTATACTTGTAATAGTAATTAGTTTATTTATTAATAATTCTTAATCCATTATTTTATATAGTTAGTTATTATGTGTAATAATAAGTTGTAGTATAATTATATAATTCATTAATAATAATAATAATTATTATTATTAATATATAGTTATATCATTATTATTAATTATTAAGTAAAAATTATAATATTCATACTAATATAGTCCAAATATGAATTAATATATAATTAGCTAAAAAAATTTTTTTAGAATATATATATAGAAGATTTTTTTTAAAAAATACTCCCTCCGTCCCACGAATTGTGACTCGTATTCCTCTTTGGGTTGTCCCACGAATTATGGTCACTTTTCCTTTTTAGATAAATTTACTTAATATAAATATGATTAGAATGTTAATGGTTTCAAATCTCATTAAAAGTAATCACTTTTACTATTCTACACAACTCTCAATACACTTTTATTTTTCTACACAAAGTCCCTTGCATTTTTTAAATTCTTCATATTTTAAAATTGGTATAAATAAAAATTATATAAAATATATATTCTAAATCTAGACGTCTAGACGATTCTAACAAGATCACACTTGAATATTTTTCTCTAATTAAATCATTACAATAATATTTTGTCAAAGTTAAACAATAAAGAAACTCAAAATTCATTAAAATTTTAAACACAAATACCCACATCACTTTAACCACTAAACTCCATCATACCCCACCACATAAATTATCGTGCCCAAAAGAAACGAGCCACAATTCACGGGACGGAGGGAGTACTCCATTAGGGAAGGCCAAAGCCTTGCTATACTAGAATTTGTCTTGTCACACATAAATCACCATCTAAAATTTTTAGAGTGTATATAGATGAATTTTATTATGTACTAGTATTATACTATCTCCGTCGCATTATAATTGTTACGGACCCACCCAACACATATGCCGATACACATTTTTAACGGTTAGTAACTTAAATTGTGCATAATAAAAAAATTATAAAAATTTGATATTCTAATATAGGGGTGGGTCGGTACGGTATACCAAAAAAATTTCGCCGTACCGTATACCGTACCGAACTTTACGGTATGGAAATTTTCATACCGTTGCCGTACCGCACCTTTCGGTATACCGAAATTTTCGGTATGAAATATTTCCATACCGTTGCCATACCGACATTTCGGTATGTTTGGTATATACCGGTATACCGAACCTTCGGTACATACCGGCATACCGGTATCACGGTATATACCGATATACCGAACATTCGCTACATACCGACATAGGGGATGTTTGGGAGTCGGCGGATTTACTAGCAGATAGCAGATTCGGAGAGAGAATTGTGAGAGGATATGCTAATTCAATCCGCTACATGCTCCTATATCTACTTACAACCAAACACACCCATACCAGTATTGCGGTATATACCGACATACCGAACGTTCTATATATACCAGCATATCGGTATTGCGGTATATACCGGTATCGCGGTATATACCGACATACCAAAGAATCGGTATATACCGACATACTGATACCACGGTATATACCGAAGTTCGGTACGGTAACGGTATACAGCGGTATCAAAAAATTTATACCGTTACCGTACCGAAATCTTACGGTACGGTATCATTACGGAATACCGAAAATTTCGGTATTCTCGGTATTTTTTCGGCACGATATGTGCGGTATGCGCTATATTCGGTATTTTTCCCCAGCCATATTCTAATACTACAAAATTAGATGAATCTAACAAAACCTCACCTGACTATGTTTTTCCTTCCATAACTATGATTAAAATTCGAATCAAACTTAAACTGTTAATAGTACCAAAAAGTCAAACGTAACAATCTAAACGAGACGGATGAAGTATTTATAGCATTGTTTATACTTTATCTATCTATTCATAGGGCATTGCTAGTTATTCGCCTTAAAGAGTACTGTTAGAAGTCATGGACTCATTGGTTAATTGGAATTTCTTACCATTCTTAATTCTGCTTTCATAACGAAAATCCGTAACCATTGTTTTTTACTTATGTGCAATTGCATTAATAAATAAAATAAACTACAACTAAAAATTGAAAAAATAATAATTAAAGAAAAAAAAAACATATTCAGAAAAAGGGAATTCGGTGGTCAAAGGGGAAATGGAAACATACAAACAAAAATCTCAATCAAATGACAAACGGAAATGGGTATAGAGTATAAAGAGGGATGGATTCAAGAATCAACAAGGGTGTGGGCAATAATAAAACCACAATAAAATGAAATCAGAACATGGAAATATTGACACACAAAATTGACTCGATCTTTTCCATTCTTTATTCAATTTTCATTTTTTTTTAACAAGTATTGAAAGAAAATAAGGGTTGTGGTCATGAAGTATTCAACAATTTGCGATGATTATTATGAATGATGGAGAAATCTTGTAATATTCATTCACCACTTTGTAGTTTGTAATAAAAACAAACAAGAATATAATTAGTCATTTTATTTTAGTATGAACATCTTCCCACGAATCCATTACTCATCTAGTCTAGCTTTTTTTGAGTCAATCAAAAAATTTCATGTGCTTCTTAAAGCTTTAAGAATAACCTCGAGGATATAGGAATAAACTCTTATTTAATTTTTTATGAACAATTTATACGGACTGGGAAAGTGTTGGTGGAAGCTCATGCTGTACAAATATAAAAAAAATAAAAGGGAATGGATAGGGAACGGATGAGGAATCGAATCCCTAACCTAAATGTTAGAATTGGACTTGACTACTTGTCCAAGTTCTCATCGGATTAAACTTTTTTAATATTACTCTCTATTTTATTTTACTTTTTTAAAGGAATCTAATAAGAATAGATTTTTTAAGCATGCATAGAACACTCTTAAAATGGCATGCCCCTATGAAACCGTTGTTGTCTTGTTGACGTATTAGCTAATCATTTACTATTATTGACCAAAAGGTAAAATCAAAATATTGCTACTACAAATGACTTGAAATAACTCAATCAATAGGATAGTATTTTTGGGATAGGTTAGCATGCAGAATCGCCAAAATTCTGTAGGTACAGATGATGCTAATGGACAGTCCATATTGTGCTAACCGGATAAGTGTTGCAATCATTTCCAATTATAAGATACTGTTAATTTGGGTAATGTGATATTTACTTTCTATAATGCTTAATCAATGTTGCTAGGGGACAGTTCACGTCGTGCTAACCGGATAAGTGTTTCAATCATTTCCAATTATAATACACTCTTAATTTTGGTAACGTAATATTTACTTTCCATAATGCTTAACCAATGATGCTAGTAGACAATTCACGTTGTGCTAACCGAATAAGTGTTTAATCATTTTCAATTATAAGACACTATTAATTTGGGTAACGTGATATTTACTTTCTATAATGCTTAACCGATTGTGCTAGTGGACAGTTTACGTCGTGCTAACCGGATAAATTTTTCAATCATTTTCCATTATAAGACACTATTAATTTGAGTAACGTGATATTTACTTTGCATAATGCTTAACCAATTGTGTTAATGGACAGTTCACATCATGCTAATTGAATTAGTGTTGCAATTAATTTCAATTATAACCATTATTAATTTGGATAATGTGATATTATCTTTAGCATATACAAAGCTTTAGCTTAGCAAATTCTGCACAAACAGAATCAGGAACATAACCTATTCCAGTATTTTTAACTAATACTAGAAGTATATTTTTATTATTTTTGCACATTGATAATTACTATGTGTACAAATGTGAGGGAAAATGTGTGCGTCGGTTTTCCTGACCGGGTCTGACTGAGCCCTTATTAGCTTCATCGGAATTTGAAAATAGAAACAGGTCGAAGGAAACTGTCCAAAACCGGCTATTTTGTTTTCTTCATTGACACCATTTGTATGTAGTAATTTGTAGTTTGATTAATTAGACTTTGTCTAAATATGACAATTGTAGGATGTAGTAATAATTAATTAATTTGGCATATTTGGATTTCAGATTAGCTGCTTGACAAAGGTAGGGGGCTCTGACGTTAATATTATAGAGGCCAATAATCACAACTACTAACCTTCATATGTTGAAATTTATACCCTATTTTGAGTATAATTTTGAGTGTAGGATCCTAATTTATGGATTTGGTTTGAGAGTTGAATGAGCAGGTGATGAAGTACTGAAATAATGGTGTTTATGTGTTAAATGAGTGCTTTGTATGTGTTGAGTATTTTTATACAGCTAAAACATCATTAAATACACAGCGCACACACACACATCTCTTCGAATCAACACACTAGCATCGGCTGAATATCATCCATTCAGCATCATATCCAAAATCGAAATATAAATAGTTCTTTGAAATAAATAGTGCATAATTCATTAATTTACATTTTGATTAAGCATATAAATATGCTTCCAATTAATCATGCACTATCGAGATCTATAGGAAAGAAAACTTTTCTCGAATCGTTTTGCAATTCTATGTTCCTATATTGTCGATGAAATTTGGGATCCACTTGATGTTTCAACAATTGGCACAAATGGCCTTAACCCTAACCGAGCTCAATAGGCCAGACCGAAAAATCTCAATAATAATACTTCTTGTACTTCGATGTAATATACTACCTCCGTCCCACCCCAAGTGTCTTGTTACTATTGGGCACGTGAATTAAGGTAGAGTTGGTTTGTGAGTATATGGTGGGATCCACATAGTTGTTGGAGGGGAATTTATTTCTATTTATAGAAAGAAGACATTTGTAATGGGACATCCAAAAATAGTAAGTAGGACATTTGGAATGGGACGGAGGGAGTATATTTTTTGGGTGAGCCGATGTAATATATATATATTAATACAATTTCCAATAACATATAATAAAAGGTTTAAACTACATTATATTCAATTGTATTATTAAACTAGCATAAAACTAAAACCCCATTGAATTCGTGATGTTCCTGCAGCATTACTTTTTACTAATTTGCTATGGTCATTTTCACTCAATGATTTCTATAATTAAAAAGCACCAATTCATAAATCGTAACAGCATTTACTGTTGTTGAATTGATACATTTCCATTGTTAAAATTACGCATTCAACTACAACCTTAAAAAATTGCAAAAAGTACACAAAATTAAACGTTAGTGGACACAACTTGTGTTTCCATTTGCCAAGTACTTTCCGAGCAAGTACATGTGGTGTGAGTCTTGTGAAATTTCATTCATTATTGCTGTCTTAAATAAATATAATGAAATTTCATTCATTATCAATTGTCCTTTTTATTGAATTAATCAATAACAAACGTGTTTAGTTGGTGGATGCAATTAATTTGTTTAAAACCTTTTTCCATTGCTACATTAATATAGGTAATTCTAAATTATTGTACGTTAATTAGACTTTATTTAAATCGTTTTATAATAATTCTATTATGTATATATATATTGAAAATAAGAAAGCATCTATTTAATTTTATTAAAAAAGTTGGGAATGAGAACTTTGTCTAGTGATCAGTCCCCCCACTCCCTCACTCTCAATCTATAGATTGGGGGTTCGATTCCCCATCCTGTCCCCTATCATTCCCTTTTATCCTTTGTATTGTATCACATGCGCTACTATATAACTTTTCTAGCATGTACAGGCTCTTCGAAAAAATAAAAATAAAATTAAAAAAGTTGTTGAAGGTAGTGTTGGAAAATTATCCAATTTCTACCTTAAATAAAATGAATTGATATATAATTTATTAATTAATTATAATTTGTAGTTTGTAAAATGATGACACGACACGTGGTGCAGGCATACACATATCAGTATTATATTTCACAGCGCCGGCAGTCGGCGGCGACGGCGGGACCTCACCACGTTGGGCAGTAATGGGCACTGTTGTTCTCGTGGTACCAATAGACACCCAACATTATTCTATACAGTACCAAAATTTTAAATTAAGTGGTAATTTTTTTTTTTGCTTTTTGGGTTACTTTAAATTTTTTTTTAGTAAACATTGGCCTTGGGAATTAGCTGTTAGCTGTTAACTGATTCTGTGAGTAATAATTAGTTAAAATTAGTTGTTTGATAATTTCGAGACTAACTTTTTGTTTAGAATAAGCTAAAATCCAAAATGCTGTTATTCGCAGCAGTTTCAAAAAGAGCTGATTGAACACTTTTATAAGTTATTTTATCTTTTTAAAGAAGCTAATTCAGTTCAAATTGCCTATAATAAGCTAATTTCATTTAGCTGTTTTGCCAAACAGGGCAATTGACACATATGTGTCAAGAAAGATGTATGAGAGTCCAAGTCATATAAATTTTAAAGAGAATAAGGGGAGGAATAGGGGGTCGGGTGGGAATTGAACTCCTAACCTATGATTGAAAGGCATGGAACATGACCACTTGAGTCATCTCTCATTCCTGGTTACTCTAAATTATACACCAATAGTTTTATTTATTTATTTTCTAATCAACTGTAACAAAAAAAAAAAAAAACTATTCACAATTAAATACTCCCTCCGTCCCACGAAGTTTGAACCCTATTCCTTTCTGGGGTGTCCCACGAAGTTTGAACCCTTTCCGTTTTTAGAAAAATTAAATTAATATAAGTTTGATTAGAATCTTAATTATTGTCAAATCCCATTAAAAATACTTACTTTTACTATTCTGCACAAATTCCAATGCATTATTACTTTCCTACACAAAGTCCCTTATATTTCTTTAACTCTTAATATTACAAAATTGATACAAATAAAAATTGTATAAAATATATATTCTAAAACTACACGATTAGACGATTCTAACAAGACCACACTTGAATATTTTTCTCAAATTACATCACTACGATAATATTAAGTCAAAGTTAAACATAAACAGTATCAAAATTCATTATAATCTTAAACACAAATACCCACACCACTTTAACTACTAAACTCCACTACCTAAATTACCGTGCCCAAAAGAAAGGCTTCAATCTTCGCGGGACGGAGGGAGTAGCACTTTAATGACCACATGAATATTCAATTATAGTAGGGATGGTTGGATATTCCTTTTTGGTGGGGGAAGGTGACGACAGGTCTGGTTGGTCTTGGATGTGGTCATCCCACTATCCTGAAAAATGTTGCTTCCTTCTTTGGCTCATTTCACAGGCTGCTCTCCCATGCAATGCCCTTCGTCATCATCGTCAGTTAGCCGTGTCACCATTATGTGGGGTTTGTGGTGTTGAGGAGGATCATTGGTATCACACTTTGTTCCAGTGCCCTTGGGCAGCTGCTCTTTGGTCTTCCATAGGGGTGGATGTTCCTACTGATCTACACTCCCTCCCGAAAGAAGATGTTCGATTTTGGCTTAAGGGGATGGCCACATACTTTGGCATTGTTTTTATCGCTGCCTTGTGGGTTACCTGGACGGATCGGAACCAGCGGATTTTCCGGGGCTCCTCCTCCACGCTTCAGGGAATGCAGCGTCGTGTGTTCCACCTTTACCAGGATATCCAACGCGCCATGCCTGCTACAGGTAGCCTCTCATTGCCTTCTCGATGTGTTACTTGGAATATGGGAGATTGGCATGGAATTTTTGTTCATACGGATGGGTCTCTATTGGCTAGCCGAGGCCGCGCGGGCTATGGGGCTGTCATCCGTGATGCTAGTGGCATGTGGCTGGGGGGTGTGTCGGGATTCTTGGGGCTGGTTTCGGTTCTAGAGGCGGAGCTCATGGGGATTTTGGAAGGTCTTCGTTTGGCACTGGAAAAAGGATTTCTACAGGTGGTTTGTAGATGTGATTCTCGGCATGCCCTGGGACTTCTCTCTGCCAACACCGCTGGGAGTCATAGGCAGGCGCCTATTTTGAAGCAGATTCAAGATGCCCGTGGGTGTTTTCAGTTCTGTCGGTTCGAACATATTTTAAGGGAAGGGAACTCTGTTGCCGATGGACTTGCCAAGATGGGGGCTGATATGGAACTTTTCTACACGACGTGGGCCTTCCCTCCAGATTGCGTGAAGTCCTTTTTGTCGGCTGATGCAGCCGGCACTTGGTTTCTGAGGCAATAATTGTATTGCCGTGCTCCTAACTTTGTCTCGTATTTTTTATTTTGTTTTTCCCTTTCTTTTCCTAGCCTTCTTGGCTGTGTAGCAAAAAAAAAATTATAGTAGCATATCTTCTCTAGCCAAATTAAGTTTGAATTATACTTCATTTGGGGATGATGACTTAGCCTAAGTGGTTAAGTCCCTAAACTTCTAATGGAAGGTTGGAGGTTCGATCCCCACCGGCCCCATATCCCTTTCTTTTATTTCCCTTTGTAATTTGTGTGGCATACTGGCATGGGCTCCAACCACCCTTTTCTCAGGCCTTCAATGACTCCTCCTCAAAAAAAAAAAAAAAAAAAAAGTTTGAAATATATTTCTAATAATAATTAAATAGTACTTCTTATATGTGTAGTATTACTGCAGTTTTTTAAATGCAGATAGTCAAATAAACCTGACAGTGACCAACAAAATCTGCATCTCAATTCTCATGTTTAATACTAGTACTTATATGATTAATAATATATGTGACACAACCAACAGTTGGCTTGAGTGGATGGGGGCTCTAGTCGCTTAAGCAAGGTCTCGGGTTCGAGCCTTGTGTATGCAAAAAATTGCTTTGGGAGAGGTACTAAAATAGTATATGTGACACATATGACTCGTATATACCTCCACTCTATTCAAAAAAAATTTAACATTTTTTATTTTCACACAATCTAATATATATTTTTAAAAAGTAATATATCAAACTTTATAAAACAAAAAAATTATAAAATTTTAATATTATAAAACTACGTGATTAGACGAATCTAATAAGATCACACTTGACTATGTTTTATCTTATATAACTGTGTTAAAAAGTCGAATCAAATTTACTTTATAAATAATATTTACTATACAAAACGTTAACATTTTTTAATATAAAATTTAGATATTTTTAGAATATTTCTCTTTTTCTATTTAAATATAGCAGTGGGTTGTGGTTGCAAAGATTTTTTTAAAAACAAAAAAACAAAAAGCAAGTACCGAAATGTTTTACAGTTTAACCTTCAACTAATTTTTTTTAAAAAAAAATCATTCAAACACGGCGATATATGATGTAATTGAAATCCACATCCACAGTTAATAAAAAGTCAAAACCAAATTGTATAATTACTTATAAGGAATTATTACAAATGCACACACGCTACGTGGGGATTTCATTTCTGTCGATTATATTACTGTGACCAAATACCTCAAATTATGCCACCATTTTCGTTCAATTATTGTTTTTAATAATAAATAATTCTGTCGATAATAAGTCCTAAATTTAGAGTCTGATTTGATTAATCTTACAATGTTAAAACAAAAGTACAAATTAAAAAACCCTTTTTCAGATCATATCTTGTCACATTTTTATGTTCAACTACTACATTTTTTCTTACACAATTTATGAATTTTTTATTAATATAAATTGCATCATCATAGTGCATTCAAAAAAAATAGTATTGACGAAATTACTTTTCCAGGTACCTTTTACCTAAATTTTAAAAATAAATATGCTTCTTTGGAATAGTTATATATGATGTCTTTTTTTTTTTTTAAAAAAAATAATATGATGCTAAAATTTTTTTGCTTGAAAATTGGTAGGAACTTATAACACAAATACAAATAGAATAAAATGGGCGGATAGAATTCGAACTTCCAGCTGTAAGATTGAAAATTGAGAATTCGGACACTAGTTATGAATGAGTGGCTCTCAAAGTTATTTCTAAAAAGTCATATAAAATTAGGTTATGGTAAAATACATTAAAAATATATCAATTTATACTACCAATCATCTTTCACCAATAATAAATATTTATTGAAACTAGCTCTAATAATCAAGTTTTTAATTTTCAATTTAATGATTAATAAGGGTTCGAATTTTTCTTTATTTTATCATTTTTTACGCAAAATGTGTTATGTAATTAGAAAATTTTCATTCATGAATGTCGATGTTAAGTGTATTATATTTGACCATTTGACCCCAATAATCAAATATCATAACAAAGTGGCGTCTTTTCTACAAAGAAATACTACTAGAATGACTTCACAATTTTATTCATTTTCACTTTTCCCCCCATAGTACGTGTCCACAATTCTAATAAATTAGTACTACTACTTAATTAGGCCAAAGCAACACTATTATATTTATTTATAGAGGAATTATGTGTGTGCAATGGTTCTATGACGATTTTATTTAATTGCAATGGATGACAGCTTTGATCATAATTACTTCAAAATTTCTTTCATAAACATCAGTATCAGTTAATTAATTACTCCATATAATACTACTACTAGTATGCATCACTGGACATTAACTGTGTCCCACAACCCCACGAAATAGACAAGGATATGATGAAAATTATTGCAGGAACATTCAACATTTTTTTTGTCTTTTAAAAAAATATAAAAAGAAAAATTGAAAAATGTAGAATATCCTCTAGATTCTGAAGCGTTAGCTGTCATGTAAACATAGGCTTAATTGATAATGGTTTTAGGTAGCACCGAATTAGATTAAAATTAATAAACAGATACAAAATTTCAAAGGCACTAGAATATAGAAATTCATTATTTTATATGTACGACTCAATAGGCTACACTTTTAGTACACGAGATTCACAACTTAGGACAACACTTATTGTCCTCAAAGGGTTATTTGCTTTGGGGGATTAGGATAGGTGATTAATTGGTAAAAGTATTCTAACTAAACTAAGGTCATCTTACTCAATCAAGTATTGTTGTCTTTATTTTGTTTGATTTAATTAAATTGGTTGAAGTAAAACTCTAAATACATTGGGGGATAAAAGGGAAAAGGATATGATGGACCTTATTTTTAATATCATGTTCCCTTATTGTATTCAAATTGCATGTAGGAGATGCTCATCCAAGAAAAATTGCATTTAGGAGATTAAACTATTTTAGCCCCCTTTGAAAATCTTGCAAATGGTGGCACACTAATTAGTTCCATTGTTAAATATATGATGAGTTAATGATGCAATGCTATGGTTGTAATTGATTGATAAGTAACCATTTATATAGAAGATACACACTAATCATTATGATGATGAATGATTATATAAACAAAAGGCATTTCCCCATTAGGTCCTAGTGGAGACTCACTTAGAAGGAAATATTGTTTATGAGATTTTAGTAAAGTTTTGGTGAATAGTGTTAGGTGTTTTATAGTAGTATTTTAATAGGAGCAATGCATATAGACATGTTTTCCTATGTGTTCCAAATGCAATTTATACATATGTAACAAACATGCCAAAACACTTTCAATACATACTGCACATATCTATTTTTTGTCTTCTAATCATGGAAAAAAGACTCACCTCTAGGAGGAGATTGGAGAGGGATGTCAATTGTTTCATTTATTTTATTTGTTTTTATGTATTTATGTTCTTGTGGGGTTGTTCCTACCCATGTAGGATTTAAGAATACAATGTAAGAAAGCTGTTGTTTTTGGGGGGAAAAAGAAAAGAAAAAGGGGTAGGAATAGTGGGTGTGGTGATATGAATGTGATGTGTGTGGAATTGTGAAATGCACTTTTGGTGGATGTCATGATATATTGACATTGATGAAGTTAACAAGAAAGAGTAGGTGCCTTCATTGCGGCATCCCATTTCCATCTGTATTCTCTATTGGGTTGGACCAACCCTCATTTATTAATACACATACATACATACATATCTACATGAAAATAAAAATAGTACTAATAAAGACATGGAAAGAAAGTGGATAAAGGCATAAAGCGATGGTATATGTGGTCACTTGTCAATTTGCCAATTAATTAATACTACTAGTCCTAGTTCAAATTGGTGCAAAAATAGGCTGTCTAGCTAAAAAAAATTGGTGCAAAAATAGGAGGGTGGCTGCCCCCTCTTGGACCCAAATTGTCTATACCAAGTACTAACATTAGTTCTTTGTTGAATTCAGCCACAAAGTTTGTTTGGACTATTGAACATGATGTGCAAAAATCAAACTTCATCAAAGCCCATAGTCACACACCAAGAATTAGATTGCAGGTCAATTCATATCTACTATGGCCCATATGTTCATCGATCCATTTTCTTCTATCACTAAATTCCAAAGTTCAAAACTAGAATTTCAACAAGGAAAACCTCCTAAGTGCTAAGTTACCACTGCTGGAATGAGCACCAAAACTAGCCATTGCCATATTCACTATCTTACAAGTTACAATAACATTAAAAGAGTAGCATATTACTAACCCAAGATGAAGATGAGACACCATATGGTTAGGTATCAGGCAGTATTCACTCGTCCCCTTTGTTCATCATCTCCTCTTTCTTTTCAGCTTCTTCTCCGCCGGAGCTTTATCATCCTTGCCCTTACCTGATACCTTTCTTTGTTTGGTACTTATGGTGGAGCTCCACAGCGCCCTCTCAACATCAGAGGGTGTGAATGTATCCTCCTCAGTAGACAGTTCCTGGTAATTGCATTGGTCCATGGCAAGAAAATTGTTGTAATAAATAACAAACCATGTAAAGTTCTGAGCATCAGTTGGGTCACAACTCACAATTCAAAGCGGAAATCAACGCTAAATCATACTATAAATCAGACAGATTCTATCCTTACCTTCGCCTTGGCTTGAACCTTCTCTGTAAACGTCATATATCGCTTCAATGAATAATCCTTCGCATCCCCAACCACTGCCGCCATAGCCTGATTTCAAAATCATTCAAAAGCAGATGTAGAGACAAATATCCCCAATTATCAATGAGATCAATACCAAAATAAGTCACAAGAAACAACAAAATCACTTTTTGAATACCATTACACTATCTGAATAATAGTGCAGCATCCACATCTCATACTTCCTGATTGGCAAAAAATAAAGGTAATGCAGTACTAAATTGACTAATAGTGCAATTTCAATTTCCAAAAAGTAAACTTGGTTGTTTCTGGCCTCTAGGGGACTATTTTGTCATTAATAATCTCATCATCAATAGCAAAAATTGCATTCTGAAAGTATTCCAGGCTCAAATTTTTTATACTTTCCAGCAGATGAAATGGGAAACAGAACAGAATTCTAGCACTGAAATAATTTAGTAAATTACTCAGGAACCAACAAAATTACCCACCTCATCGGACATGAACGGCGCGACTTCAGGCGCATAGGCGGCGAGGACGGCGGACGCCGTAGCGGGGCCTACGCCTTTAAGCACCGTTAACTCCGAGACAGCCTTGGCGACATCAGGCAGGGAAGCAAACGCCTTTCCTGACGCTTCCCTCACGACGGCGTCGGTTAGGGAGGAAACGAAGGAGAGTAAGCGGGGCCGCCACTTGCCGCGGGTGAGCTTCCACTGCATCAGCCTGGCGAGCTCGTCCGTGGTGATGTACGGATTAGGGTCGCGTTTGTGGAGGAGATTCGGAAGGTCGTTGCGGTAGAAATCGTCGAGGGAAGCGAGGTCGGGTTTGTCTAGGGTTTTCAGTGAGTCCTCGTAGGATGCCAGCGCCTCTCTCCAGAGAGCGGCGTCGGAGGTTGCGAAGTCCATAGGCGGCAGCGCGGAGGCGGAGACGGTGGTTTCTGATTGGGAACTACCGACTTGGAATTGGCGGGCTTCAACTGAAAAGGGTATTCATATTCACATAGGCAACCATACACTTCCCATTATGTACAATTTGACCCCGTAAAGTTTCAATAATAACAATTTTGCACCCTCACTTTTGTGGCCAAGTTCAATATTACTTCACCATTATCAATTGGTTTTAAGTTAAACACGGTAAAACAGTATATTCCTAAAGCAACTCATTCAAGCTTGTCCCATAGTATTTGTTACAAGCCCAAGAAACTCCGTGACTGTACCGAATTACACCAACAGTACAGTGATGATAAAACAAGTTTCTAAGCCACATATGTACCAAAAATGACGAGTATACAATGCTCGAGTTATTCTAACCATCAGAAGTCGTAATCGTTGATGAATCCTCCCTAGAGGAGTTTTCACTGTCAGCCTTAGGTGACATTTTCCAATTCCACAAGATTTGCATCAATCCACCGTTAGCAGTATGCAGGAGAAAATCATTGCCTCTTAAATATGCGGCAACAAACTTAATGAGAACGAAAAAACAAGAAAGGCCCAGGAATTTTCGAGTGATGCCTTCATCCTGCAAGAAGATTAAGTTCTCAGAATTCTGGAATATGAATACATCAAATGCGAGCAGTCTGTACCCAATGCTTACATTGTGGTTGCTCATGAATTCTTCAGATATCTCATTAAATAAGTTGGCCATTATACATCCAGCGAAAAGGCCAAGGGGAATCATCAACTCTTTGTTTCCGGATATGGAGTATAAAATATCAGACAAGAAACCACATGCAAAGAATGCAAGTACAGACCACTTCAATGTTTCCTTGCCCAAAGCCTGTAACTCACGCAGTGCGATTTTCTCTGCCTTATTCCATGGAAATTGTTTAACTGGCTCAGGGATGCATTCCCATAATCTATCCTTGGTGTTCTTCAAGAAAGCTATCAACTTAGTGGAATCAGAAAAATGTTGCATTCCTGGGAACTTTGCAGCACATGCAACTGAAGTATGTTTCTTGTGGACACTGACATGAAAGGGACTGTGCAGGCGACATAATTGCCCTTTCGACTGTGAGAGCTGCAAGGAAAGAAAGGGCCACATTAGTACAACAATTTCCAAATCTTGTAGTTTTAATTAACTAAAATAGATATCTTGCCGCAAATCCTAAGTCTTGGGAATCTATACTCGATGTTAACCTTCTCTGGTAACCTAAATCTTAAAACTGAATTAGCTCCAAATGCTTGTTTGGACAACTATCTACCATCACTCACACTCTAAACGAACACTTTGTAGGATCTATCGATGAACACAATGCATTCATGTGGTAACAACTTAATTTCTCATAGGAGACCTTCAGTGTTGTAGCCAAATGTCACAAGAAAAGAGTATTTAGATGCACACTTTCAAAACTTAGATGGTCGATTGGTAAAAAATTTCAACTTCTAGACACCAGATAATGATTCAAATTAAATCTAACAGTTGCCAAGTGCTAAATCTACGATACATATATATATATATATATATATATATATATATATATATATATATATGGATTGCCTTGACAAGTCAAACATATGCTTGTCCCTATTGTGCCAGAAATCCAAAATCCGACCACCACATGCCTTAATCCCCACTCAGTGAACGGAAACACAGTAATCTGCTTCCCAAGTCTAAAGTCTCAACAATAGCATTATGCTCTTTCTTGCTAAAAACAAGATACAAATCAAATCATAGGCTTCACGTGGATCAAGTTAGAACAATTCAAACACCGGGGAAGTAAAAGAACAGTAAAGGAAATGAAATCAATCTTTCTCATGGAAGAGTTAACAATAGAAAGAAAAGAAGAGAAACGGGCGGATCTGATTTGCTTCTACATTCAGTAATCCTCAAGAAAAAATTCATAATCCTACTCAGAAATGGACAAATTCGGAGATTCCCCTCCCCTTCACTATCTGCCCCTTTCTTTTTCCACCGGGTTCTTCCGAACCATACGAAGCCTAAAGAACAAGATGAATTGAACACTCTTACTTTTCTACTCTAGCTACAACAAACAGCAGTAATCGCAATAAAGATTCATCTTATCCCTGGGCACTGCGCATCCATCGTTTAATTGCAATTCTCATCTAAACAGAATGGTGCAACCATAACAGTGTATCATATCTACAAAAAATGAAAAAAAAAATTGCGTTTCACCAAGCATTATCTCGCTCGTTTCCGTAAAATGGACTCAGTAAAGAAACGAAAATCACACTCAGGAAAAGGTATCTGTTGTGTGCGTGTATGAAATTCGAATGATTCTAACATAGTATATATCCGAGAGATGTATAGGAGATGTAGAATTACCGGGAAAGGAGAGGCAGTGAGTGTGAGGGCGGACGCCGCCGGAAACCCCATTCGAAGCCGTCCTATGAAGCAGTTGCGTCGGTGCGGTCGGGGAAGGGTAATTGTGCTTCGTTTATTGCAAGACGCGGGCTACTTACACCCCTTACATTTACTAACATCACCCCACACCATTTTCCTTTACCCAAATTGCCCTGCTGCAAAATGATTAAAATAAAAAAAAAGAAAAGAAAAAACCGCAGCAATGCTGCATAAACCTCAACCCTAATTCCAACATTTTCCGAAACCGGGGCGGTCCTTCGCCGCTGTGATGGTAGCTGGATCAAGGGAGTCTCCGGTCCTTCATGCTGAAATAGCAGGGATTCTTCATGGGCCACAAATGGCTGTTAATAATGGGGAGCAGGAAGTCTGTTGTGTTAGGATTCACTTGAGTCCTTGCGCCTGATCAATGGGAAGATATCTCATAATCACTGGTTGGCAGCGTATCTGGCAAAGATTGATGAGTTGCGTGGCTCGTTCAATATTTGCCTCTTTCAACATATCCTTCGCTGAAGGCAATGCAGTGGCTGACTATTTGGCAAAGCGGGGTGTAGAAGACGAGCGGTTCTTTACTACTTGGGCATACCCTCCAGATACTCTTTGACCACTTCTAATGGCAGATGCGGCAAACACTTGGTTCCCTAGAGCTTGGTGACTATGCTGTTTTGATGCCCATGTTTAATTGCTTTCTTTTTCCTTTTGCTTAATTTTTCTCTAGCCTTTCTTCTACCCTAACACCTTCAACCCTTTAAAGAAAAAACCCCACCCATCAAATTTGAAGAACACGGCTAGCTGAAGAAAATGACCAGGACAACAAACAAGAAGAACAACGCACGTTGCTGAACATGACCATGGATAGGAGTCCAGGTAAGGTCTGCCTCTCTTTTCTTTGTCTCTGCCCCGGCTCTTGTTCTAATTTCCCCTAATTCTGCATATCCTAATTTCTAGCCTTACTAGATTGTGACGAGTGTTTGGCATTTTTTTTGGGGTTGGAGAAGATGTTGTTCGGGCCTGGTGTGATGGACACACTTGGTGTTATTCAGCATTGGTTGCCGGACACGACAGGGGATGACGGCGCTGGGTGCCGAACGCCGAAGAGACCGAGCGGCGTCGGGTGCCAAACGCCCTAGCTAGTGTGCGGCCATGAGCACCGTACGCTGTTCATATCGTGCAGCGTCGGGTGCTGAACTCGGCGCACGCTGAACAACCATGTCTGCTGAACGGGTTCACCCTGTTTGATCATTGAGTTCTTTTGAGCAGATGTTACTTTTCTTTAATAATTTCAATTGGTATTTGTATAGGTGAACACATTTATAATTGTGTGTTAGAGTCATGTTTGCTTTCAATTTCATGTAGATCATCCGATTGTTCTGCACTTATTTGATTGGTTGGTTGTAAGTTTGACTATTTATAATTAGCTTGCGATAGTTTTTCAATAAATGGGTGACACATGTATATAAATCATAGCTAATAGTAAAATGTCTTAATGATGAGCTTTGTGATTGTGGAATATTAGCATGTTCTTAAATACTTCCTCCGTATTCAAATGTTTTTTACATATCAACTTTTCACGCAGTCCAATGCACATTTTAAACCATTAATAACTCAAGTTCGGTACAGGCAAAAATTCTAAAAGTTCGATATTTAAAAACTACTCAACGAGACGAATCTAACAAGATCCCACTTGACTATTTTAACTTGTATAACTATGATAAAACTTTAAGTAAAAGTCTGTGGGTGAATAGTAACACATTTCTAAACGTCAACAACATATGAAAACGGAGGTAGTATTTTCTTATTTCCCTTGCTTTATTATTGACAATGACAGATGATCTCATAGCTCTAGTGCAATGTCTCTTTGAAGATTGTATGGTTCGGGAGGTTGTTAATTATTGTCAAATGTCTGGTTCATCTGTCTTAGTGTAAGCTTTTATTAATGTACTTTTTGTAGCATTTGAATGTTGTGTTTATGCCTCTTCATTGTGCTTCATGCGGTTTAACCTAGTTTTGCTTTCTTTTATTTCTTCTATTTTAACACCATATACAGTTCTTGTATCTGATTAGTTTTTAATCATTAGAGGATATTACAAAGTTGAGGTGGTCAATGATGGTGGATATGTTAAATGAGGATATTACAAACTTGAGGTAATCCCAATCAAGTGGATGCTAATAAGACTAAAGTTGATATTGTATGTTTTGTGCTTGTGTTATGGTAATGACTTATGCCATTAATGTTTTGGATATTGTATGTTGTGTGCAGATTTGCAGAAGTTGCAAAACTGAAACATGGGTGCTGGCTTGATATCCTAGAAACAATGGCGTCTGATATGTTGTCGCCCGCCCAACACAACCTGTGCAGAGTTGTGTATCTTGAGCTGTAAAGTGTGAAATTAACACCAATTGTTGGCACTTTTAATTCACTGACCAAAGGGTTGTTTGTGTTTTGGAAAAAAAAAATCCTAGCAATTTGGTTGTTCAATGTAATTGATGTACTATTACTTTGCAGGGGTATTTCAGCATCACTACCCATTTAAATAGTAAAAAGCTTTCTTACCTACACTTTAAAGCAAAACTCTATTTCTACCCGGCAACAATCGGACTTAGAGAGTGGCAATCTGAACTTTGGGAGTGGCAATCGAATGTCACCGAGTGGCAATCGAAAACCTTGGGAGTGTCAATCGAAGTTGGGAGTGGCAATCAAACTTTGGGAGTGGCGAATAATAACAAACTGTTGATCAAACTTGGGAGTGCCACTCGAACTTTTGAGAGTGGCAATCTGAACTTTGGGAGTGGCAATCGAACCTTAGGAGTGTCAATCGAACTTGGGAGTGCCACTCGAACATTGAGAGTGTCACCCGCAACTGTCTAGTGTAGCATTAATTGTGTTTTTTTTAAGGTTGGTGAAACATTTACTTTTGTTGTTGCAACATGAGTTAATGTTTAATGTTTACAAGTCCGTTTTGTAGTAATATAATGGGGGAGTGACAATTCTATCCCATTTAAATAGTGTAAATCTTCCTCACCCACATGATAAGGAAAACTCTTTTTTTGCCCCCAACAATCGGTAGTTAGGAGTGACAATCGAACTATCGCCGAGTGGCAATCGAGAACACCGAGCGGCAATCGAACAAAAAGCAAGGGGCAAACGAGTGGACGAGTGGAGCAAAGTTTTGGACTTGATCGAGGGAGCGTGTGAAAAATGGAACAAAGTTTTGGACTTGAACACCGAGTGGACGAGTGGCACTCAGAATCATATGAGTGGCACTCACAACCTTAGGAGTGGACGAGTGGCACTCACAACCTTAGGAGTGGAGGAGTGGCACTCATAATCATAAGAGTGGCACTCACAACCCTACGAGTGGACGAGTGGCACTCAACACCACTCAACACCACCGAGTGAACGATTGAAACTACCTCGGAGTGAATTTTTAAGGTTGTTGAGGCATTAAATATTGTTGTTGAGACATTTAATGTGTATATGTAATTCGGAAGAATTGTTTAATACAGATTAAAATCATTTTTTCTTACGGTTTTGAAATCAAAAACACCGAAAAATTTATAGTATTTGCATTAAGAAAATATGTTCCAATGGAAGAAAGAAATGGCATCCTTCTCATCACAAATGCCCCCCCATCATGGAGCAGAGGTATCATCATTATCCAATCTGTATGATAGTATTTTCGGAACACCTTTTATTAATGTTGATGGAGTTTTTGACAATGGAGAATATGGTGGTGTGGAAAAAAATATTTCCAATGTAGGAGATAAGGAAGAAAAAATGTTTGGTGGTGATAATGTTAGTAGAGAGTACATTGATGATATGTTTAAGAACGATGAAGTTGTTGCTGATGGTAGTGTTGATATGTTTATGGATGAGGAAGTTATTGCCGATGGTAGTAATGATATGTTTAAGAATGATGAAGTTTTTGCCGATGGTGGTGATGGAGGGGAAGAAATTATTTATGGTGATGATAATGATAGTAACAGTGATCCAGATCCGGAGTATGTTGCTGAAGAGGATGACAATGGGGAAGATGTAGAAGAGGAAATAGAGGATTTGGAGGACGATGAAAAAATGTGGGAGGAGATGGAAGACTTTTATGATTCGTGCCCATTCGTATGTCGATCGAGAGGACTCAATATTCCGTTCAAACAATCAGAAAACACGTCAGGAATCCCCGAAGTAGAGCCTTGCAGATACTATGATGGAGCAGACGGGAACGCAGGAGTTGGATTCCAACATGATAGGTGGATACTGCCCGAGCAGCCTGATTTTGTACCTCCGGTGGATGTTACGGACGAACGTTTTGATCCGTATAGGCAACAAGGTTTGGGCATCGGATCAGTCTTTCCGACAAAGGATAAACTGAAGAATAAAGTAGTGCAATATCTACTCGGAAACAATATAGGATTCCGGACTGAGAAATCTGAACCGTCTCGGTATTGGATTAAGTGTCGCCACGATGATTGTGCTTTTAAAGTACGAGCATCCGGATCATCTTCTACTTGGAGAGTGTATCAGTTCGTGGAGCATACATGCGAGTTCAACCCGACTAGGGGTGCAGCACACACATTACCAGCCCGACAGTTAGGCGAGATTATTGCAAATCAGATAGTGACGAAAGGGCAATTTATGATCCCAGAAGCAGTGCGGAAGGAACTTTTGAACACACATGGATTACGGGTTAGAAATATCATCATATATAATAATTTTTTTAAGTTTTATTATTTAGTTTGTTTTGTTTTTTTAAAAGTAATTAAATATTTGGGGATTTGTTTATTACAGGTTAGCTATGCAATGAGCCGCAGAATAAGGGACTACGGAATTGAAGCCACATATGGTTCTGAGGATCAGTCTTTTAAGGATTTGCCTAAGTACCTTTTTGTGCTGCGGGAAGCTAATCCTGGTACAATTGTGGATCTAATGGTTGACAGAAGTACCAATCAGTTTAAGTACGCATTTATGGCGCTGGGGGGGGGTCGATTGTTGGATTTTCTAGTGCCAGGCCATACATCGCAGTAGATGCAACACACTTGAAATCAAAGTATCGGGGAGTACTATTTGTGGCCGTGACAAAGGATGCAAACAACCAAATATTTCCACTTGCATTCGGTATTGGGGACGTGGAGGATTTAGATTCGTGGACATGGTTCATGCAGCATCTGAAGCTATCACTGCCCAGCCGCAGAGGGATGTTGATAGTATCAGATGGATCGGCATCCATTCGTGGAGCAGTTACGGAGGTATTCCCCGATGCGCATCATGCCCTATGCATATATCACATTCAGAAAAATCTTTCGAAGTATGGGACACATGTGGTTGAACTGTTTAATCGTGCTGCGAGAAGCTACAGTGAATCCGATTACAACAAAGTAATGGCAGATTTGGAAGGATATTGTCCAGCAGCAGCACGACACCTAAAGATTTCAGTTGGTGAAGAACGGTTTGCTCGCATCAGATGTCCGGTACTATTTTCAAAAAAACAGGGTCGGATTGGATAATCCGCAGGTATGCATCGATATGCTGTAAATATCGATAAGAGGCAGACAGTCAGTTAAAACAACGGTTCTACCAATCCAGGATATTGAACATAAATTATACTACTCCGTCTCACTATAATCGCTACGGACCCACCTGGCACGTATGCCGATATACATTTTTAACGGATAATAATTTAAATTGTATACAATAAAAAATTATAAAAATTTGATATTCTAAAACTACAAGATTAGACGAATCTAACAAGATCTCACTTGACTATGTTTTTTCTTACATAACTATGATAAAAATACGAATCAAACTTAAAAAATAAATAGTGCCAAAAAGTCAAACGTGACAATCTAAATGAGACGGAGGAAGTAGTTTTGAACAATAAGAGACAGGCAGTCAGTTAAAAAAATAACATACCACATTCTCATACCACGACAGCGGATTAACCATAGTTTTGAACCATGCGGGATCAACCGCCCATCCCGTGCCCACGTCCAACCTGCGTTAAAATAATTAATTAGATCCTGACTCACTATGGGAAAAGCTATTAATGATTGCAACGAGCAACTTTTATACAAGTACCTTTCACCAAGTGGCCCACTGTCTAGGTATTTCTGAAAATCCCTTACGTCCCGTGTACGGTTAGGTCTATTTAAATTGCTTGTGAACGGGGACTGTAGAAATGCAGATGGTTTGCGCTTCTTGCATGGGAATTCGTCGGTGACCACACATTCCGAGTCCATAACCATTGCGTTGAGGGTACCGAGGATGCCGCCCGAGTGATCAATCAGTAGGTCTGTGTCATTGTGGCCGCCCGATCGATGCTCGACTGTCGTTTCATGCTCGACACCTGCTATATGTAAAACAAATAATTGTTATTTTAAATACCATAACATCCAAGTATTCATAAAAGTTAATAACACGTACGTGTGGTCAGAGGCTCCAAAAAATCGGCAAAGTTAAAATCCTGGAGTACGGGCAATTGGTGCTCATCGGCTGTTATGAGTTTTGCGAATCCAGTCACCAAAATCAAAAAAATTGTATTCGAATCAAAAAGAACCGGTAGATTAAAATAATTTCTTATACTAAAAAAATAACACATACGAGTTGTATTCATGTCGAATAATAAAGGAGTCTCCTTGAGATCAATGTGCTCACTGAACTTCTGATCAGTACCTGTTTAATGTTGCACAAAGCCTTAATTCCTAAATTAGAAATCTAAAACGGTGGAAAGAAAATATATTAATTACACGTACCCCAGGCCGTGTGATTGTAATCACGTGTAGTCTGGGCAGCCGTGTCATCACCTGAACGGTGCTCTACAGCTGTTACATACAAGACCATACCACGATTATAAGCTTAGATGTATTGAAAAATTGCAAAAATAATTTATTAAAAAGATTAGACAAAGCAGGAAAAATCAAATCAAGTGCATGATTTAAATTAGAAATATATTTATTACAATTATCAGTGGCCATTTGATCGCAATGTCGTGTCCTCCGGGCATTTGTATCATCACGTGAATGATGCTCTGGATCTGTTAGATACAACAACACCAGACCATAATCACAATATTAATTGTATCATCAAGTGTTATTAAAAACAGTCTGCAGTTAAATATATTAAGTGCACATACCAGTGACCATATGATCGTAAGGTCGTGTCATCCGAGCATTTGTATCATCACATGCGTGGTGCTCGGAAGCTGTTACATACAACACCGAATCATAATTATAAGATATATTGCATCGTCTCAGTATAAAAATCAAATAAAATAAAATTGATCATTTCAATTACAGGAAAACAAAAAATTTAAATCAACGTACCGAGTATTCGAAAACCCCGCCTAATTTCTTCCTTCAGCAAACTGTTCTCCTCCCTTAGTTTAACTAACTCATCCTTCTGCTTAGCCAATTCACCGAGCATCTCTGCCTTCTGCATAGCCAATTCATCCTTCATATCTGCCCTCAGCCGGTTTAACTCATTCCGCATCTCTAACCGCATCTCTCCCCTCATACGATCCGTTCCCTGTAGCGCACGGTCTCCCTCCCGCCTCACATCGCCAGTAATGTGGTGTCTCTCCTCAGTGAGCATCAATGCAATGCGGTGCAATAAAGCCTCCTGCTCAGGAGCTACCCTCCCAGTGGGTGCATCATCCTCATCCGTGCGCGCATCTACCCTTTCTTTGTCCGCTCGTTCATCAACTTTCCCCGTCCCTGAGACATCACCCTTAGTCCCCCCACGTACCCCCCAACTGGCACCTCCCCAACCTGACCTTGCGTCCCCTGTCGGACATGCTCAGGCGCATGTGCTCGGGTGCGCACTCTCTTGCGTGCAGGCTCTAGCGCGGCGCCCTTCTCATCATCATCATCATGAAAATCAAGAACACTATTGTTCTTATGAGCTTTACTTTGCCTTTTGGGTGCGGCTATATGCACGTAACGAGCACATGGTGGGAGAGGCACACCCAAGTGCTGTAAATACACCGCCCCCGCTTCCTCCGGACGTGGAACCAACCTCTCTATACACTTTCTCTAAAAAAAATAAATAAATAAAACATAAAACATAAAACATAGCCACTTAATAGAAGGGATTGATACTATGTAGTAAATTAGGATTAAACTTGGGTATATTTTGTTACCTTCGAATCGAAAAAGGCGGTGTAATCGTATCCATGACCTCTTGGAAATGTATACCGCGTCATCCGCGGGATGAGCTCAGCTCCATCAATCTTCACAGCAACACGTCCCTCCAAATCTGGTACAGCCTCAACCGCCCATACCTAGTACATTTAAAATTATAAATTCATCAAATGTACAAAAAATGATCAGGGATTTGCATTTTTAAATTTAGATTATTTAATTGCATATAAATATATATGCGTACCAGCACTGCCAACAAATTACCATACACATGGTAAAGTTTGCGTCCTTCTATCACAATGGGTATATCCCGAATGTAGTGCCGTAGTCGGTCCCAACTGTATGCACCCCAAGGGAATGACTCCCACTGTTCCTCATCCTCCACTAAATGCCACAGCCAATGATCAGGGATTTTCTTTTGTCCATCCAACCCCAAAACGAGAAAATATGCTGCTAGGACTTTTGCTACTTTCAGGGAGTCCTCTGCACTGCCCTTGAATACTCCACTCTCAAAATTATCCTTAAGTCTATCCCCCGTAACAGATACAGCGGCGGAATATCGCGTGTACACACTCTGCTGTGAATGAGCCCTACTACTATTTATATCAAAATCGGTTGTCCCAAATCGGAGGCCCGTGATTAACGCATACTCCTGACGACCGAAAGTAATAAATTCTTCCCCTATCCTAAAGGTAAACAAATCCTCGCCCGCACCAGGTATAATAACTTCGTTGGTGAACAACGAATGAATGGCTGTGTACCCAGGGGCACCTGTGTCCCATGTCGGTCTTAAAAAATGACCGAAGCACGAATCCCTGAACCTAGCTACTAAATCCTCCCCGCCTGCATCCTTTAGCCCCTTCCTAATAATCTCTACAATAAATAGTCTAATGTATCCGTTAATATTACATGCTACATGCCTAGTCCTTGGTCGCTTCCAACTCCACGCAACCTAAGCATATTTATATATATATTTATATACACAGTTCCACAAGAATATCCAATTCATAAACAATTTACATATAACAATTGCAAACTCTAGTGATGCTAATGCGTATTTCTACAATTTGCAGCATGCTTAATCCAGTTTCAAATCTAATAATTCTGATTCACTAAGTACAAATAAAACTAAATGTCCAGTCTAATAATTCTGATTCACTAACTACAAAAATAGGGTGATTAGTATTATTATCAAACAAACCTAATTCAATTAAATAGGGTGATTAATATTATTATCAAACAATCCTTGGGAGGAATTTGTGGGCTGTGTAAAATGCATCAGAATTCTATCACCTTCAGAGGTGAAGCAGATGGGTGAAGAGGGAATGCAGCTTCTAAATTCAGTGGGGGTGCAGGGCATCAATGGTGGATCAGCCTCCACATGAATGCAGACTATAAATCCATGTTCATTCTTCGATAAAAGAGTTCAGGAAGAAGCTATAAGCTGTCATTTGCTCACCTCTGTCTAGGTTTAGTGTCTGTCTGCCTGTAAAGTTGCTTGAAGTTTCTTTACTTATGTTGAATTAAAACAGGCATTCACGTGCTCTGTCCTGATGTGCCTTTAGTGAACAGTAATTGGCTCTTTAAGCATGTGTGTTAAGGTTGTAATGAAGGTGTTTTTATCTTGTTCCAAAAAAAAAAAAAATACTAACTCATTCAGATTAATTTATATGCCAAATTTTTCTTCTAACAGTAATAGTTCCCGTCAATTTTCAAAAGTGTTTGAAATGGATAGAGCAATATTGAAACAAAACCTCTAAAATGATTCTACAAGACACCTAAAGACTAAGAATTTAAATAGGCTATATCAGTTTTCTAAACAAAACAATATGGATATAGAAGTTTCAAAAATGCAATTGGGAAACAAACTAATGTACACCTGAAGAAATCACTAACCTCGCCAGATGCGGAAGCGGCGGCGGCGTTGCCTTCCATGTCGCCGAATGCTGGAAGAGCGTGAACGGTGTTGCGGCGGGCGGCGGGCGGCGGACGTCGAAGTCGGGGGCGACAAATCTACTCGCTCGACGGCGGTGTCTTCGTTGTCCAAATCGATGGGGAATAGGATGCGTGCGAACGGTGGAAGGGAGGAATGGAGGGGGAGATTTCAAAGGGGGGTGGTGGGCGAATCGACGGCGATGGCGGGCGTGAACGGCGGCGCGGCTGTCGGCGGACGTCGCAGTCGGAGATGGAGGCGATAGATCTACTCGCTCAATCGATTTTTGCTCCACTCGCCGCAACTGTATTAGGGTTTAGGGTTGCATTTACAAGGTCGAAGCCCACTTGATCAAACGAGGCCCACTCTCTAAGTCAAATGAGTGCCACTCTTCAAGGCTGAGGCCCACTCGCTCACTCGCTCCTCCTAGTGAGTGCCACTCGCTCACTCGCTCCTCTAGTGAGTGCCACTCCACACGTTCAGTCGAAACCGAGTCCTAATCTTACATATACAAATCAAGGCCCACACGATTCTTATGAGGCCCAGTAGCTAGATTTTCTTTTGTTCCACACTCCACACTTCCACACGTTCACTCGGACCACTCGGAAAACAAACTATTGGTACTCGTATTCTACTGATTGGTGCTCGGAACCAGACGATTGGCATACGATTGATTAGGGCAAAAAAAGATTTATAACTAAATTGAGTGTAGAAAAGAATTTCCGAAACTCTGAACGGTTTCTGTCATGCAATTCTTCTAATATAATGGAATCAAGAACATTTTTCATGTTTGAACTAAAAAAACTCAGAAACCTACAACACTCCATTGAGAAAAATATGTTCCAATGGAAGAAAGAAATGGCATCATCCTCATCAGAGATGACCCCCCCATCATGGAGCAGATGTATCATCATTATCCAATTTGTATGGTAGTATTTTCGGAACACCTTTTATTAATGTTGATGGAGTTTTTGACAATGGAGAATATGGTGGTGTGGAAAAAAATATTTTCAATGTAGGAGATAAGGAAGAAAAAATGTTTGGTGATGATAATGATAGTAGAGAGTACATTGATAATATGTTTAAGAACGACGAAGTTGTTGTCGATGGTAGTGTTGATATGTTTATGAATGAGGAAGTTATTGTCGATGGTAGTAATGATATGTTTAAGAATGATGAAGTTGTTGCCGATGGTGGTGATGGAGGGGAAGAAATTATTTATGGTGATGATAATGATAGTAACAGTGATCCAGATCCAGAGTATGTTGCTGAACAGGATGACAATGGGGAAGATGTAGAAGAGGAAATAGAGGATTTGGAGGACGATGAAACAATGTGGGAGGAGATGGAAGACTTTTATGATTCGTGCCCATTCGTATGTCGATCTAGAGGACTCAATATTCCGTTCAAACAATCGGAAAACACGTCACGAATCCCCGAAGTAGAGCCTTGCAGATACTATGATGGAGCAGATGGGAACGCATGAGTTGGATCCCAACATGATTGGTGGATATTGCCCGAGCAGCCTGATTTTGTACCTCCGGTGGATGTTACGGACGAACGATTTGATCCGTATAGGCAACAAGGTTTGGGCATCGAATCAGTCTTTCCGAAAAAGGATAAACTGAAGAATAAAGTAGTGCAATATCTACTTGGAAACAATCTAGGATTCCGGACTGAGAAATCTGAACCGTCTCGGTATTGGATTAAATGTCGCCATGATGATTGTGCTTTTAAAGTACGAGCAACCGGATCATCTTCTACTTGGAGAGTGTATCAGTTCGTGGAGCATACATGCGAGTTCAATCCAACTATGGGTGCAGCACACACATTACCAGCCCGATAGTTTGGCAAGATTATTGCAAATCAGATAGTGACGAAAGGGCAATTTATGATCCCAGAAGCAGTGCAAAATGAACTTTTGAACACACATGGATTATGGGTTAGAAATACCATCATATATAATTATTTTTAAATTATTATTCTTTAGTTTTTTTTGTTTTTTAAAAGTAATTAAATATTTGGGGATTTGTTTATTACAGGTTAGCTATGCAATGAGCCGCAGAATAAGGGACTACGGAATTGAAGCCACATATGATTCTGAGGATCAGTCTTTTAAGGATTTGCATAAGTACCTTTTTATGCTGCGGGAAGCTAATCCTGGTACAATTATGGATATAATGGTTGACAAAAGTACCAATCAGTTTAAGTACGCATTTATGGCGTTGGGGGGGGGGGTCGATTTTTGGATTTTCCAGTGCCAGACCATACATCGCAGTAGATGCAACACACTTGAAATCAAAGTATCGGGGAGTACTATTTGTGGTCGTAACTAAGGATGCAAACAACCAAATATTTCCACTTGCATTCGGTATTGGGGACGTGGAGGATTTAGATTCGTGGACATGGTTCATGCAGCATCCGAAGCTATCACTGCCCAACCGTAGAGGGATGTTGATAGTATCAGATGGATCGGCATCCATTCGTGGAGCAGCTGCGGAGGTATTCCCGGATGCGCATCATGCCCTATGCATATATCACATTTAGAAAAACCTTTCGAAGTATGGGACTCATGTGGTTCAACTGTTTAATCGTGCTGCGAGAAGCTACAGTGAATCCGATTACAACAAAATAATGGCAGATTTGGAAGGATATTGTCCAGCAGCAGCACAACACCTAAAGATTTCAGTCGGTGAATAATGGTTTGCTCACATAAGATGTCCGGTACTACATGTCTAGTCCTCGGTCACTTCCAACTCCACTCAACCTATGCATATTTATATGTATTTATATACACAATACCACAAGAGTATTAAATTCATTAAACAAATTGACAACTCTAGTGATCAAACAGAAGGAAAACAATCACATTTTTTGCTCTGATTCTAAATCATAACCTCGGCAAACAAAGAAAATAAAATCCACAAGATGCGAAAATTCCAACAAAGATAACAATGGATACCAAAATCTAATCTAACAAAGACTACAAAATATTATTAAATCACTAACCTCGCCAGATGCGGAAGTGGCGGCGGCGTTGCCCTCCATGTCACCACTCCAGCGGCGGCGGTGTTGAAGATGGGAAACGAGGGCGGGGCGGTGACGACGGCAAACGACGACAGTGAGATGCGGCGCCGCGGCGGTGACGATGGCTGCAGCGGCCGGACGTCCAACAGCGTGAGCGAGATTGAGATTTCATACGGAGGAGGAGGAATGGAGGAGGCCGACGGCGGGGTCTCTCGTTGTCCAGATCGATGGGGACAACGAACTCAGGAGATGGAGGAGGCGTTCGAACGGTGGAAAGGAGGAATGGAGGGGGGAGATTTCAAATGGTGGTGGTGGGCGAATCGACGGTAATGGCGGGCGTGAACGGCGGCAGCGGCACGGCGATCGGCGGACGTCGAACTCGGGAATAGAGGCGACAGATCTACTCGCTCAATCGATGCTCCACTCATTCTAGCGAGATCTAGAGAGAGGCCCACTCCCTAAACCCTAAGGCCCACTCCCTGCACTTGTTTTTACGAGGCCAAGGCCCACTCCCTACATATGAGTGCCACTCTCTCACTCCCTACATCAAGTGAGTGCCACTCCTCTAGTGAGTGCCACTCCTCCACTTGCTCACTCACTCAGAGTGAGTGCCACTTCTCCTAGTGTGAGTGCCACTCCTCCTAATGAGTGTCACTCGCCCAATCGCTAGATTTTCATTTATGTCACGCTCCACACTTCCACACGTTCACTCGGATCACTCAGAAAACAACTATTGGTACTCGGATCCTGCTGATTGGCGGCCGGAACCAACCTATTGGCATGCGATTTAGACTCATGTTGTAACACCCCGGTTTTTGGTCACCCAGGTCGGGATGTCACCGTCACACCTCCCTAGTAAGACACGGTTTCTCCGGCTTACTAAAAAGATGCAAGGCTGGGTATTTCAGTATTTAAAAGCTTTGAAAACATTTGCAAACATCCCATACAATAAAATCTCGAAAATAATAATATCATAGCGCAGCGGAAAAAGTATCTAAGTATAATATTGCAGCGGAAATATAAATACGACCAACATGGTCAAAACACGGGTTAAACAGGCCCGTTTATTCTAATGTCTAATGCAAGAATTTAAATAATAGAGTTTGCAAAATATAGTTCCCCCATGCATGAGCTCATGATCATTCCACGTACTCTGTAAGGAAAAAGGAAAATAAAATGGTTTGGTCAGCACAACTTGCTGAGTAAGTTAACACATGCATGATCGTAGGGTTTAAAAGCCATTAATTTAATATTACATAAAGGCATGATAATATCCATAAATAATTTAAGTAAAGCAATAACTAATTTAAATAAAGCATTTAATAATTTAAAGAACAACAATTATTAAGATTTAACTATCCACATTACTCCCAAGAACAATATAGCAAGTATTTCACGATTGCATCGCAATCTCGTCAATTTAGCCGGAAACCGGCGACCGCAGCCGTATCTGCCATACCCAGTACCACTTCGGAGCCTCGAGAAACCCATAAGGATACTCACGAGAGTGTAGGCCATATATCTCATGCCGTTTTTGCAACATATCTCATTTATTTCGCGCGGGTTCACCATCGTCCATATAGGCACGAAGTGAATTGTTAGGAGGGCACCCTGCAGAGCACTCACCCCCTAATTTTAACGATCAAGTTCGTAAAGGGGATTTTCCTAAATTTCCAGATTTCATAAAATTATTTCAAAGAGTCTTCTACTCGTTTCAACCTTAAAGCCTAGTTTCATCGTTTCAACAATATTTCAAGATTTGACTAGGTCAACCACAGTTTACTCAAAATTTCAGTAAAAATTGAGTTTAATTCCAAAAATTCTGAAATTTCACCACTGACACTGAAACATCGAGATGAACAACTTTCTTGTTTTAACTTTTTCAATCCGAGTTACCGAAATAGGTCAAAATCATCAATTTTCGTCACAACCTAAATCTGTCCGAGATTCGTATACAGCAGTTCAAGATTATCAAGATCTAACATAGCAAATCAACTCCAAATTTAATGAAATTTTACAGAGATCATCTTAAGACATTTATCTACAACTTTCATGTTCGGCCAAAGATCTAAATCGGTCTGGAGCCTATGTCAAAAACGTGATCAAGATCGGACCTAAGTTCTGTCAAGAATTTCAAGATCTAGTTTTAAACAGTTCGGTTTCGGTTGGTTTTCACATATCAAATCGTCTCTAAAAATTCTGAAAATTTTAAAGTAGATAGATCTAAGCCTTAGGAACGTTTTTTGTGTTTTAAGTTTTTCCGTTTGAAGTCGTTTTAAGGTTCGGAAAAATTCGTCAAAACTGTTGCATCGGTAGAAAACGTTTAATGACAGATTTACGCAAGATTCGATTCAAGCTTTTAGGTTTCGTGTTTTAGTTACTCCCAAAACCATGTAAGTATTAACTTACAGATTTTTAGATATCCAGGATCGTCTATTTCGAAGGCGTGGCTTCCAGTCCTCCGTCTATCCTCTCCGTTCATCGGGTTCTACGTTCTAGATTCGATTCGGGGCGTAGAAAGAAAAATAAGAAGATTAGGATTCGTTTTCGAATCAAACGTAGGAAACGAATGGATTGGAACTTACCACGATATCTAGGAGACTCTGATTTTCGTCCAAATCAGTCTCGCCTTGGTCTCGTGCCTCCGACGACTCCGGAATTAGGGTTTTCGGACGTATAGAGAGTTGTAGGGTTTTTGGAAAAGTATTCGGGGCTTTTAGGAGGTCTTATTTATAGTTAAACAAGCCCTAGGGACGCCCAAGGTTTGCCCTAGGAGTCTTGAGCCGAATGGCGTTCAACCGAAGTCGGAAAATCCGGATTCGGGCGAGAAAATCTCGCACGGGCGAATCTGTCGCATGGCGCGGTCGTGGCACGCTCTCCCTTCTTCGACCGCGCGGCCACCGCGCCGAACTCGCCTGGACTTCGGTCCAGGCGGGTCGTGCGATCCGTCGTGCTTTTTCTCCTCTCTTTCGGATTTCTATCCCTCTATGCTCCCGCTTTCTGATTTCCGGGGTATCTTCGGGTTCCTACTTTCTCTCTAAATTTTTACTCGGGTCTAACTGGATGTTTGGACTCGAATCCTCGAGTTCATTGGTGTCGGGTTTCTGTGTACAATTTATTTACCTTTAATAATTCTTTTTATTTAATTAACTTCCTTTAATTCCTTTTTAAGTTAAATCTCATTTCTCGTTTCCTTATCTTTATTTATTTATTTATTTGCTGGATTTATTTATTTGTTTTATTTATTGTTTATTTATCTAATTATTGTTTTATTTTATGTTGGAAAATTCTCGTGTATTACACGTGTAATTAGGGCAAAAAAAAAAATTAGGGCAAAAAAGAGTTATAAATAAATTGAGTGTAGAAAAGAATTTTCCAAACTCTGATCGGTTTCTGTCATGTATTTCTTCTACTTTGCAATAGTTAAAAGTGAATAATCATAATTGTTAGAGATCTTGCGAGTCAACAATACCGCCACAGCATAGATCTTTCCCAAAGTATTTGTAACACCCCGGTTTTTGGTCACCCAGGTCGGGATGTCACCGCCACACCTCCCTAGCAAGGCACGGTTTCTCCGAGCTTACTAAAGAGATGCAAGGCTATGGTTTTTCAGAATTTAAAATAATCAAACAGCCCATTGATAATGGCCAGAAATGACCATTATTTTCAATCCATTTCCGTGTCTTAAACGGGCATTTGATCGCATTCCGATCTTACATTAAGTAAGAAAGCAGTCGAATTGGACTGATTTATGCATAATTGAAAAAATATTGAGCTGGTGTGAAAAATGCATAAATATGTAATTTTATTACATAACTATGCTAGAAAAATCCAAAAACATGAGAAAAAGAAAAGAAGAGAAAAAGGAATGAAAAGATGGGCAAAAGAATAAAGCAAGCCCACAAAATACAAAAAGATGGGAAAAAGAGAGAAAAGCCCACAAAAAGAACATTTTCAGCCCATCTGGCCCAATCCAGCAGGCCCAGGAAGACCTTTGTCGCGGAAGCCCTTGGCGCGATGCAGTGTTCCGCGACAAAGGAGTGTTCCGCGACCAAGCAGCTCAGATGAAGAGGAGACCAGCCAAGCCCTTTGTCGCGATGACCCTTGTCGCGATGGCATGCTCCGCGACAAAGGCATGACTCCGCGACCAAGACACCCAATTAGAGACACAAGACCCAGTCAAGAAGCCTTGCCACATGCAGTGTGTTCTGCGACCAACTTAATGCTCCGAGACAAAGCTGTGATGTGTGTGATGTCTTAAGACACAATGGGCTAGAATCAAGGCCCATGGGCTTAGGGTTACACTTCTATAAATATGAGGTGTCTCCCATAAGCTAGGGGTTGGAAAAATTGGAATTTTGTTGAGCTCTCTTGAAGGCAAGCTTAGGAGTTCTCCCTTAGGTAGAGTAGTTTAGGTTTATTTTCATGTATTATTTAATTTTTGCTCTTAGCTCAGCTTAGTTTAGTGTTTTTATTGTTCACAGTTACCTAGATAGGCATTTTTATACCATGTTTTGGTTTCAAAACTTTTGTTTTAGGGTTTGTAACACCCAAATCATGGGTATTAACAACACCCCTTCAATAATATGGGAAAACATTCATCATTTGTGTCCCAAATCATGAAATGGGTCTCACACCCCATGGATTTATGCTTTCTTTCTCATTTTGGGGTCACTTGACCCCCATTTTGTTACTTTTATGTTTACTGTTGGCATATTATGGATAATGTTGTGTGTATGTGTGATCCAACCCTAGATTATGACTCGTGCTTTATTTTTAATATTCTGCCCAGCTTTGTCTATTTTTGCTTAAGCATGTTCTTCCTTATTTTGAATATTTCTTGCTTATTTTTAGCTTAGAATAGCTTTTTGATCTGAAATAGGGTGAGATCACGCTGTTTGCATGCCACTGTTCATTTCTGCTTTTTCTGACTTTTGTCCTGAACCACCTTGGGCGCCAACCGCCTTTTGGCGCGGAACCACGTTCCGCGACAAAATGGTTGTTCCGCGACCAAGGTGTTTCAAAACACTTGTCTCCATAATTTAAAACCCTTTGTCGCGGAACACCTTGTCGCGGAGCCACGTTCCGCGACAAAACCTTCCATGCATGGCGACAAGGGAGCCAAACTCTTGCATTTTTGTCTGCATGGCTTTCTGTCGCGGAATCATCTTGTCGCGGAACCACGTTCTGCGACAAAATCCCATTCTGAGACAGGAAAATTAGGCCATGTCCCTTATCCTTTAAACACTTTGTCGCGGAATCACCTTGTCGCGGAGCCACGTTCCGCGACAAAAAAAATTTCCATGCATAGCGACAAAGGTTCAAATGCCTTGGGAACTTTCTGAAAATACTTTGTCGCGAAACACTCTTGTCGCGGAACCACGTTCCGCGACAAAATCTTGCTTAGCGACAAGGAGGCGTTATGCTGCCAAAAATTCTAAAAACTTGTCGGGATACCCATGTCGCGGATCTCGGACCGCGACAAAATTTATGGTATCGCGACAAAGACTCACTTCTCTCTATTTTAATCTCAAACAACCTTCATTCCCTTCCTATATTATATTGCAACACTCACATCATAACCCCACGGGTTAAGGTGTAATATTCTGGAATTGCAATATAGGGTGTTGTGCTGCCCAAATTTTGATTCTCCATTTGCATCACTTAACTAATTGAACCCTTGAGTCATTGATGATTAAAGACTAAGATTAGCAATAATCAAACATCAATAATCATCATGATTAAAGGACCTTTGTTCAATTGCCATTAAAACACTCCTCTATAAACAAAATCTTGATGGCTTAAACAGATAATCTGGACTGTAATTAATTATGGTAGGAAGGATTATTTGAGACCATCAATTGTGGACCCAATCCACAACCTTGCATGAGAAACCAATGTCTCTCATACAAGGAATCTTCTTTTATTTCTTGTTCATTTTGTCTTTGTGTGTTGTGTGTGGAATCATTAGTAAAGAATACATCAGACTAATGTTGGCGGGTATTCCCTCATGGATAACTAGCTCGTATTCTGGGTATTAGTTACTAATTGTTATTTTGCATGGTCTGGATGACTGTTAGTGGAAGCCTTGGCGGTTCGCCCATCCGGGGTTATAATAGCTGCTCGGCTGACTCCTATCCAGACACAGTTTTATTTTTTCTTATCTTAATCTCCAAACCCAAATTCCAATTTGTAACGGGAGTCAGTTGGCATCAGTCAATGCCAATTGACGATCATTATGGAAAAGAAGCATGTAGGTTTGTATCAGAATTCACAGACAATGGAGACCCAACTGATATTGACACTACCATTACAGGGTCTAAGCTGTCTAAATTCGCTCCATCCGAGTAATTGGGAAATTGGACAGTAGATGTTTACAGTCCACCTGATTATTCTGCCATCACTTGGGTCCCTCGACCACTTCATACTTGTGTTTCACCTTCTGTCTAGACCCGCATCTATATTTTGGGTCAATTAATTTTATACTTCCCTATATCTTTATGCATGATAATATTATGTACTATTGTGGTCTATATTATTTTGGGATCCTTCCCTTGGACAATAGAAGTCTAGATCTTAAACAGATATCGCGTAATAAGCTTCCAACAAAAATCTCTTTATAAAATCCGGATCTGAGTAAGGGATAAATTTCTCAGTTATGACTAATTCATATTCTGTCAAGGGTTGTATTTTGGGAAATTAGAAACAGATTCAGCGATTAGGTCTCGCCCAGACTGAAAGGGTCTGTGTTTTAACTGAGAGTCTAGTACCTGATAGGGAATGATTTTCAAATCCATTATTTTCCAAAACTGCTGGTTGATGGAAATCTAAGATTGAGTGCTACACCGAGATGGGGTCCACTTGGACTCAAATACAGTGTAGTAAATAATCTCAGAGGAACATCACTCAGGCCTTGGTTATTTTCTAAGATAAGGTTGAGTTTTCTTTCAACTGCTATCCTCTTCTGCCAAGGCCTATTTTTGAGTCCTGAGTGAGTGCATCCGGAACGAACCAAATCATTAGTTCGTTTCATTAGTTTGTATCTCATAATCACCCGGAAGAAAGTGAACACACTAGTGGTTCACCAAGAGCCGGGAATTCTTGATCCGTACTCCTTCATCCTGATGGGGAGCTGTCTTTTACTACCAGGGTCAGATTTTCAAAACCTCCGAGTGATAGGTTTTTAAACGCTTTCTTTATCGCTTTCTTTTAACCGCTTTCATTAGAGGTCACTCGGTTGTATTGAGAGTTGTGTAACTGCTACTAGGATTGACAGTTAAGGGATAGTTCAGGACTTGATTAGAATCTTTGGGTGTGACATGGGAGAATGATAGTAGTACTTGGCATTTCAATAAATGATGTGTCGGGTGTTGCTTTTCCACCACAGATGAAGTAACACACCCAGGCCAGGGCAGTTACGAATCTGTGGTATCTTAGAATTTGCGGTCTTAAGAACATGTAAACTCATATTGTAAGTACCTGTCTGTTAAAGGGAAAGCATTATCGAGAGCATGAGAACTAGCTATCTGATAGAATTATCCCCACACAAAGATCTGTGTATAAAAATGGAAGTTTATTACTGCTTTATCTCAATCTTGTCCAATTTTCATTCTTTTCTTCCTGTCCCTTCTGTCTACATTGTGATTCAGCTTCACGGTTGGCACAATGTGATTTTCCCTTGCTTTCATCGATAATGTTTATCGCATTCTTAGAATAATTTTTACCCGCTTCCTAGAATAGATTTATTCGCTTTGTGGAGTAATTTAAATGCTTGTGTCACCTAGTTTAAATTCATGTCAGTAGTTGTTAATCACCTTTTAAAATCATTGAGCAATACGAATGGAAAATCTAGTAAAACGACGTGGGCCCTGCTTCTATCGCACATCCTCCAGTGAACGATCCGGTCTTACTATAAATTACTGCAATTTTTGACACCGTGCGCTTTCGGGCCACAGTTTCTTAAACACGAGCAATAAAAACATGAATACTTATAAATATATCCCTAATCACAACTCCGCCATCATAAATTGGTTTCATTAAATAACACCTAAACCAGGATCATTATTTTTTCAGAAAATACTCATGTAGTGGGAATCTGTCAAAAAGTTTCATGGCAGGAAATCTTATGGCAAGAATTGATGAGAAGTATCATGGCATATTTGCCGGGGATCCTCAGTGTGACAGGCTGAAGGTCAACCTATCCCGGCTATGCCAAGAGATTTGTCAACATTTCATGACAGAGAGGACCACAGTGCCATTTGAAACCAAAGCACCACACTTGAGTAAAAAAAAAGACTAATAATCTTAATATATATCCCTAAACCCTTTCCCGTGACTCATAACGCTTTTCATTTAATAAATCTAACCTGGTATATTTTAAGAAAAAGCTCGTGTGGACGAAACTGTCAAAAGTTTCACCCATTCATATATAATTTAAAAATAATACATCAAAGTTGCAGCGGAAAATAATATTTACATAAGTATAATGCAACGGAATTTAAATATAGGGCCAACATGGCCTAATCACGGGTTAAACATGCCCGTTCATGCAAGATCTAGTCTAATACAAAAGAAAATTCAAAACAATATATCATCCCAAGCTTCCCGTGTATGCATATGACGATGCATAATTCTCAACTCTGGAAGAAAAAGAAATAAAAATGGTTTTGGTCAGCACTACGTGCTGAGTAAGTTAACACGTACAAGATTATGAGGTTTCAAAGCCATTATTTAATATTTAATGAAAACATGTGCATAATTTAAACAATTCATGCAATCGCATAATTTAGAAGACATGGATTCCTAAGATCATCAATATAGCTTGCAACGTAATTAAATAAGTTGCCGTAAATTTAAAAGCACAATTTAATACAGATTTAATTTGGAATTCTCGCAAACTTCTCGTTCCGTATCTTTTAGAGATCACCACCGCTAGGGCTCTTATGTCCGCCAGCCTTATGCCTGGGCTCTTATGTCCACAAGTATCATGGTCGATCTCTTAATTAGAGTTAATCCGTCAGCTAGCCATACGATCAGTGTTTCGCTAGGGCTCTTACGTCAACCTAGACATACACTTGGGCTCTTATGTCCCAAGCCGCAGAGAACATCGACAATATCTAGCTTAGTCATAACCCGCAATATTTTAATTTTCTCGTTTCGTGTATCGTATGTCAAAGTATTTCTATCCGTTTCAACCTCAAGGGCTAATTCCACCGTTTCAACAAGATTTCAAGTTTTGACTCGGCCAACCACAGTTTACTCTAAAATTCGTCTAAAATCAGATTTAATTTCAAAAATTCCGAAATTTCACGACTGACTCCAAAACGTCGAGATCTACAACTTTCGTGTTTTAACATTTTCAATCCGAGATACCTAAATAGGTCAAAAACACCAATTTTCACAGAAGCATAAATCTGTCCGAATTTCCTAGGTCACAGTTTAGAGATTTCGAATTCTACCATAGCAAATCAACTCCAAAATTAACGACATTTTACAGAGACCTTCTTAGGAGGTATACCTACAAGTTTCATGTTCAGCAAAAGATCTAATTCATCCTATATCTATTGTCAAAAACGCCAACAAGTTCGGGCCAAGAATCTGTCAAGATTTCAAGATCTAATTTTTGAACAGTTTGGTTTGGAGTCGATTTCCGATATCAAATCTCGACGAAAAATTCTGAAACTTTACGGAGGTGTTCTTAACGTATAGATCTACAATTCTTATGTTGAACACCAATCCTAATTCGGTCTAGATCTAAGGTAAAAATCATCAACAAGTCCGAACCAACAATCTGCCACCGTTTCAAGATCTAGATTTAGAACAGACTAGTTTCGAACGATTTTCAGATATCAAAACGTAATGAAAAATCATGAAATTTTTACACAACCTAGATTAATGTCTTAGGAACGTTTTTCGTGTTTTAAGTTTTTCCGTTTGAAGTCGTTTTAAGGTTCGGAAAAATTCATCAACACTGTTGCATCGGTAGAAAACCTAAGTTGACAGATTTTTGATTTCTTGTTAATATTTTAGTTTCGAACGTTTTAATTCATCTCAAAACCATGTAAGAGTTAAATTACAGATCTATGGATGTCTCGGCTCGATGATTCGGTGGCGTGGCTTCCAGTCCACCGTTTATCTCCTTGATTCCGTCGGGTTCTTCGCTCTCGATTCGGATCGGGGGTTTAGAATAGGAAAAAGGATGAGGTTAGGATTCGTTTTCGAATCAAGAATGTATAGAGGAATAGATCGGATCTTACCAAGGCAATAGAAGACCCCAATTTCGTCCAAGTCAGTCCCTCCTCTCGGTGTTGTGCCTCCGACGACTTCGGGATTAGGGTTTCGACGTATAGAAAGATTTCGTAGGGTTTCGTCAAGAGTTTGGGGCTTCCTAGAGGGTTTATTTATATATATTTAAGACCTAGGGCGTCCAAGATCTGACCCTAAGGGTCTTGAGTTGAGAGATGTTCAACCGAAAGTCGAAAAATCCGGAATCGGGCGAGAAAATCGCGGAATGCCGCAACTGCTCTGCCGGCGCGCCCTTGGCGCGGTCTTCTCCATTGGAGCGCGTGGCGACCGCGCCATCCTGGCCTGGACATTGGTCTGGGCCGGGTCGTGCAATCCGTCGGGCGTTTCCTCCTCTCTTTCGGACTTCTATCCCTCTATGTTCCCTGATTCGGATTTCTGGGGTATCTTCGGGCTCCGTTTTCCTATCTTAATTTTATTCGGACCTAAATTTATGTTTGGACTCGAGTTATTGAGTCCATCGATGTCGGGTCCCCGTGTGACCATTTATTCAATTAAATTGCCTTCGGAGTCCCGGGTTTTCGGAACTTTGATTCCTTTTTAATTGAAATTTCATTTCTCATCTTCTATGATTCTTTATTCATTTATCATGTTTGTTATATTTATTTATTTATTTTATGTTGCAAAATTCTCGGGTATTACAGTATTTCACTAAAGAGATTTGACAAAAAAATATCATAAAAATTGAGATGACATTGTATATGTATACAATCAAAATCATGGTAAAAGCCTGCCTAAAAATAAGGACAAAAAAACTAGTCTTTCCACTTTCCACTATCCATGGCCAACTGGTACATGACATGACCTCACACTGTCACAAATCCCACACCTCACACAAAAAATCTAATCATTTCCTAAGATACTGAACATGCTGGAACTACAGACATTTGGTGTTTCATCAAGTCCCCACTCCCAAAATTTTGCAACTCCGCTGCCAAGCAAGCATTGCCTGATATTGCTATACTGCTGGTTAAGATCGTTCCTCGACCCCCTGGATCAAGTCTCTGTATCCATGGAAATAGGGTGGGTGACTGAAATTTAAGATAATTGAAACCTTGTGTTGAGGTCCCTCCTAACTTGAAGCCTTAAGAATGACCTACAATATTCATGAACTACCTAGCGTCATCTTCTCTAATTCTAGTGAGTTCTAGAGAGATCTAAACTATTCTACACTAGTCCACATTCTATAGGATTCTAGATTTTATAAAAGTGTACTAGAATGTTCCGTAGGCTAGTATAAAAAGAGGTGGTGTGGTCATTTGCAAACCACCACAACACACACACCAAAAACACAACACAACACAAGTTCACCAAGAGTTGTAAGAGTTGTAAGTGTTGAAGAGTGATCAATAAAAGTTCTTTCGTCCCTTGAAGAGTTTTCTTCATCTTTGAGAGTTTTCCTCATATTGAGAGAGTGCCACTATTTGAGTGAGGTTATCCAACACTTGCACACACACTTGGGAAAGAGTTCCGCTGCTAATACGTGTTCTTCCCAACAAAGTGGTATCAGAGCCTCGTTCGTTGAAGCCATCACCCTGCTAGATTGACGATGGAAGGTGTTGTGATGCACGATAGTGATATGTTCAAGCTCACAGCCGACAACTACTCCTATTGGAAGCCGATGATGGAGGATCATTTATACTGCAAGGATTTGTACGAGCCTATCAAGAATGAGAAGAAGCTGGAGGGCAAGAAAGATGCCGAATGGGATCTCTTGAATAGGAAAGCAGTAGCAATGATCCGTAAGTACATCGATCGAAGTTTGTTCGAGCATGTTTCCACATACACTAATGCATATGAATTATGGACCAAACCAGAGTCCATGATTCAAAAGAAAACACCTTGGAACAAAGCTCACTTGGTTCGTCGGTTGGTGAAGTTGGAATATAAGGATGCCTAGAGCATGATAGAGCACTTGAATACCTTCAAAGGTCTTGTGAATCAACTCACAAAGATCGAGATGAAGGTTGATGATGAGTTGCAAGCTCTATTGCTACTCAGCTCCTTGCCGAAGAGTTGGGACACGCTTGTTGTTACTCTTAGCAACTCGTGTCCAGAGGGAAAGCTAACTATGGATATAGTTGCTGATAGCATGCTCAATGAAGAAGCCCGGAGGAAGGAGCGAGGAGACTCTACGCACTACGAGGCCAATGTTATGGAGAACCGAGGGAGAATCGAGACCCGTGGAAGAAGCGTCAATCGTAGCCGAGACAGATCCAGGGGGCATTCCAAATCACGCACGAGGGTCACCTGCTACTTTTGCGGCAAGGTCGGGCATAAGAAATCAGAATGCCGGAATCTCAAACGCAACCAGAGGAACGGGGTTGTCAAGCAAGACTCGATAGCGACAAGGAAGAACGAAGATAAGAATACAACGGCGATAACCATGGAGAATAAAGAAGACATCTTCATCATTAGAGAAGACTACTTGAACATTGCCTGTGACGACAGTACGTGGATAATCTACTCAGGTGCGTCAATCCACGTAACCCCACATAGAGAGTTCTTCTCAACATATAAAAGTGGTGATTTTGGCACTGTGAGAATGGGGAATCACGTGTCAAGCAAAATTGTGGGGATAGGAAACATTACTTTGTTAACTAACACCGGATGTGAGCTGGTGTTAAAAGATGTCAGGCATGTTCCAGATATGCGGCTCAACCTCATCTCAGCCGGTAAGCTCGATGATGTTGGATACATAACTCAACTTGGAGCTGGAAGATGGAAGCTTTCGAGGAACAACATCATTGTTGCCAAAGGAATGAAAGATGGGACGTTATATATCACCTAGGCCAAGCTATGCAAGGGAGAAACCAATGTCGCTCAAGATAGGCCGTGTCTGGATCTGTGGCACAAGAGACTTGGGCATATGAGCGAGAAAGGGCTGCAAATCCTTGCCCGAAAGGAGCATCTTGCCGACATGAAAGGTAAAACACTAGACCCCTGCACTCACTGTTTGGTTGGCAAGCAACATCGAGTTACGTTTTTAAGAAGTAATTAGCCTCATAGGAGAAAACATATTCTTGACTTGGTGCACACCGATGTTTGCTCGATGACGGAGAAATCCATGGGTGGTGCATTGTACTTTGTTACCTTCATCGATGACCACTCTCGGAAGGTTTTTGCATATCTATTGAAGACAAAAGATCAAGTCATAGACGTCTTCAAGGAGTTTCATGCAAGGGTGGAGCGAGAGACAGGGTTGAAGCTGAAGTGCGTCCGAGCTGATAATGGCGGAGAATATCGAGGCCCGTTTGATGCATATTGCAGGTCACATGGAATCAAGCTCGATAAGACTCCACCGAAGACACCTCAACTAAACGGTGTTGCAGAAAAAATGAATCGCACCATCACAGAAAGAGTTCGGTGCATGCTTTCTCACGCTAAGCTGCCTAAGTCCTTCTGGGGAGAAGCAGTGACAAGCCGTCAGCATCATCAACTACTCCCCATCAGTACGTTTGGATGGAGATATCCCAGAAGAAGTCTGGACGGGAAAAAGAGTCTCATACGACCGCTTCAAAGTGTTCGGTTGCCGAGCGTTCGTTCATGTTCCCAAAGATGAACGTGCTAAGCTTGACTCAAAGACAAAGGAGTGCATCTATCTCGGTACACCACATGATGAGTTTGGTTACCGGCTTTGGGATCGAACAGCCAAGAGGATCGTCAGGAGTAGAGATGTCATATTCTTCGAAGATCAGACTATCGAAGATTTTCGTAATGAGAAGAACTCAATGGTTCAATGTCGTGCCTCACCTGATACGCCAACAGCGGAGCATAATGAACAAGCAGCCGAGGATGTTGATGCCGAGATACCTACCTCGAATAACATAAGTAACGAAGATGTTTCTTCTGAGTCAGGCGACACATAATCATCACAAGAAGAAGGTGAGACTCTACAACCTCATTTACGTAGATCCACTCGTGAGAGAAAACACTCCACGAGATACCCACCAGATGAGTATGTGATATTCACGAGTGAGGGGGAGCCACAAAACTATAACGAGGCTATGGAAGATCAACACAAGGAAGAATGGTTGAAGGCCATGCATAAAAAAATGCAATCATTGCATGAGACCCACACCTATGACTTAGTGGAGTTACCAAAAGGGAGACGAGCATTGAAAAATAAATGGGTATACAAATTGAAGACCGAAGAAGGAGGCGCAAGACCAAGATACAAAGCCAGAATCGTTGTCAAAGGATGTGGCCAGAAGAAAGGGATAGATTTTGAAGAAATCTTCTCTCCCGTGGTAAAGATGCAATCTATCCGGGTAGTTCTTGGGCTAGCCTCATACCTAGAGATTGAACAACTCGATGTCAAGACGGCATTCTTGCATGGAGACTTAGAAGAAGAGATATATATGGAGCAACCTGAAGGATTCATTGAGCCGGGGAAGGAACACTTAGTATGTCGTCTCAAGAAGAGCCTCTATGGTCTAAAACAAGCTCTGAGGCAATGGTATAAGAAATTCGACTCCTTCATGGCCCAACATCAATTCCAGAAGACTCGTTCCGATCACTGCGTCTTCATCAAGAGATATCCTAATGGAGAATTTATCATCCTCCTACTCTATGTGGATGATATGTTAATTGTTGGTCGTGACAAGAAGAAGATCGAGGCACTGAAGAAGGCTTTGAGCAGATCATTCTCCATGAAAGACTTGTGACCGGCAAAACAAATCCTTGGGATGAAGATCACTCGAGATCGTTCCAAGAGACTACTATGGCAATCTCAAGAAAGATATATTGAGAAAGTTCTTGAAAGATTCAATATGGATAAAGCCAAGCCGGTGGGTGTTCCACTTGGAGGACACTTCAAGCTAACTAAGAAAGAATGTCCAACAAGTAAGAAAGAAAAAGAAGAAATGGAGAAGATCCCATATTCATCGGCGGTCGGAAGCCTCATGTACGCCATGGTCTGCACTAGACCTGATATCGCCTTCGCTGTTGGCATGGTAAGTCGATTCTTATCCAATCCCGGGAAAGAACACTGGGCAGCTATAAAATGGATATTTAGATATCTCCGGGGAACGGCCAAAAGATCTATATGCTTTGGCAAAGGAAAACCAGTGTTAGAAGGGCATACAGATGCAGACATGGCAGAAGACGTTGATTCAAGGAAATCAACATCAGGATATCTAATTACCTTTGAAGGGGGAGCTGTATCATGGCAATCGAGATTGCAGAAATGTGTGGCGCTATAAACAACAGAAGCTGAGTACATAGCGACTGCAGAAGTAGGCAAGGAGATGGTATGGATAAAGGGATTACTCACCGAGCTAGGGCAGATTCAAGAAAGCCCGATCCTTCTCTGTGATAACCAAAGTGAGATATACTTGGCAAAGAATCCAACCTACCACTCCCGATCAAAACACATTGATGTTCGATATCAATGGATACGAGATGCATTGGAAGAAAAACGACTCCAACTCGACAAAGTGCATACAGATGACAACTGGTCAGATATGATGACCAAAGTGATATCTATGAAGAAATTCGAAGATTGTTGCGGAGGCGCTGGAGTTACAGATCTTCCAGAATAGTCGAGAAGGGGGAGATTGTTGAGGTCCCTCCTAACTTGAAGCCTCTAGAATGGTCTACAATATTCATGAACTACCTAGCGTTATCTTCTCCAATCCTAGTGAGTTCTAGAGAGATCTAAACTATTCTACACAAGTCCACATTCTATAGGATTCTAGATTTGTATAGAAGTGTACTAGAATGTTCCGTAGGCTAGTATAAAAAGAGGTGGTGTGGTCATTTGCAAACCACCACAACAAAAACACAACACAACACAAGTTCACCAAGAGTTGTAAGAGTTGTCAGTGTTGAAGAGTGATCAATAAAAGTTCTTTCTTCCCTTGAAGAGTTTTCTTCATCTTTGAGTGTTTTCTTCATATTGAGAGAGTGCCACTATTTGAGTGAGGTTATCCAACACTTGCACACACACTTGGGAAAGAGTTCCGCTGCTAATACGTGTTCTTCCCAGCACCTTGATCCATAGCTTCACCTCTCAACCATGCCATGCTACATCTGATGTAGAAAAATACACGAAAATAAACACTTATAAGCAATTGGTATCTAATTAGCGGAAGAGAAATACAATACAACCCATTGACACTGCCTGGTGCTCAAAATCTAATTGATTGAATTTAAACAAGGCTGAGAGTGCTTGCATTTATAAAAAACCGAGTTGCTAAAACAATCAAGTGAGCTAAAGTCTTTTGCCAATAATTACTTGAGTTGCGAGACCTGTTATTTCCAACTAGGAAATATATGTTATTGTGGATATCACCATGAAGAATAAAGTTTCTAACTTGCAACATTATAAACATCAACAGAAAACTTGGCAACAAGCCTGAAAATCCATCTTTAAGTCTCGACCTTTATCTCTATTAAACTTTTGAGTTGATTAATATTAATACATGCAATTAATTAAATACAGAGTCGCTTGTATGTTAGCCCATGAAATAGAAAATGACAATTATGTTTGAGGCATGCTTATAAGGATGAAAGATTGTTTGCACTATAATTCAAAAACATTGCAGTAATAGGTTAAGCAATAGTAACTTGATTCTTGATGTGAAAAAGAGTAACATTAAGAAATCTATTTTAGATTCAGAATCTCTTTCAATCTCAAGGGAGAACAAAGAGCCACTATACATGAATTCAATTGAGAAAAAGCATACGACCTCCTGAATATTATAACTCCGTCTTTATAACAATTAAGAGAAATCAGAAATTATCCCAAGTTACTTGAATCAATCACTATACGGCCTCATGTGTATTATAATGAGAAGCATACAACCTCCTAGCCACTAATGTATAGTGCAAGAAATCAAATATTCAGGTCAACTAAATGCATATATATAGAATCTATTTGCTGCAAATCATCATCCCGATTCCCAAGTGAGAAAGCTACAGTTGATTATAATGCGAAAAGATAATGCACCAAGGGTGTTCGGCACCCGACGCGGTCTGGAACAAAGGGCGTTCGGCACCCGATGCCGCGCGCTTACTGCGCCGTTCGGTGCCCAATGCCGAGCAGAACAAAGGGCATTCGGCACCCACTGTCGAACGCCACGAAGCCCGTCCAGCACACCAGGGCCGAACGACCTTCGTCTTCTCAGCCCTCCAAAACGCGAAAACATTCTTCCACCCCCCAAATTCAATTACGCACACACAAAAATATAAGTAAACTCTTTCTAAATCATAATGTGATAAAATAACATCTAACCTCAACTTAAACATAAAAAATCAAAATTTCTGACCTGTAATCCTATCCATTTTTGGTGAGCAAGTCTAGGCCTTCAAAGATGTTCTTTTGCTTCTTCTTTCGGTGGTTGCTACGCGGTGTGAGTGAGTGGTGGGAGATGGTTAGGGATTGGCGTGGGGTGTATGCATTATAGTTAACTCCTTGTTTCTTTGACTCATAAGGATAATATTGGAATTTGGCATGGTGTGTATTGAGAATTTTGACGATATTTTGAAATTTTGGATGGGGTAATATTAGAGTTGTAAGAGTTGTCAGTGTTGAAGAGTGATCAATAAAAGTTCTTTCTTCCCTTGAAGAGTTTTCTTCATCTTTGAGCGTTTTCTTCATATTGAGAGAGTGCCACTATTTGAGTGAGGTTATCCAACACTTGCACACACACTTGGGAAAGAGTTCCGCTGCTAATACGTGTTCTTCCCAGCACCTTGATCCATAGCTTCACCTCTCAACCATGCCATGCTGCATCTGATGTAGAAAAATACACGAAAATAAACACTTATAAGCAATTGGTATCTAATCAGCGGAAGAGAAATACAATACAACCCATTGACACTGCCTGGTGCTCAAAATCTAATTGATTGAATTTAAACAAGGCTGAGAGTGCTTGCATTTATCAAAAACCGAGTTGCTAAAACAATCAAGTGAGCTAAAGTCTTTTGCCAATAATTACTTGAGTTGCGAGACCTGTTATTTCCAACTAGGAAATATATGTTATTGTGGATATCACCATGAAGAATAAAGTTTCTAACTTGCAACATTATAAACATCAACAGAAAACTTGGCAACAAGCCTGAAAATCCATCTTTAAGTCTCGACCTTTATCTCTATTAGACTTTTGAGTTGATTAATATTAATACATGCAATTAATTAAATACAGAGTCGCTTGTATGTTAGCCCATGAAATAGAAAATGACAATTATGTTTGAGGCATGCTTATAAGGATGAAAGATTGTTTGCACTATAATTCAAAAACATTGCAGTAATAGGTTAAGCAATAGTAACTTGATTCTTGATGTGAAAAAGAGTAACATTAAGAAATCTATTTTAGATTCAGAATCTCTTTCAATCTCAAGGGAGAACAAAGAGCCGCTATACATGAATTCAATTGAGAAAAAGCATACGACCTCCTGAATATTATAACTCCGTCTTTATAACAATTAAGAGAAATCAGAAATTATCCCAAGTTACTTGAATCAATCACTATACGGCCTCATGTGTATTATAATGAGAAGCATACAACCTCCTATGCCACTAATGTATAGTGCAAGAAATCAAATATTCAGGTCAACTAAATGCATATATATAGAATCTATTTGCTGCAAATCATCATCCCGATTCCCAAGTGAGAAAGCTACAGTTGATTATAATGCGAAAAGATAATGCACCAAGGGTGTTCGGCACCCGACGCGGTCTGGAACAAAGGGCGTTCGGCACCCGATGCCGCGCGCTTACTGCGCCGTTCGGTGCCCAACGCCGAGCAGAACAAAGGGCATTCGGCACCCACTGTCGAACGCCACGAAGCCCGTCCAGCACACCAGGGCCGAACGGCCTTCGTCTTCTCAGCCCTCCAAAACGCGAAAACATTCTTCCACCCCCCAAATTCAAATACGCACACACAAAAATATAAGTAAACTCTTTCTAAATCATAATGTGATAAAATAACATCTAACCTCAACTTAAACATAAAAAATCAAAATTTCTGACCTGTAATCCTATCCATTTTTGGTGAGCAAGTCTAGGCCTTCAAAGATGTTCTTTTGCTTCTTCTTTCGGTGGTTGCTGCGCGGTGTGAGTGAGTGGTGGGAGATGGTTAGGGATTGGCGTGGGGTGTATGCATTATAGTTAACTCCTTGTTTCTTTGACTCATAAGGATAATATTGGAATTTGGCATGGTGTGTATTGAGAATTTTGACGATATTTTGAAATTTTGGATGGGGTAATATTAGATATGGGGTGATGTTAGTATTTTGTGGTATACAAATAGCCCGTGTCTTATTGTAATAAAAAAAAAAACAAACAAACAAACATGGGCTCGAACCCAGACCGGATTTGGATCAACCATCCGAATTTGGACCTTGATATTCATTTTGGACCGGTTAAGGTCAAAAAATGAACCCTTTGTTATAGATAATGCATGTAATAAATGCATTCATACGAATGTCTTCAAAGCTACCACCTAATTTTGCCTAGCTTTATCACATGATTCACTACTAGTTATAGTCAATTGAAGAGGCAATTTGTTTATAAATATCATGGCATTGTAACAGATAGTGATATACAATTCATTCTCAATAATTCTCTATCTTCACTTCGTACTAAATTCATCCTCAGCATTGTGTATTTATTGTTCTTTACAATTATATACATTATATATATAACACTGCACAGATCACATATATATACATATATTATGCTATTATTGTAACTTTTTTTTAGTAAAGTGGGGTGGAAGGTATTTTATTCCTAAACCATTTGAATTTAAATTAGGTCATTATATATAGTCCGTTAAAAAGATATATGGAGTTCCAATCCAGAATCAATTCGCGATAGGTGAAGTGACAACAGTCCATATTCCATATCAACAGGGTAACATCTAAATTAAATTGTGACCTTATTTACTTCGGCAGGAATCTATTTGAACTTTTACTTACCATTCATATTTGCGCCATCCTTTGGATTTTATTCCAAAACACAATCCACTACATGTATCACAATCCATCAACGTATTGTGAGTTTATTCACCACTTTTTGTCGGGTGAAATTATTCTAGAATTTTATTTGTATTCTTTACTTTAAAATATTATAAATTTTTGCTTACCCAAAAAAATATTATAAATTTTTTAATAATATTTAAATATTTTGATTTTCAGTTTGATTTGGTTATCTGTAGATCAAATTAAACCCAAAGAAAATCAAATGAAGTTTTAATGTTGGCTTGATTGGTTGATTTACGATTATTTTGCTCACCCATAAAAGTGGTTATTAAAAACGGACAAGTATACATTCATTGGATTGTTAAATTGAATAAAATTATTCAACCCATTTTCTATTCATTCATATATGTAGTAGTGTACAAGCCGTCCCTCCAACAAGAAAATAAGTCTAAATCGTTTGTTTACCCTAATTTGACGACACAGTGCATTTTTACTACTTAGCTTGATGACCTTAAGTAAATCAGAGAATACTTGTTTTAGTGACCATTTATTATACTTTCTCCAATTTTTTTTATTTGCTACGGAACACAGTGGATGTTATCCAATGTACATTTTAAACTATTAATAACTCAAGTTCGGTACAAGTAAAAATTCTAAAAGTTCGATATGTAAAAACAAAACGACGAGACGAATCTAACAAGATCACACTTTATTATATTTTAACTTGTATAACTATGATAAAACTTTAAGCTTCAAAGTATATGTGTGAATAGTACCCAAAACCCAATGGGGCAAATTTTTTTTTTTTTTTTTTTAACCGAGGAAGTATATTAGTAATCTCTATTATCCAAGATGATTTTTTTAAAATAATAATACGCAGTATGAGCTAATTTTTGCATTCACAATTGCTCAAATTCAATACCTAATTTCTTAAACAACTAGAACTCTATAACCATGCACGCCAACTGCTGTAGCTAGATGTTACTACATTATTATTATTATTATTATTATTATTATTATTATTATTATTATTAGGAGTAGTAGTAGACGGGCTACACATTAATACATTATATTCATGCTCAATAGATTATATATATAAGTTGATCCAAATACAATGTTCGTGAATCGTGATCAAGACATACAATATATATTGCATAACTACAAGATTGAGCTAGGTAGGCTGTCAATCGAAACAGAATCATCATTGATCGATCAATGACCGGCAGCTATGTAATTTAGCCAAACAAAGAGTGCTGATTATTGTGGACGCCTCCGACCATCAAGGCCCTAGCCTGTAAGGACCATCGGGCATGTAATGACCGTCGGCGGCCATGTACAAGGCCGCAGTATTATGCGGGTGCAGCCCATCCATCACCATGAACTGCATGTCCTCCGATGGCTTCCAGTGCCGTTTCCTTTGGTTTATGAACCAGTTGTTTATCTGCTTCTGGTCCAAACCCGTCGCCTCAGCCAACGCCACTTTCTCCGACTCCTGTCATGAAAAGCCTCCATTCATGTTTTTCGGACATAGACAGCATTGAAGAAAGAATAGTGAAAGGGTGTATTATCACAAGAAAAAAAAAACAAAAAAAAATTTACTTTTTGCGACAGAAATAGGGATTTTTAAGAACGTTCGTAAGATTAGTGACCATTTCCATGTAGTAGACATGACCAAAAATTGTCAGCTTGTGTTGTACACCATAAGAATTTTTTATTTTAGCTAAAAAAAATTTGGTAAAATTCCGTCACTAAAGAGTTTAGCATCGAAATTCGTTAGCCACCGAATCCAGAATTTTTCTAGTAGTGGTATATGAGCATTTGTACGTACCGAAGGATAAGGCCACTTGTAGTGAAGTTCCCACCAGCTGAGAAGTTTCTGGCGCGCGTCTTTGGGAAGTTTGCCTTTCTTTTTCTTCTTGGACAGTTCTTGCTTGAGGCTGCTTAGGTAGCCGCTGTACTTTTTCAGGAGGTGGTTTTTGAGCTCGCGGTCTTCTGCTCGAGGATCAATCTCGGGCAGTCCGGTCTCGCCACCACTGTTGTTGTCGTGGTCTTCTTCGGATGAACCACCGCCATCGCATTTATCCTCTATGGTTCATATATCCAAGCAAAGGAACACGAAAATTAGTGTACAAGGTAAGCTTTGAAACTACATATATAAGTAGTAGTGTAGGACATCAATTTTGAAGCCAAAGCATATAACCTAAAGCTAAAACTAGATGTGTGTTTTTTTCTGGTACACAAGGGGATTAAAGGGGATATAGTAAGAGCCGGTGAGAACTGGAAACCTTAACCTTTAAAAGGCTGGAAATTGAGTTTTTTTTTTTTTTTTTTTTTGGGTTTAACAGTCTCTATACAGACTAGGAAATGTGTAGTGGGAGCCATTCTACACAAATTACACAAAGAACAGAGAGATAGATAGAGGCCCGGTGGAGAATCTATTTATTCATTCAAAAGTCACAATGGATCAGATATGTTCTAAGAAATGTCGCCACAAGTCAGACGAGAATTCCCCACATTAAGAACACCATTTATCACAAACACTACAAGAGAATGAACGAACACAAAAAGCAAAGAAAAAAAGATAGAAATGGTAAAAAAGACAATACAGAAATCAGAGAAAAGGATACACAAACCAGCTCCATTAAAATTGCCAAAAAAAGGACAACCCAGAGATTCCTGTTCTCTTACACTCATCCCATTTTGACCCTAAAACAGGTCTTTTTTTAGCTAAATGTAAGGGAGTTCCACCTATGTAACCTAAAAAAATTAACACCAGAAATGTATACAGGAAAATGTAGTACTCCCTCCGTCCCACGAAATGTGGCTACTTTCTTTTGGGCACAGTAATTTAGGTAGTAGGGTTTAGTAGTTAAAGTGGTGTAGGCATTTTGTGTTTAAGATTCTAATGAATTTTGATAATGTTTATTGTTTAACTTTGACTTAATATTATGTAATGATATAATTAGAGAAAAATATTCAAGTTTGATCTTGTTAGAATCGTCAAATTGTGTAATTTCATAATATATATTTTATACAATTTTCATTTGTACTAATTTTAAAATATTAAGAATTAAAGAAATACTTGGGACATTGGATAGAATAGTAAAAGTGTATTGGAATTTGTGCAGAATAGTAAAAGTGAACACTTTTAATGTAATTTGACAACAATTAAAATTATAATCAAACTTATATTATTTTAATTTATCTAAAAGTAGAAAGTTGCCAAATTTCATGGGATACCCAAAAAGAAATAGTGATCGTGGGACGGACGGAATAGTAGGAAAGAGAAAATGGGAAAGAATAAAAATTTAAAAGAAAATACTGCTACTACTACAATAAATGGAAATCTGACAATACAACAATGTGTGGTACAGGCTATATGGGATGGCACACTGATATGAACAGCATCCTATGTTTTTACCAATTTCCCAAAGCCTAAAAGCTAAAGTCGATCGCGAACTGTTCTCACCACACAGTTCTAAGAAATGACAAATATTAATGGGCCAAGTAATAAACGGACAGACACCCCCATAACATTACAAATCCCAGATTCAGCTGTGTACTGTACTGACTAATATATTATACACGCACATACACAGAGAAATACATATGGGTAGTGCGTACATGTATAGTATATTTAATTGGGGGAGATAGAGATTATTTTTTAATCGATCTACTGGATTAACAATTAAGTATTATGATAATCCAGTTGAAAAGGCAAGCGATGGGAGATTATAAAATTTAAAAAGTGATTAGGGAGAAGTAAACGTGCGATTTGATCATTAGTTTTAAAGTTTAAATAAAAAATTGGGTTTTGTTTCCCAGATACTATACGCTCGTGATTAGGGTTTTCTTTATTACTCACTTTTCTTCGGTCCATCTTTACAATTATTTAAGTTCATTGTAAAAAAATAATCACTCAGTCCCGCCTAACTTATTTTATTTGACTTTTTTGACATTATTAATTATCAAACTTTTATTCAATTTTATTGTAAATATATATTTGAAAAAAATAGTCAAGTTGGGTATTGTTAGAATTGTATAATGTAGTTTAAGAGTATACTCCCTCCGTTCCTTATTAGTAATCGTTTTAGCAATAAACACATTTACTAAGGATTGTAATTATTATTCTATATTATTCCACTTTTATCCCTATGTGTTTTCTTTGGGAATAAAAAATAAAATTGGAGTGGAGAGAGAATGCACAGTATTCTAAGAATATCTTTTATGATAATATAGAGGTAATATTAGAAAAATATAAGATAAATATGTAAAGTGACAACTATTTTGGAACGCTTTTTTGTTTTTAAAAAGACAATTAAAAAGGAACGAATGAGTATATTTTACATAATTATTTATTATATATATTTTTAGATATTAAGGATTGAAAATGTGTATTGAATTGTGTGCATATATATATATATATATATAAAAGAAAAGACTAGTTAAATGTGACGAAAGTACTAATTTAATCGGGAAGTGGTGACAAGGCGTTGGAAAATGATGGTTTTCAGTCAAAGTTTCAGTTCAGTGGGAATTAGCAAAGGGTAGAGAGACTGAAGACTACTACATTGAATGATGAACACAGTTTTTAGCTCTAGTTCTGTGCAGACAAGACGCCTATGGAATTCTTGCAGCCACTGCTGCACTAACCCCAACCCCAATTTAGAGTGCACAGTTTGAACTACCAGTTTAGACACTGGACTGGACATAACACGAGGGGGGTTTTTGTTTTGTGGACCGATTTTGTTGTTTTATTTTTATATTTTTTTTTTGAAAAAAAAAAGGAATTTGGGAAATGGGAATTATTGTTGTTCTGCTTGTTCTTTCCATTCATAGCAAGTGTTCAATGAAAAGAAACGTACCAGAGTTGAAGATCCGGACAGGAGCATCTGTGAGCATGGTGAGCTGCGTTTCGATCCTTCGCATGAAATCCATGGCTTCTTGTAAAGGCCTCGTCAGCTCATCGCGATATTTAACAAGCATGTCGTAGTAGGCTTCCTGCATAATCCCATTAGATTAGATTATTACAATATTCTCAGATCCAATCGAACATTCAATTAGTTAATTCCACCCAAATCCCTAAAAATTTGGTACGGTCGTATTTTATTTTATACCATGAATTGATCCAGCTCTGGATCCTTGGAATCGTCTCTTCCGGCGGCGGCGGCAGCTGCTCGCTGCCGCGATTCGAACTCCTGCTGGACGGCCGTCAGACGCGCCACCACCTCCGGCGGAGCTCCAACCTAAAATTATTGAATTATTGAATTTCCCTAGAATGAACTTTGGTTTGAGAAAAGGGTAAAAATTGAACCTTTTGACAATCCATGTATGCTTCGAGAAGATTGGAGTACTGAGGGTGGGCGATAATCTTGGCCTTGATGGCGTCAACGTCGCCGGGACTGTCCGCGTCCTGTCGCCGGTGGTGATGGTCGTGGACCGTCGTCGGATGCGCTCGGATGGCGGAAGGGTAGTGGAACCCCGGCGGCGCGTGGCTATGCGACGTGCTCCCGGCTTCCGTCTTCACAATCGGGTGGTGCTGCTGGCCGTCGGATTGATCGTAGCAATCGGCGGATTGGAGATTGAAGCAGCTGCTCATCGTCAACTGGCCCGATCCGCCGCTCGTTCTCCCGTACGGCGCGAAGACCGGCCCTCCGCCGCCGTATAGAAAGCCGCCACCGCCGCTGCTCCCCCTCGAATTAGCGTTCTCGCTCATCTGCTGATTGTATTCTTCCATATTTCGGGATTTCGAAATTCAGAAAACAAAAATAGGTAAGAACGAATACTTCTCCAGAATTGAAGAATAATGAAACCCTAGAAAGCTGTTTCGAGTCAAAACAAGAAATTAGGTTAAGGATTTGGGGTTTTTCTGACTCTGCAATTTCTTGCTGGATTTGGGGTATTATGAAGATTTGCAGAAGCTGCTGGCAGAAGAAGGCTGTATGGATGAAGTTGAAGAAAATGGAGGAAAAAGTGAGAGTAGAGCCATAGAAGGTGGAGGAGGTCGGATTCAGATGGCGGAGAGACGGTGGTGGGAGGCCGCGGAGGAGGCTGGGAAACGGCCGGAATCAGCAGCGCTGGTGTGTGGGCTGGGTTGAGTGATAAGACGTTCTTTCATCAAAAAGAATAAACAAATATATATGTATACTATATAGGCATATTTATAATAATTATACTTATGTTGGTATTTTTTTTTGGGTGGGGGTAAATGTATTTTATTGAATTTTTTTCACTCTAGTATTTCATGACACTCAGGTCTATTCAGTTCACCCTATTTATTTCCCACTTTAGTTGTCTTATTTAATATTTTGATACTTTTCATTGTTTAACTTGACTCAATGTTATTGTAAGATATTTGAAAAAAAATAATCGAATTGGATCTTGTTAGAATCGTAAAGTTATGTAGTATTAAAGATTGAAAATATACATTAAATTGTATGCAGAAAAAAATAAAACAAGTTAAATGGTACGGAGTAGTAATTTTTAATCAAGATTAACACTAACATTTCTCTTTTATTCATGATGGGACGCGAAAATCAGAAACTAGATTCGAAATTTATTTCCTTAGTTTTATTTATTTAAAGTCATTTCACCGAGACACCGAGTCATTCGATAATAAAATTCAAATATATTGTTAAATTATTTGATCCAAACACGTAGTTTTTTTTTTTCCGTGTATACCAGTATCCCATCCCACATTAAACTCAAAATTAATCTCTTGATAATTTGGTGGGCATTGAATGGTTGCTCTGAATTCTGCATACATAAAAGTTCCAAACCGAAATATTTGTTTAAGCGGTTAGAACCCTATACCGCTCAGTCCAACTTGGTTTGGTGATCCAAACATGAAGTAGAAGCCCTTTCAATTTTTGCCTTTAAATTTGTTTCACAATAAAATCTATAGTGTTTAAATTCATGAATTAAGATCAATCATAATTCATAAGTTTTTATTTCAATTACTTCAACAATTGTGCTTTATAAAGTGAAAATATAAGAATTTATTATTGTGATTTTATATTTATATACAAAACATTCGGTAGTTATATATTACGAAGTATACGTAGTTATTAATGTTTGGTAGTATGTAAGTACTTTTTAAAATATGTTAGATGTTTTGATTATGCACATTTTAGTGTGAGTGAATATCGATCAGTTATCCCATGGTCACTTTAAATTTTATTTATTTTATTTATTTATTTATTTATTTTACTTGCATTTTTAAGCAAGTTATTGGATATGTTAATTAGTGAATTTTTTTTGAATAGCCGAAGCCAATTAATGGAAATTAGAGGTGCATGAGTGAATTATTTTTGCTTCATGAAATACAAAATAAACATTTTTTGATATAAAAATTGTAAGACTTCATTCCACATAAATTATAAAAAAGATATATAGAGACAAGGGATATTTAAACTCCAAACAAAAAATTGGACGCTAATGACTAGCTTGGCCAAGGTGCCCATATTAATTTTTGAAATAAATGAGAAGTTAGAATCTAGAATGGTAGAATATGAGAAGGATGAAGCCAGAATTAATTATAAAATTACTGTAAAAAAATAGGGAAAAAGAAAAGAATTAAAATCTCCTAACAACTTTTACTACAAGCAGAAATTTAAAAGAGGAAGAAAAGAAAAAAGTTAATACAAATACACCCTAAATCAAACCTCAATCACATTAGTGAGTGCATTATTAGAAAAGTTTCATAATCAAATTAAAATGAGTATAAATGATAAATTGTTGAGTAAAATAAATTAACGAACTGGGGAACAAACTTTTAGGCAAAAATGAAATGAATTTAGCAGGAAAAATAAAATGATGCATGAGTAAATTATTTTTGCTTCATGAAACACAAAGTAAACATTTTTTGATATAAAAATTGTATAAGACTTCAGTCCACTTAAATTATAAAAAAGATAGAAACAATGGATATTTAAACTCCAAACAAAAAAATTGGAAGCTAATGACTAGCTTGGCCAAGGGGCCCATATTAATTTTTGAAATAATTGAGAAGTTAGAATCTAGAATGGTAGAATATGAGAAGGATGAAGTGAGCAGTAATTATAAAATTACTGTAAAAAAATAGAGAAAAAAAAAAGAATTAAAATCTCCTAACAACTTTTACTACAAGCAGAAATTTAAAAGAGGAAGAAAAGAAAAAAGTTAATACTAATACACCCTAAATCAAACCTCAATCACATTAGTGAGTGCATTATTAGAAAAGTTTCATAATCAAATTAAAATGAGTATAAATGATAAATTGTTGAGTAAAATAAATTAACTAACTGGGGAACAAACTTTTAGGCAAAAATGAAATGAATTTAGCAGGAAAAATAAAATGATGCGGCACTGCGGCTCGAGTGTGTGCTGGATTTACAAAGACTATATATAGACTTGGCTCTTTTATGGCTTTTATGTTGAGGACTGGATTTGTGCTCTAGGCTTAGGTCTATCTTCTAGTATTATTTATTTTGATTTGGATCTGATTTGATTTTATTCGGTTGATTTGATATACTGCCTCCGTATTCAAAATATTTATTGCATTGAATATTTCTTGCATTTATAATATGCTATTATTCACACATAGACTTTTACTTAAAGTTTTATCATATCTATTCAAATTAAAATATAATCAAGTGTGATCTTGTTAAATTCGTCGCGTCGTGTAGTTTTTAAATATCGAACTTTTAGAATTTTTACTTGTACCAAACTTGAGTTATTACTAGTTTAAAATATGCATTGAATTGCGTGAAAAGTATATGAAGTATGTAAAAAATATTTGAATACGGCGAAGGTATAATCTAGCTAGTCTGATTGATTTTTGTCTGATTTAATTAATTCTTTTTTTTTTCTGGATGAGTTACCCGGTATCTTCAAGCTATATTGGATCCAGGACTAATCCTTTGAGGATCTGCATGAGCAATTAAGGGCACCTCTCCCAAAATAATTTTTTGCATACACAATGCTCGAACCCGAGACATTGCTTAAGCGACTAGAACCCCAATCCACTGAAGTCAACTGATGTTAGTTAATTAATTCTATTTTAATCTGATTTAATTTAATTTTATTAATAATAAAAAGTTCAGGAAAATAATTTCGTAATAACATAGAGCAAGAATAAATAATTAATAGTATTTATTATACTCAGTTAGTCTAAGAGATATGAGGTTCTAATAGCTTAAGCAAAAGTCTCGAGTTCGAGCCTTGGTGTATGCAAAATTCTGCTTTTGGAGATACAACCCTTCGATGCACACCAGTTCCTCGAATCATTAGTTTTAGGTCCAATGTAGTCTGGGAATAGCCAATATAGCCCAAAATAATTAATAGTATTTCTTGTTGTTCTCCGACATTTAGTAATACTTACATATGTATTTCAAATAATTCAATAAATATTTTTAATCATTAATAACTCAAATAGAATTAAGTAAAAATTATTAAAATTTGATATTTTAAGATTAATTAGACGAATCTAATAAGATCTCATTTGATTATATTTTTCTTATACAATTACTCCCTCCGTCCCACTCCAAATGTCCTACTTACTATTTTTGGATGTCCCATTACAAATGTCTTCTTTCTATAAATAGAAATAATTTTCCCCTCCAACAACTATGTGGACCCCACCATATACTCACAAACCAACTCTACCTTAATTCCCGTGCCCAACAGTAACAAGACACTTGGAGTGGGACGGAGGGAGTATATTAAAAAAAATTGATTAAAATTACTTAATAAATAATTACCATTTTGCAAATGGGGCAGAGAAACAAGAACGGAGGTAGTATTAAAAAGGAGCAAGCATGGATTGTTTAAAAGTATATATAAATTAATTAGAAAGAAATCACAAATTCGAGCTCATCCCCTCAAACATTTTCGTTATATATAAATTAATTAAAGTGCAAATTGCAAAGTGGTGAGTGCATATAAAAATGCATGCATGCATCTATTATTTATAATATACACTGTACATATACTTCCTCCGTTCTCTTATAAGTGAGTCATTTGCATAGTACTCGTAGTAATTATTCATTGAGTAATTTTGATTAATTCTTTTAACATAGTTATATAAGAAAAATATCGTCATGTGATATCTTGTTAGATTCATCTAATTACGTAGTTTTAGAATCTGAAATTTTTATAATTTTTACTTATATACAATTTGAGTTATAAACACTTAAAAATGTGTCTTAGATTATGTGAAATGCAGAAGTAAAACACTTATATGAGAACAGTGAAAGTATATGTTAAGCAACTTGTGGAAGCATTACACTTTCTGGTTGGGGGAGAAACCTAATTAAGCACATGTTCATTGTTAAATTCTGGATAGCCAACAATAAACAATTTTCTTTGCCAATTAAACAAGTGCATATATATTTGTTGAATATTTAAAAAAAAAAAGAAAAAAAAAAGAAGAGAGAGTAGACATGAGCGTGTGACGTATATCCCTCATTAATAATAATGGGCTCAACTATAAATAGTGTCAAAAATGGGTTTTTCTTAATAACTTGAGTAGATTGATGCTCTAGTCGTTTAAGCAAGGTCTCGGATTCGAGCCTTGTGTATGAAAAAAATGCTTTGGGAGAAGGGTCCTTAATTGCTGATATAGATCATGGGATTAGACTTGAGTCCAATATAACATGGGGATACCAGGTTATTAAAAAACAAAAAGTGGGTTTTTCTTAGATTTTCTATATGATTGTTCAATAATAAATAATGTAACGAAATCACTGTTCAATCGATTTGGCTATAATCAATATTCGATTGAAAGATTGAATATTCAAATTCGTACCACTCCTCATTTCTCTTATTGTCTAGTTTTATAGTAGTACTTACATCCATTCAAAATGTATGTAGGTAATTGTAAGTGCAAAAAATGCGTAGACATAAACTGCAAAATAATTTTATTAATTTCACGAGAAATTGTCTACAATTACAGAGAATTTGAATGAATTTAAAAGAAATATATGAAAAGATCAAACGATTTGGGTTCGACTTCTGTTACTCCTTTGATTCCTCCACCCTTGAAGACGTTGAGATGCTTTCGTGCTTCTTCTTCGGCTTCTTGGAATTTCTACAGCGTTTTGTTGCTGTAGATCTCAAGTGTTCGAGTCTTGAGAGTGAGTATGGTATGAAGACGTCTTTGAACTCTTAGAGGAGCACCACGTACTTCTTTGCTTCATTTAAAGTCAGTAGGGTGCTGATAAACGTTCGGCGGGAATCTTTCTCATTCCCTAAGTTTACTTTATGCAGTTCATCCATCGTGCCTTGATTTCTTATTCGATCTACATTGGTGTTGCGCTAGAGTCTTCTTCGTTCGGCTCACCGCAGTCAATGGTGATATGATGAATGGATTCAACTTTGTCGGCTTGATCATCTACTTTATGCTTTGTGAAGATAATGGTCCCCTTCTTCAGCTTTAGCCATTCATCGGATGAGATAGCCCACTCAACTTGGCACTTCATGCAAGAAGGTATTGTGCTTCTCACATCATTGCCATAATTTGGGTCGTCCAATATTCCTTGTTTTACTGGAGACCGTTCTTTGCTAGTCGATGCTTCGTTTTGCGATTGGCTTTTTGCAGAACTTACCTTTTAAAGACGGATTTCGCAGAGTTTTCTTTGGTAACAACTTCGAGCCTATAAAAAATTGTTGGTTTCACTTCCTTGTTTTCTCCAAGCCGGCGGAAGATGGACTCTTTGTGTTTGGTCGTTTCCTTTGACCCAAGTCTATCATAGACACTCCATTTTTTTTCTTCTTTTGATGGGCTACCGATACGATTAAACACTGATTTTCGTGCAGGTTGATCCTTTGGGGTACCATCTCCTTGATTTGCTTCTCAGTATTTGGCCATAGCTCGCTTTACGTTGATTCGAACTGGTGCCTTCACCGTTTCTTATGCTTTGACGAATATAGGTGCCTTAGATGCTTGGGGCGTTGTGTTGAATTCAGCTACGTATCCCAGGCCACTTCGATCTCCTTTTCTCCGATTGTTGTCCGGGAGCTTTCCCAACGGCGATTGCTCATTTGGGTTGAAGCCAGACTTAGTGAGCAACTTGAATGCCTTTGGATCGAATTCTTTATCGTTCTTCAGTCGGCGTGCCTCACTACCTTTGATTTGAATTTTCACTATTTTATGCGATGTGCCGGGATCAATGAGCGTTAGTGGGAGTGTAGGTCCCTCGAAGGCCTTTTCCAGGATGGATTTTCCCTTATCATCACGGACTGGTTGATCATCTTTACGTTGCTCTTTTTCCGAAGAAGATGCCTTAGCATTGACTGCCTTGAGGTAGTACTTGGCGTCACCATAGTAGGATTCGGCCACCGCAAATGGTTTGTCATCGGCGATAACTCTTTTGACGACGTTGTTGTGCACGTACTTGAAGCACTGGTGTCATGTTGAAGGGACGACGCCGTTCTCGTGGATCCATGTCCGAACGAGGAGCATGTTGTATGATGTCCTTGCGTCGATGACGTGGAAGTATGTGTTTGCGACCATCTCATCGTTTTGCAGATGGACTCAGATTGCGCCAAGGGAATTTTGCCCCCCCTTGGTTGAAGCCTTGGATCAATATCTTGCTGTTGGATAGTTCTTCCTCCGAGATACCCAATTCCTTCAGGGTGTGAAGTGGCATGATATTAACGGCGGAACCTCCATCTATCAGGATTCGGTTTATTCGATTGTTGTCTACGTATCCGACGAAGAACAATGGACGGTTGTGAGCTTTCGAATTTTCCAGCTCCATTGGCATGTCGTCATCACTGAACGTGATGGAAAGCATGCGTTTGTTGAGATACGAGTGATCCTCAACTTCCTTAGTGTGGTTTTGCTTTGACGTACTCCCAACTTCGAAGACGGTGTTGCAGGTTGTGGACTTGTCAGGAACTTTGATTTCAATTGAGCCAAATTGGATTGAAACAACGTTAGCGATTTCTGCTTCATCTGCCAAAGTGATTTTGCCTTGTTTTACGAGATCCATGACTTTGTCTTTGAAAACGAAGCAATCTTGGATCGTGTGGCTCACCAAACGGTGGTACTTTCAATATAGTGGGTCGTTGGTCATCCTCGCTTGCTCGGGACGTTTCATCCTTGGTAGCTCGATGAGGTTTTCTGTCATCAAGTCATCAAAGATGCCCGGTAAGTCGGAATCGAGGAATGGGTATGTCTTAGCCCTTCTATCTTCCAACGACGAGTTTTGACGTTGAGCTTGTAGTGGCTTTGTCTTTGTCGTTTGTCAACGGCTCCTTCCCACGTACCTTCACGAAAGTGGCGCTTATTGCCATCGCATCCTTTGTTGGCGGTTTTGACGGTGGTTCACCTCCCTTCTCCCATTTGACTCGGTTGTTTGTACGAGTTTGTTGAACGGGTGGACCATAATCTCCACTTGATGCCAAGTTCAGCTCCATGTCGTGGGCACGTGTTGCAAGCTCCTCGAATGTTCGGGGACGAATGCCTTGCAGGATGTATCGTAGACCCCATTGCATACCTTGGATGCATATCTCAATCGCCGACATTTCAGACAAGTGATCCTTGCAGTTAAGGCTTAGGCTCCTCCAGCGGTTGATGTAGTCAATCACCGGCTTGCCCCTTGATTGTTGCGTGTTTGTCAATTCTATCATGCTAACGGTATGCCGAGTGCTGTAAAAACGGTTCAGAAACTCTTGCTCAAGTTGATCCCAACTATCGATGCTGCCGTGTTCCAAGTCAGTATACCATTCGAATGCATTCCCCTTTAATGAACGAATGAACTGCTTGACGAGGTGATCTCCAAATGTACCCGCTTCGTTGTATGTCTCCACGAAATGCCGATATGTTGCTTGGGATTCCATTTGCCGTCGAACTGTTGGAACTTGGGCGGTTGATAGCCTGCCGGCATCCTTAATGAGTCGATGCGGACACTGTATGGCTTGAGATATGTCAAGGAGGATTTTGATCCCGCCGAGACTTCTTCCTTCAGCGTTCCCGTGATGAACTCTTTCAGTTGATTAGCGGAGATGAAGCCGTCGGGAGTGACTTGGACGTCAGCGGTTGCTTTTCCTTTTGCCGAAGCGACTTGTCGGGAAGTCTCTCCATCGTCGCGGATCTCCACGGGCTTGTTCACCGCTTGGCCGCCGTTAGAGCCATCCAGTATGTTCATCATTTGCTCCATACGTGCATCTTGCAACTCGGATCTCTTCGGAAGCATCTCCACGATCTTTGTCAGGTTGGCCATTTTCTTTTCAAGAGTGCTTGCTAGGATTGTCATTGCAGCAGCATGACGCAGGGCGGATGTCTCTTCTTGATCTCCCTGCGGGCTTGACAACGGCGTGGAGGATCCCGATCTATGGTCGTTTCCTTCTTCCAGCAGCGGCATATCCGTATCAACTTCTTTTCTGCGCGCAGCATCGGCGGCCTCCATTGCTTTCTTCATGTTCCTTGTGGTGACGTTGGGAATAGAGGCACCGGATGTCGAAGAGTTGCTCTTGGAGGTGTTCCTTGAAGCCATTGGATTTTGTTGACGACGTCTGGAGGAGATGAAAGGCAGAAGTGTCCCACTGGGCGTGCCAAAATCTGTAAGTGCAAAAATGCGTAGACAGAAACTGCAAAATAATTTTATTAATTTCACAAGAAATGTCTACAAATTACAGAGAATTTGAATGAATTTAAAATATATATGTGAAGATCAAACGATTTGTGTTCGACTTCTGTTATTCCTTTGATTCCTCCAACCTTGAAGACGTCGAGATGTTTGTGCTTCTTCTTCGGCTTCTTGGAATTTCTGCAGCGTTTTGTTGCTGTAGATCTCAAGTGTGTGAGTCTTGAGAGTGAGTAGGGTATGACGATGTATCCCTAATGTGTGACAGGGTGCCTCAATTTATAGAGGAAAAACCCTAGGGTTTGTGGATGATGGGCCAATCGATGGGTTGGTCCAATTCACGTTTTTATCGGGTCATTGAGCATGTGGGTCTTTCATCTGGGCTTGTTCACATTGACTGATTTCCATGGACTGACCTGCTTCAAGTGTCCATTGGATCATAGACCTGTGGGTCTTTCATTTGTACTTATCCACATCGATTAATTTTCATGGGCTGGCCTGCTTCAAGTGTCCATTGGCCATGGGGCTTGTAGGTCTTTCATTCAGACTTGTCCACATTGGCCCAATATAATTAAATCCATTTGGCTTGAATTTATTTAATTATTTCAAGCATTTAATTTATTTAAAATGCCTAAAATTAATTAAATTAATATTTAAATTTACTCGTATCGCATTTTTAGTGACAAATAAATTTTACGTGTTTACAGTAATATTTAAAACCCTTTCACTTTTACATTTTTTTAAAAAAATAATAGGTTTATCCACTTGACAAAATGTTGAGAGAATGTTCATGATATATCGCTAGCTTGAAGAGTGATGGAAAAATTAATAAAGATAAATATATTTGAAAGAGATAAAGGGACATATGGGGTTTTCTCTCGAATTTTGGTTGTGGATGCTTATCTTGTTGTAAGGTTCCGCCTACTTGCCTATATTAATAAATAATACTCCCTCCGTCCCGCGAAGATTGAAGCCTTTCTTTTGGGCACGGTAATTTAGGTAGTAGAGTTTAGTAGTTAAAGTGGTGTGGGTATTTGTGTTTAAGATTATAATGAATTTTGATATTGTTTATTGTTTAACTTTGACTTAATATTATTGTAGTGATGTAATTTGAGAAAAATATTCAAGTGTGGTCTTGTTAGAATCGTCTAATCGTGTAGTTTTAGAATATATAATTTATACAATTTTTATTTGTATCAATTTTGTAATATTAAGAGTTAAAGAAATATAAGGGACTTTGTATAGGAAAGTAATAATGCATTGGAATTTGTGCAGAATAGTAAAAGTAAGTATTTTTAATGGGATTTGACAATAATTAAGATTCTAATCAAACTTATATTAATTTAATTTTTCTAAAAACGGAAAGGGTTCAAACTTCGTGGGACACCCCAAAAAGGAATAGGGTTCAAACTTCGTGGGACGGAGGGAGTACTATTATTTAAAAGCATTTATTAATTAGTTCTTTACATGTTTAGCAAAAAAAATTAGTTCTTTACATTCTACTGGAGTATCATTAAATCTCATTTTTAGTTAAACTTTTTGAAATTATTGTTCAATTTATAGTTATTTTTATTATCTGATCCATTTCTTTAATCTATATATACATCCTGGCCAGGTGATGATTGACTTGCTTGATTATCGATGGAACTTTTTCCACAAAACGATTATTGCACACGAGCCTCATAAATAAAGCTCAATATAATATCAGCTGAGGCTTAAATATATTATTAAGCCATGTAATAAATGTACGGGTGTGGATAATATACACGGGTGTAGATGTGCTGACCCAATTAATTATATGTGATGGGTGTTAATGATGTATATGTTGGACATTTAATGGTGTCTAAGATGTATAAAAGTACCCAGTATATACAAAGCACCCATTCACCTTCAGCACACACAAAAGAACACTTAAATACGAGCCAATTTAGCTTCCAAACCAAATCCAACTCGAGGTGATAATGGTAAACGGTTTTTCTATTTACTTCTCATATATGCCGCCTGAGGACATGGTTTAAATTTGGATGTTTATTGTCTTAAAAGCATTCTAACGCTGCCCATTTTAGTTTTATGTTTTGTCTTTCATGTGAGTTTTTATGGGAATGGATAGGGTTAGGGGTGGGCAAATGGTTTGGGTTAAACGGGTACCCAATCCGAATCCGAAAAATATATGTTCGAGTTGGATTTTTTAAAAAGAAAAACCCGAAGTCATCAAATCCGACCCAACACCCACCCTAGTTAGGGTGCTGGTAACAACAGCACATGCTGCTGTTGTGATGCCAAACCTCAAAAAATAATGATAATATAAGGAATGATGTGTGCGCTTGAAAAATGATGTATGATGACGTGATGATAAACCCTTAAAAAATGACGGTAAGATGAAGAATGATGTATGCGTCTTCTGAATAGTGATTGACATATAAGAATCAAATAAATAACATCATTTATTCATTCATGTATACCCATAAATAACAGGCAATTGTCATGCCTGTATTGAGTTTTTATTAGGCAAAGTTGGGCTTGGGTCAATTCTAGAGCTTGACCGCCATCCATCGCCTTATTTAAACCTCGAGCTATTATTTACTTTCATAATTAAGACTTGCCTCGACTTGTGTCACATTTTCTTTTCCCCAAATTACGGACACAATATTTAGGTTGTCAAGTTTTGATGAATCGTTTAATAAGGACTTTTAAATTCGACAATTTTTGCGTAAGATGGACTCCCACCAATTATTTAAGCAAAAATTTAACCAAAAAGATTTCAGGCTTCATGTAACAAAAGAAAATCAATACTTTAAATTTTTATTTTTTAAAACTATTTAGCTATAACACATTTTTTGGATGATTTGCGATAATTATTTTCCCGAGCATTTTTAGATTGAAGAGCTTTCACATCACGTGAACATGGCCATTGTGGATTTTTTTTCTACATGCTTTGATAAAATTCGTACAACATTTCGTGTTGATATCGCCTTTGTTGCGTAGATTGCCACATTTTGTGATGGGGGATATCGAGGGATTATGTTCATTACCTTTCTATCAAAATGTTTGAGTCCTCATCTTTCAGCGCGGTGTTTCTGCTCAAAAGTATTATCCAAATCCTACCCGCAGAGAAAATTCTCAATCTACATTATGCCGAATCCATAATTGGATCCATGGAAGCTATGAGCGTGGACCTTACTTTCGCTCATCATGACTCCCACTCGCTACTACATAAAACACACAATCAAACAAGAAGATACAAGATTTGTTTATCTAGTTCGTCAACTAACAATGATCAAGTCTAGAGTACTATTTTGATTTCTTGTATAGTTACTAAATCATAAGGTTCATGAATGGTAATAAAAATAAATACAATAACCCCCCCCCCCCAAAAAAAAAAAAAAAAATTGAATTTGAATCACATCAACTGTAGGTCGAATACAATCCACAATGAATTCAGTGATGATAGGCCAACCTGTACAAATAGTTAGGCCAAGAATATAGATATATAAATTGCCAAACTGTACTAACTTAAATGCTCAAATGATTTGATTTTTACCAATTAAAGACATCCGATTAGTCTTTCAGGAGTCCACCTCTGAAATTACCCAAGCAGGAACCAAAATGGTCACGTAACTAAAGACAATATTACTCTCCATTCTCAATTGTTTACTACATTTGGTTTTAAGGCACTATTCACGCATACATTTTAATTTAAAGTTTTATCATAGTTATACAAGTTAAAATATAGTCAAGAGAGATCTTGTTAGATTCGTCTCGTCGTGTAGTTTTTAAATATCGAACTTTTAGAATTTTTACATATACCGAACTTGAGTTATTATTAATTCAAAATGTGCATTGGACTGCATGCGCAGTAGGTCCGTAATAAATATTTGAGAACCGAGGAAGTATTAATTTTATAGAAGAGCTAGACATGTGTGGAATTGTTCGAGTACTGTAATATCTAGTTGGAGGGTGGGGGGTAGGATTAGGATGTGTATATATATACAGTCCTTATAGCCTTATAGGGTGGGTGACAAATCATGCAAAAGAAATATGCAAATAAAATATAGGAAACAATCATGTAGCAGTAGTATATACTACATTTATTACACGAAAGAAAGAAAAGAAAGAAGGAAAAGATGGATGGATGGGTAAGTTTGGGTGTCTGCTTAAAACATATGTAGATGTATGTATATATTCAACTGTTAACAGTGCAAAAGATGACTGATAGATGTAATGTAATGTGTGCAAGTCATACCTTACAAGTACTTCACTGTTCACCATATTCTACTTCATATCTCTATATTATAAATTGGATATAAAGAAAACCCTTTTTCCATTAGTACTTTTCTATTTAAATTTGTGTTTTACAATAATCACGTGTGCATATTGTGGTTGGGGAAGAAGAATGAAATGTGCATTGGACATGTAATAGAATGGGTTTTTTGGAATTATTTATGATACATAGATTTTAAAGCAAATTTATAATGGCAATTGGTGGATTTTACTTGCTAGTGGCCAACTAGATTTGGGTATTTTGATTGAGCCTTTTGATTTATAGAAGAAATTGTGTGATTCCATACTTGTAGGATTTGTAATTATGCTCCTTAAATAAGAAAATGCAAGCCACCCAAATACAAGAAAAGGGAAGGAAACGAGTCGATGGGTAGCGAACCATTAACCCTAATATTTTTTTTTGGAGGAGCCATTAAGGCCTGAGAAATGGGTGGTGGGAGCCAATGCCACACAATTACAAAGGGGAATAAAAGGGAGGGATAGGGGGCCGGTGGGGAATCGAACCTCCAACCTTCCGTTGGAAGTCAATGGACTTAACCGCTTGGGCTAAGTCCTCATCCCCATTAACCCTAATATTTGAAGGTGGAGAAAAATGCTAGGTGAAGAAAAATCAAAATGCGTGTGTGATATATATATATGGATTTATTTTTATTTTTTTTCTAATGAGGCGAGGCCAGGAAACAACAAGGAAAAAATAAAGAACAACAAAAAAATATAGTCCAACGAAACAAAAGAAAAAAGGAAAGTAACCAAAACATAATTAATGCAGCGGGAACCACACGCCGAATTTATCCGCCCAATGTTCCCTAGCACAAAGTTCAGGAAAAAGCACATATTGATATGGATTTTTTTTTTGGATGAGCATATTGATTGATATGGATTTGAACTACTATGAGAATATCATCTCAAAATACAGTGTATATTTTTGTGATGAAAATCATGCCACCGTCTTGAAAGAATCAATTAAAATAATTTTCTGTATTAGTAAGGGTATATTCTTTTGGGAGTTTTATGTTTTTTAACAAAATAAAAACACCGTTTTACACATAAGCTTTCAGGGGCTAGAGCTTTCAACGCAAGCTTTGCAAATAATAAAGCTATTGTTAGTAGCTTTTGGAAGTTTTGGAAAATGATTTCTAGTTTAATTAATTATTTTAATCTCTATTTTTTAATTAAAATTGATGAAAATTGATTTTTTTTTTGTTGAAACTTGATAATTTTTTTGTAATTAAATTAAAAAATAATTAAATAAGATATTATCAGATTCATCTAATCACGTAATTAGATTTAGAATATCTAACTTATTACAATTTTAATTTATATCAAATGTAAATTATTAGTCCCTAAAAATATATATTAAACTACGTGAATAGTGAGTTTCTATGATTTTTTTAAAACATAGTTGGTATAATAAATGCTACATAATACTCTATTTGAACATTACTATTATATGCATGCTATGCATATAATAATTGCATGTAATGTATCTACGGACATTGAATATTTGCTCATTATTTGTATTATTGGATATGACATTTGTTTTGACTTATTATTATTATTATTATTATTATTATTATTATTATTATTATTATTATTATTATTATTATTATTATTATTATTATTATTATTAACTAATAAAACAATAGATTGTACGTGTTTAGGTTACTTTAATTCAAGGGTATTGTAATTGTAATGGGGGAGATATTTTATAACGAAATGTTTTTGATATATCATTTCACTTTTATGAAAATGATTAATTAATTAATTGAGACTTTAATTAGATTAAACTTTTGAAATGTTTACAACTAAAAATAATTGATATTGAATTGTTAGTTCAGTCTATAACTATTAACTAATGGAGGGCCCTTTCATACTAGTTTCTAAGCCCTATTTGAAGATGATTTTGCCATGCAACAGTTTTATGTACATGCGCTTCTCATAATCATTACAAAACGTCAATTTGTTCATTTTTGTAAGATTACACATTGGAATAAAAGAAAATTGAAATTCTTATAAATTTGTGTTCAGTAAAAATCCCTAAATATGTTGAAATTGATTGAGATTTTTTAATACATATTTTTAAAAATAGATAGCCTATAATAGGTTGTTTATTTTTTTTTAAAAAAAAGAATGCATTTAACGCCATTTTTTTGGTAAAATGTGACACAATCTTTTTTTTTTTAAAAAAAAGAAAAAGTTGATGAAGCAGATTCTTTTAATAAAAAATGCCGTTAAATGCATAACATTAATACACTAGTGGATTTAAATAGAAAATGTTTTATGTTGATCTCTAATTATAAATATTTTAAATATAATTTTTTGATAAACATTGACATTCGACTGTCGGCAAAGGGGTATGGAAGGCTGAAAGCCAAACCACACAAATTATAAAGGGATAAAAGAGAGTGATAGAGGATCGAGTGGGAATCGAACCCTAACCATAAAGTTGATTGTCGAGAAACTTGACCAGTAGCCCAAGCTAAGCTATCATCCCAATATTTTAAATACAATTAGTCCATGATTAGAGATTACATAAAATGTTAACGTTTGCATAGTAAATATTATATATTTATCAAGTAACTTTGATTTAATTTTTTAGTACAGTTACATAAGATAAAACATAGTCAAGTGAGATGTTAGATTCGTCTAATCACATAGTTTTATAATATTAAAATTTTATAATTTTTTATTTTATAAAATTTGAAATATTACTCTTTAAAAATGTATATTAGATTATGTGAAAACAAAAAATATTAAAATTTATTAAATACAGAAGAAGTATATTTAAAAGAATAATATCATTAAAAAAAAAAAAGGTTGAATAGTTTCCCGTCCATTTGCCACTTGCAATTTGCCGGGTTATAGAGAGGGGGCCTAGGGCTGTAATACGCCCGAAAGTTTCGCGCTACAAAGGAGGGTGGGGCCGGTAGGGGTGTGGGGGCCGATGTCGGTATTTGGCAATTTTTGTCCTTCCAACAATAAATAAATAAAAGAAAGAATACAAACAATGCGAAACAATGTAATAACACTGCCCATCACTTCAATAAACCCTACCACTCCAACCCCCCCTTTTATTAATTATATTTTGAAAAATTAAATAATAAAATGAAGTAATGAAATTACGCCATTGAACCCAAAAAAAACAGATTGGACATTTCCAGCGCATACATCACCCCTTAATTACAAAGTCCCAACTCCTCCTAACTGCTCTTCCAAATCATTACATACCCTTAAAACTTTTTTCTTTTCTTGTTGGTATCACTCACATCTCAATCGGAATATTGCATTTAATCCATACGTGTTAGTTGTAATATACTACCTCCGGCTCACTTTATTTGTTGCATTTGACATTTTGATATTATTCACTGTTTAACTTTGACTCGAATTTTAACATAGTTATGCAAGAAAAAAAATATAGTCAATTGAGATCTTGTTAGATTCGTCTAATTTTGTAGTTTTAGAATATCAATTTTTTATAATTTTTCATTGTACATAATAGAAGTTATTAATCGTTAAAAATGTGTATCGCCATGCATGCCAAAGAGAAATGTAACAATTATATTAAGACGGAGGAAGTACTAATATGCTTCCATCAAATGGAAATTATACCTTTTGCATACAATTTTTTTGTATGAGAGAAAAATGACATGTTATAACTTAAATGTGTACCAAAACCTAAACTTCAGATGGTTTTTCCATTATGGAATAATAACAACTTTTTTCTCAAAAAAAAAAAAAAAATGTGTACCAAAACCACACGATTTATTGATTGAGAAATACTCCTACAATTATTTAACTTCGAAATCATAATCACTCTTTGTACATCTCAAATCAAACCTTAATACGGCTATATATTGCATATTATAAATCAAATCAAACCCTAAAAATTCAAAATACTTTCCAAATTACAATTTGCATCATATTATGCCCACCATTATTCCACATCTATCATAAGTGCGGACAAATTCATGTACCCTTTTTAGCATCAATAATCCTTTTTTTTAAAAAAAAAATTATATATCACTTTCACTCTTTTTTGAATTATTGTATTGCATTATTTTTAGTTTAATGCAAGATACATCTAACATCACCTAGTGTCAAACAAACCAAGAAAATAAAAGAAAAAAATGAGTCGGAACCCTTGTGTACATATCCCTCCCATCTCAAACGTTATGTTTGACTTCTTAACAATGTTTATTATTCAACTTTGACTAAATATTATTTAAGTACTTTCTCTGTTTTTGTTTAATTGCTACGGACCCACGCTACGCACCATCCAATGCACATTTTAAACAGATAATAACTCAAGTTCGGTACAAGTAAAAATTTTAAAAGTTTAATATTTAAAAACTACGAGACGAAACGAATCTATTAAGATCCCATTTGACTATATTTTAATTCGTATAACTATAGTAAAAATCAAAAATAAAACATTCCAATGAACATTGGTAAAATTAACAATGGTGCAAATATATAAAAACGGAGGAAGTATATGTTTGGAAAAAAATAGTCGAGTTCGGTCTTATTACATTCGTTTAATCGTATAATTTTAAATATATATTTTACATAATTTTTACTTTTTTGGGGTAAAAACTAATTTTTACTTGTATATATTTTCGTATATTAATGATTAGAAAAGTGAACTTAATTGTGTACAGAAGTCAAACATAACATTTTAGTAGGGATTAAGGGAGTATATTCGTCAAAATAAAAATGTCAAATACTTCCTCTGTATTTTATTAATTTAAAAGTTTGCATAGTAAACACTATTAATTGAGTAATTTTGATTCGATTTTTTCACACAGTTACATAAGATAAAACATAGTCAAGTGAGATCTTGTTAGATTCGTCTAATCACGTACTTTTATAATATTAAAGTTTTATAATTTTTTATTTTATAAAATTTAAAATATTATTCTTTAAAAATATGTATTGAATTGCGTAAAATAAAAAATGTTGAAATTTTTAGAGTACGACTTCTATATACTAATGCCATTAAAAACTTGACAAATGTATTAGCATTAGTAGGAGTATCCTAATTGCCCATTAATTAAATGTGCACTAGGACAAAAATGATTCCTTTGGGGAATTGAAGCTACAATAAATAAGTATAGGGTAGCCTTGTGTGAATGTCAATGTGATGTACATTGGTGAGGTTTTAGGTCAGGGTGAACAGTCACATCGTGCCAGGGAATCACCTTCTCACTGTGCCTTTTCCGTATTTTGTGGAAATCCATTTTATATTATTCTATTTTATTAGTAGTATTTTTTTTTTCCTTTTATACTCTACAGTCTCAATTTGAGAAAAAAAATTGCTCTTCAAAAAAAATTTGAGAAAATTGGTATACTTACCAACACACATTGTTATGTACTACGTACAAGTAAATTGAGAATGTCACTTATAAAAAAGAAAACCCTCGGATCAATACTGAAAAATTTCGATCGCTCAAGCAGAAATTTTTTATAGTGAATGGATAACATCGTACATGTAATGAGTAACATTAAAAAAAATTCACATCCCCACCGTGTTTTATCACCGTGAGGATTAGAATTTAATCGACTAATTGATTGTTAACCATTATTGAAGTTGAAGATTTCCTCTTATTTTATTTCTTTTAATTCATTTATAATTTGTAGTGATTGTGTTATAAAAAAATATTGATATGTGGTAGATGTAGCTAGATTTTCAATGCTTTGATCAAAAGGAGCAGCAAAACAATCATATATTGCCTATCTTAATCCTTACAATTACTTTCTGGCAACAATCTAAATTATTGATTAAGCAACAATCAAGCGTAGTAATCAAGAAGAATCCATGTTAAAGAGATAAACATCTCCAATTAATCCTTCCAACAAACCATTAATAATTGATCAAAACTACTAGGAATATTAGGGACGTGGATCAACATCCTTCACACATTTAAGTCCTGTCCTATTCCATCGATCCATGATTAATTAATAATTTATACTAGCACACCCCCGCGGAAGTAAAATTTACATTTTTTAAAAGAAAAATAGCGTAACAATTTAAAAATTCAAATATTCTATTTTCTAAATTTAATTTGGTCACTTCCATTTCCGACCACATATTATTAAGAAAAAATGTGAGAAAAATGATGATAAAAAAGAGAGATCATACCATTTTATGTAAAGTAAAATTTCCCAGAAGTGAATATGGTGTTGTTGACTGCACCTGCAGAATGGTCTGTAGGAGCTTTTATGTAATGCGTGCGATAGTTTATGTGATGTTTAAATAATGGATGATGGGTTGCACAATTGTATCATGATTAAGTAATAGCAACACAATAATTCTCTCAAACATCACAAAAATTATACTTTCCATTAGGCCTGCACATGCAGGCAGCATATTGTCCACACGCTAACTATATTGAAATATCCCTACCAAAACGTTCATAAAATAAAAGACTGTATGATAATTATTCACTGTAATAGACATGAGATAAAGAAATTGTTAGAGCACACTTTACATTATATAGGATGAATGTATTTCACCTTAAAAATTTAACATAAAATTTATGACATACAGACCAATATATTTTCCTAATTTTGTTAAGTCCCTTGACTTCCAATGGAATGTTGGAGATTCGATTCCCCACTGGCCCCCTATCCGTCCCTTTTATCCCTTTTGTAATTTGTATGGCATGGGCTCCCACCACCCCTTTCCCAGATATTCAATGGCTCCTAAAAAAATAATTTAGACCATAATTAATTTAGTTTTACATTACTTAAATAAAATTAACAAATATTTATTTTCTATAAATAAATAAAACTAAATCTTATAATACTAAGGAGATGTATTCAATATGGATTCTATAGGATTTTTGAAGACTTTTAAAGAGTCTTTAAAAATTTCAAGGCACTCAATTCAGATTTAAAAAAGTCTTTAAAAATCTAGGTGTATTCAATACAGATTTTAAAAAATCTTTAAAATTTTTGAGGTATTCAACAGTACATGAATTTTAAATCTTTGTAGATATTAATGGATTCTTTTAAAAAAACATAACTAAACAAAATTTATCCAAACAATTCAAGGCTTTTAAATACGGATAGTAGGGGGTATCCATGCTGATGACTCCCAAGAGCTCTTATCGACGGAGTCGTTTGGCACCTCGATGTCGACAAAATATGGATTAAAAAAATGGAGAAGAATAAATGGATAAATGATAAAATGTAGAGTCTACACAAAATCAATCAACTCTACGTGGAGTTTATGTATTTTCCAAGTCCACAAACTTTTTAAAATCCATAAAAGTCTAAATTGAATACATCCCCCTAAATCTTCAAAAACATTATTTGAATGCCTAATTTATAGGGATGAAATCGGTACGGGTATGGTCGGATAGTGTCGGATACTGATATTATCCATATATTTATTCAAATTCGGAATCGAATACAGATGAGCCGGATACGAATACGATTTCGAATATTTCGGGTTACGGATACGCTACGGATACAGGACGAATATATAACGGATACAGATTCAATCGGATACAGAATGTTGGATAATTTTTTATAATTTTTTTTGAAAATTTGATAATTTAAATAAAATTACCTGATAATTTGGTAGTTTTTATAATTATTGATAACTTTTAATTAATAAATAATAATATATTAATATATTCAGATATTCATATTTAAAATCTGGATAATATCCTATCAATTTTCGAATATGATCGGATATTTTCGGATACGGTCTGATACTTTCGGATATGAATATGAATGCGAATATTAAAATACGGGTTCGGATTCAGATACAAATATTGAAATATTTGGCCGGATAGTCGGATGCGGATTCGGATTCGGATTCGAATATAATCGGATACGGCATCAGATAGGTCGGATATTTACCGTACTGTTTTCACCCCTACTAATTTAAGAAAAGCAAACTAAATCTTTTGAAATGAAGGAATATGAAAAATCTATATCTCGTATAAATAAATAAAACAAATAAATCTATATCTTCTATAGTCTAATTTAATAATATAATAAATAGTGTAATACATTCGATTTATACAATAATTAATACTGTACTAATCAAAAGTGCACATAAAAGTTTATGGGAGGGAGTGTATAATTAACATTTTATAAATAAATAAAATCAATTAATCTTTATCCTCTATAAATAAATAAAACAAAATTTTCTAATACTAAATTTTCGAAAACACCATTTGCCTAATTAAAAAAAGTCAATTAAATCTTTTGAAATCAAGGTATAAGAAAAATCTAAATCTTGTATAAATAAATAAACTAATAGATCTATATCATATATCCTAATTCCATACTATAATAAATTGTCAAAAATATTATATAGATAGATTATTAAGGTCGACTTGATTAGTAATAATTATGCTTTGTCACAGAAAAAATACTCACGAAATACATATAATATTGAATGAAAGATAATTAACTAAAATTATTAATTAGAATATAAATAAAGTAAAATCATTTTGTACACAATAATCTATTAATTAAAATGGTATAAATCATTTTGAATCAATTATTTTTTGTTGTATATGTAATTTAATGTGATTGTGAAATAATTAAGTATTCTCTATATGTATTGACAGTAAAATATAGAGAAAGGCTAAAACATAAAAGTAAATCATACAAACATATATAATTGACAGAAACAATATACATAATACATGAAAAAAAAATGAAGATACATTCAAAGAAAATATAATTTTTTTAACTCATCATAACCAAAAATTACATCACAATTAATAACTATAGGAGCAAAGTTTGCCACTATCTTTTGAAGGTTATGCATAATATTTTCGAACTTAAGTTCCTCTAGTCAAGCCACATAACGGATAGAATCAAAGAAAAATACATCATAAATTATATTTAAAAAATTCTGAATTTGAACAACAATGTATGTGATTGTAGAAAATCCACTGTCATGTTAAGAGAATCTCAAAGACATCTTCATCCCAGTTCACATTTTTCTTGTCCCCCAAAGGTAGATTATAAAAGCATTCGATCACGCCCTTGGCAAGTTCTCTTTTTGGGAAGAAAATTGATGTACATGCCTTTAATCCACTTTACCATTCAACATTATCAATGGATATCCCTGCAATTATAAAGGCAAAAAAAAAATCAATATAAATAAAAGAGACAATATTTGAATTTTCCTTCTTCTCTGAACTGTCCCATGACTTTTTTTTGAAGAGAATCTTTGATAAACGCACATGTGTTGTACGGAAGATATATTTTTCCTTAAAAAAATGGTGAAAGCAATTTGTTAAATGATTAAAATCACCTATAAAACATAAAGTATCATATGATGATATCAAAAAAATAGGGAAAAAAAAATCTAAAATACAAATAGAAAAAAAGTATTCATAAGACATACTACAACCATATACATACCGATTCACATGATTCAATCACGTACACGCTACAAAAACCAAAAGATGAATAAACATTAGATTAGAGAAAAATGACTAAAAATTATAAGAAGTAAAAAAAATTGCAAAATATGAGATTTGGAATAGAGATGAATGAAACGAATAAGGATGATCGGAAGTATTTATAGTTAATTCAAATATGTGTATTTAATGGAAATAATTTAAATTTTAAGAGTATTATAGATTATAGATTTAGGGAGTATATATGATATGATTGAGTTTGTTGAAATTAAATATTAGATTATATATTATGGATTTAGGGAGTATATATAATTGAGGTAGTTGAATTAGATTATATATATATATATATATATATATTAGATTTAGTGAGTATATATGATTGTTGAAATTGGAGAAAATAGTCGGATGAGATGTTGAAAAAGGAGGGTGGGGAAGTGGGGGAAATTAGACTATATTACTTTTATATATATATATAGATAGATGAGTAAAAAAAATTAATTGATTTATTATTTGTTCGCCACAAATTAATCCAGCTGCTAAGCACAAAAAACCTCATTAATACAACTGCCATTGGTACTTGATTGCAAATTAATCTGAACTGCTCAGAAGAACTTTTGTTGACTAAAAGGAGAAATATGATTAATTGTTTAATCACCTGAATAGGGAAAAGAACAGTGATCGCAACAGATGACTTGACTAAAAATAGGAAGGGGAAATGGGAATAATAAATATTTACATGTCGATCATGTGAAATTCTCCAATTGTCTCCATCATGTTTTCACTTTGGCCCAAATTCTGAAATGAATGAACCAGGTTGAAAACGTCAAAATACCCTCTGTATTCATAGAAAACCTATAGAAATTAATTACCATAGTAAGTACTATTAATTAAAACCCTAAGAAACCCTAATATTACATGTACACAGTACACACATATATTTACATATAGAATTCAACGAAATGGTATTTATAATTCAATGATGTACTTATTGAAATATGGTGTAGACTGATTGACATTCAGCAGGTGACACGCTGACCCGATGAAATATGTGTTGGATATTTAATGGTGTTTGAGTTGTATAAAAACACTCAGTACATACTCCTTTAGCACATACAAACCACTCATTCAACTCCCAAAGCCAAATTCCTCATCGAAATCAATGATTGGTGGGATACTAAATATTCAACAGCAAACTTTGTAATATTCATCAATTAATTAAATAATTACACATACATCATTCAATAATTCAACAATTTGCATACAGAATTCTACTTCGGGAGAGACAACCTTCAATGACTGTCCCATCCTCAAAAGATCAGTCTTGTTTATAATCAAACCTGGGATACCCAGTGTTCACATCAAAACAATTAACTAATTATGTAGTAGAGTTGTATATTAATAGTATTTTTTTTCTCCTGATATCAAATCAAATGAATAAGTTAAGAATGTTTATATTTATTAATTATTATTATTTTATTATATACAAATGAATTGGTAAGAATGAAAAAGCAACATACACATACTGGTTTCTCTTATAACTGAAAAATGCAATAAATAAATAATTAAGTTGTTAGTTGTGTCAAGACAGAAAAGGAAAGAGATAATTAATAATACTGAAATTGATGATAAATTTATTTATTAAAATTTAGGGGCCTAATGCCATTTATTCCATTGACTTCCATTTCATCTAATTATGAATATCCACTAGCTTACTAAAAAGCACAAACATACTCATTAATAATTTTGAACTTTTGGGGCCTCACATTATATATATATATATATATATATATATTTATACATATAATTAGAATACAATACAATTATACAATGTCCAGTTATTATGGTTAAATAATTGCCCATCTTTTGGTCTCGCTCAACCATCTTTATAAGCTTTTCAAAAGAGCTTTTAATTAAGTAACCCCAGATGTCTGTTGAAGACGACATTGAAGTACATATTTATTTTCATTATTTTTAGGTACATACATTTATTTAATCATTTTAACATTTAAAATAAAACGCACCACAAAATGTTTTCTTTAATTTCTTACAATTGGCTAGTCTAGATTTACCAATGTCTCCACGATCCATGTATGATGTATTTCACTTTCTTGGGATTATATTATATTAATACTCCCTCCGTTTTTTTTTGTTAGCTACTGTTGACTAATGAGTACTGTTCACTTATATACTTTGACTTAAAGTTTTCTCATGGTTATACAAATTAAAATATAGCCAAGTGTGATCTTGTTAGATTCGTCTCGTCTTGTAGATTTTAAATATCGAACTTTTAGAATTTTTACATGTACCGAATTTGAATTATTAATAGTTTAAAATGTGCATTGGACTGCGTGCTGAGTGAGTCTGTAGCTATCTTTAAAAAACGGAGGAAGTATATCTTTTGAACTTTTTATTTGGACAAAGTAAAATGATCAATATGCGTGTGACACCTCATCCCTCATTGTGGGAAGCAAGGGTGAATATAAAAAATTGATATTGATATTGATCGATGTAAGTGTTTGTTTTATGCATATATGGTTGTTGACAAAATGGGTTACATGATTTCATTGATTTAAATTTCATTCAGAAGATATTGGAAGTGATATACATACATCCAATCAGCAAGCGATTTATACAAGTACATTTTAAGGAATTAAAGAAGATGTTTTAAAATTTAAATAAGTTTATAATTAATACTCCATATAGTGATCCTTTTTGAATTGCACTAATAAAACTAGGTCCGGGAAAAATACTGTACCCCTTACTTACCTTATCGAAAAATAACGAGTCGAGTACTCGATACTCGGCGAGTATCATGTATTTAAGCTCGAGGTTGATATCCGATTCGATTTTAATTTTTCAAATACCAAGTTGAGTTTTTCCGAGTCGAGTCTCAAATCGAGTTCGAGTAGCTTTACTCGTTAATTACCCCTAGAGAGACCTAGACAAAAGGGTCTTCCGAACATGCTTGGGTAGTATCATTTGTACATGTCTGCATTAAGCAATAATGCAGTAAAAAAACTAACCATGTAGTAATAGTTTATTAGTTTCATTAAAAAAAATAAGTAGTACGTAGTGAAATCAAGGGCTGTTATTAATCTTAATAGCACTCTTTTAGGTCAAAGTGGACACTCATTTTCCACAATGCAAATAAGATTTTTCGATTAACTAATTTCTTGTACAATTTTTTTTCTTGAAGTAATAATGCAACCCAATTAATCTGAATCATCGGATGAATTGAAAGAACCCTAGAAATAAATAAAAGAAATTGGGAAAAGAAAAATGACAAGAAAAAGAGTGGGTGGAAATGGAAATGGAAAGGGACAAGCAGAGAGTGGGAGTGTAAGAATAAGACACATGAAGACGATACATAAAAATATGGGCCCTTTTGCAGGGAGTGACCTCGCGAAAACACCGCGGGTGCTGTTTCCCAATCCACACACTACTGACCATATATACCAACTCCATCATCATATACTTAAATCATCATTTATAAGTACATATTTTTATAATCCCGTCCCGCGAAATGTGGCTACTTTATTTTGGACACGGTAATTTAGGTGGTGGAATTTAGTGGTTAAAGTGGTGTGAGTATTTGTGTTTAAAAAGTTTAATGAATTTTGACTTTGTTTATTTTTTAACTTTGACTTAATACTATTGTAATGATTTAATTAGAGAAAAATAGTCAAATATGGTCTTGTTTGAATCGTCTAGGCGTCTAGTTTTAGAATATATATTTTATATAATTTTTATTTGTACCCATTTTAAAATATGAAGAATTAAAGAAATACAAGAGACTTTAGGAAGAAAACTAAAAGTGTATTGAGAGTTGAGCAGAATAGTAAAAATAATTATTTTTAATGGGATTTGGAAACCATTAAGATTCTAATTATATTTATATTAATTTAATTTATCTAAAAATGAAAATTGACCAAATTTCGTGAGACATCCCTAAAAGAAATACGGGCCACATTTCATGGAAGGAGGGAGTACTAGTAATGGAGTATATAGATACACATGATACTGGTATAGTATATAATAAATCAATAATACTAAATGTAATAAATATGCTTTTGTCAGCCTTTCCCTTGCCACTCCACACCACATAAGAAGAGTCCACAGACAAGACTGGTTTTCAAAAGGGAATTAGTAGTTTAAATTTGGTTGTTTATTTTGGGTCTGGAATTGGGTTGGAAAGGAATGCCTTATGGCCCCAACTCCCATCCTTTCATACCATCCATCACTCAACTCTCTCACCTTGTCCCTTCACTCATTTTTTTTCTTTTTAATGTACTTTACCTTCAATTCAATTAACTCTAATGAAATATAGTTTGCCCGAGTAGTACGAGACTGTGTCAGTTTAATCAAATATTTCAGGTTCGAGCTTATGTGCAAGTAGAATTCTGTTTTGGGAGAAACAACTCTTCAATGCCCACCAGATCCTGGGGAGATTAGTCCTGGGCCCATACCCAGTATACGCCAAACAAATTAACTCTACTTTCTCATTACTAATTGTTCAATTTTGCCTTTGTTAATCAAAATGATATATCTGCAACAGTGTCGTCTTCTAGGTTTATTCTTTCTCAACTCTCATAAACTGTGGTTTCAGATAAGGCTAGGTTGAGTTGATTATTTTTTTTCAATCTTCCAATCCTAAAGTTAGGGTTTAATAATGTATCAGAGAGGGAAAAAAAAAAAAAACATAAGCTAGATATCTACATGAGCCATAATACATAACTATTAACTAACAACCTCTAGTTCTTAAGACAGAGTAAACTATCACTACAATAAGTTTCTGTTCTAAAAATTGAAAATTTGGCTGCTAACAACTAGATTATGATATAACTAAGTAGTTTATAGAATGGGGGAAGTGGTTGGGGGGTTAGTGAGTGATGAGTGATGTGGTTTGTGGGGTTGAAGGAACAGGTTATGTCCTTTGTGAGACAGGGAACGAGGACTGTGTTTGAATAGCAAGCTCCAACTGATACCTTATACTAGCATACTATGTGGAAATAAAATTATTAAACACCTGATTAATATTATAACATGCAGATACACAACATTATATTGGTCCAATCATAGTAAGACTACTATATACTACCTTCGTTTCCAAGAATGTGAAACGTTTGGGTTTTTAACACTATTCATTATTTAATTTTAATTCACATTTATATAATAGTTATAGAAGAAAAAACATATTTAGGTGAGATCTTGTTACAATTGTTTCGCCTTGTAATTTTAGAATATCAAAGTTTTTTAATTTTTATTCGTACACAACACAACGTGAATTATTAACGATTAAAATTATGCATTAAATTGCGTGCGTAGAGGAAATGTTGCAGATTCATCAAACAGAGGAAGTATATGGAATGGTAGTAAGTTAAGATTGATCAAAACTCCTTTAATTAATTTGTTCATACTTCATAAAATACTACTAGTAGCAGGCAGCAGTGGTGGTATGGCTGTGGGAGATGGGTGATGTGATTGGCAGTGAGACCCACACCGGATTTTTTGCAATCCTAAATGATTGTTGACATTTGACAACTACACTACTACTACTATTAGTAATGAACGAATCATATCAATACTTATTAAGTACTCTCCGTCACACTAAATGTGTCTTGTTTGATTTTTTGATACTATTTATTGTTAAACTTTGATGGAAAAAATAGTCGAATTTAGTCTTGTTAGATTCGTCTAATCGTATAGTTTTAGAATATATATATTTTATATAATTTTAAGTTGTATATACTTTGAGGGTTAAAAAAGTGTATTGAATTGTGTGCAGATATCAAACAAGACAAATTAGTTGAGACCGAGGGGAATACTACTATCTTGGTAAATATTTAATCTTCAAGAAGAGAAAAGGTGTAGGACATAATTTTGGACTAATATGGAGTATGTACATAAATTGCTCATAAAATTAAAGTTTAACATTGTAATATTAATTTTACGAGATTATAGTTAAAAAGTCATAGCATCTTATACCAGGAATATCCATGAACCCAATTATTGCAATTGCTCGGGATACCCATTTTTTTAGCTTATAGGGTCTATTTCTTAGTTCAAGATCCCTCTTAATAACTGGAATCATAGAAAATAAAAGAATTAGTAGATCTGTTCCGACCAAAACGGGAATGGGATAGGGTTAATGAAATAGTCCTATTAAAATTTTATGAAAATGTAGATAATATAGGAATTAATATACAGAATTCGTTAGCGACTGATTCAGAATTTTTTCTTTAATTTTTTTATTTTTGTATTGCGGATGTTACACTACTAGGCTATATATCATTGGATTTGTTGGAATCAGATACAAAGTAAAAGAAAAATAAGCACACAAGAATTACGTGGTTCGATCAAGATGATCTACATTCAGGGAGCTCAATCAATCCACTAAAACACAAGACAAATGATTACAATACAGATCATCCCTTAAGAACATTCAATGTTCTATCACCAAAGTAATCTCACAATAATTCTTGTGTAAAACTCTTCACAAAAGCTGAAACGGAATCAACAAAGTACTTCTCAAATTCTCTCAAATGATAAGCTGTATTCTCCCTCTCAAAATCCAACTGATCAAATAGAGAACTAACTTCTATCTGCTCTCCAAAAATAACTACTGTCAGTTAGAACTTTTAAGACACATTAGCTGACACACTTTACAATTCTCCACCTTGTCTGCAAATGTGTATTGAACTGAAACCATCAAGCATCAACATTATTTGTACCAAAGGTACATGCATGAGATCCAACTGAAATCAACTCCAAACAATGCTTGAACTTGACTGAGGATAAGGGCTTTGTCAGCATGTCTGTTGCATTCTCTTCAGTGGAGACCTTCTCCACACTTACTACACCTTTATTCATTTTATCCCTCACAAAGTGATGTCTAACAACAATGTTTTTTTATTTCTCATGAAAAACACTTGATGCTTTGCCAAACATAGGGCACTTTGGCTGTCACAAAATATATTGACACAGCCCTGACAAACACCTAGCTCAGAAATAATATAATTCCCTGCAACCAAATTCCCTCCTTAACAGCTTCTGTCAAAGCCATATACTCTGGTTCAGTGGTCGATAGAGCTACAATAGATTGTAGCATAGACTTCTAGCTTATAGCAGCACCAAACAAGATAAAAACATAACCAGTTTGTGACTTCCTATTATCAAGATTTGCAACATAGTCTGAGTCCACAAAACCTTTCAGAAAATCACCTTCATTTGATGCCATTCTACTGTACTTAATCCCAACATCCACAGATCCTATAAGGTACCTGAGTAGCACTTCAATGCTTCCCAATGAGTCTTTCCTGGATCAGCCATAACCTGCTTATTACACTCACTGCATAAGCAATATCAGACCTAGTGCATATCATCAAATACATAATACTCCCACGAGCACTAGCATAAGGAACCTTTTCCATATAATTCATTTCCTCCTCATTTGCAGGTTTATGAGATTCAGACAATTTAAATTATTGTCCCAAAGGTGTGGATACACTTTTAGACTGATGCATGTTGAATCTCTTCAACACTTGTTGAGCATAGGTTTCCTGGTGCAGCCACAATCAACCACTATTCCTGTCTCTGATTATTTCCATGCCTAGAATTCTTTTAGCACTTCCAAGGAATTTCATCTCAAACCTTTCTTGTAGTTGAAACTTAACCTGTTGTATCTCTTCAAGGGACTTGCTGACTAATAACATATCACAACATATACCAGCAAATACATAGCATAATGCTTTCCCTTGTTTTTCAAATAGACACAATCATCATATGAACTTTTTTCAAAACCAATTTATGCCATATGCTCATCAAACTTCAAATACCATTGTCTAGGACTTTGCTTTAAACCATATAAGGATTTCTTAAAAAGATAAGCCTTACCTTGCAGGTTGTGTGATATGCAAGTTCTTGTGGCAGTTCCATGTAAATGGATTCATTAAGATCTCCATGTAGAAATGCTGTCTTCACATCAAGTTGCTCCAATTCCATGTCAAATTGAGCAACCATAGCCAAGATAATTCTAATAGAGGCATGCTTCACCTCAGGGGAGAATATTTCATGGAAATCAATTCCATCACTTTGAGTGAATCCTCTAGCCACCAATCTAGCTTTAAATCTAATGTGTTCACCTTTCTCAGAGATCTCAAACTTCTTCTTGAACAACCACTTGCAACTAACTGTCTTTTGATCTGGAGGTTTATCAACAACAATCCAGGTTTGATTCTTTTCAAGTGAATCGAGTTCTTCTTGCATAGCTATTTTCCATTCCTTGCTCTCTGGACATTGAATGGCTTCCTCATAAGATATTGGTTCTGATGTATCAATTTCCTCCGCTGTGTACAATGCATAATGCACCTGATCTGCCTCTCCATATCTAATAGGTGGCCTTATTACCCTTCTTGCTCTGTCCCTTGCAAGTTGATAATCATCTAAACCACGCTGATTTTCTGATGTTGTTTTATCAACCACCTGAGAGTCTGATGTTATAACATTGTGTCTGTCATCACTCTGCTCCACCTTAACTTGTGAAACATCTTTAATGTTAAACTCTGGACAGTGGACTTTAAGCAAATTATGTTGCAATGGATAACATCCTTATCAAATATGACATCTCTACTGATGATGAACCGTTGTTTACCAGATTCATAACACCATAGTCTATACCCCTTTACTTCTTTTGGGTACCCTAGCATGATACATCTTAAAGCTCTAGGCTGCAACTTGTCTTGTTTGATATGAACATAGGTCATGCAACTGAATACTCTAAGATGAGAATATATACTGGTGTATCCATGCCAAACTTCATCTAGTACTTTAAAATCAATTGCTGCAAAAGGTGATTTGTTGATGAGATAAGCTGCTGTCATAGCTGCTTCATCCCAAAACCTCTTAGGCAAACCTGCTCCCAACAACATACACCTTATTCTCTCAAGGATGGTTCTATTCATCCTTTCAGCCACCCCATTTTGTTGAGGATTACCTGGGATAGAAAGGTGTCTCTTAATGCCTTTACTCTTGCAGAAATCAATAAACTCCTTGGACAAGAACTCCAAACCTTTGTCAGTTCTTAGACACTTCAAGGTAGTGCCCTTTTCCAACTCCACTTCTTTGCACCAATTTTTAAAATTGGCGAATGCTTCATCCTTGCTCTTAAGAATGAAAATCCATAATCTCCTGGAGAAATCATTAATAATGCTCAAGAAATATCTTCCACCTCCGTTAGTTTCAGTCCTTGTTGGACCCCAAAGATCAGCATGACAGTAATCTAATGGTGCTTTGGATGTGTGTCTACCCACTGGAAAGCTTTGCTTTTGGCTCTTCCCAAGTATACATTCTTCACAGGTCTGTAGGTCTGTAACATCTGCTGTGCCAACACCATGCAACACGCCCTTCTTTATCAGCTCTAGCAGCCCTTTTTGTCCAACATGAGCCAACCTCTTGTGCCACTTTTCAGCATCATATTTCAATGTAATATCAACAGTTCCAACAATAGTTTCAGCAACTAAATGATAAAGACTATTTCTCCTAACACCTTTAAGAATAATCTGAGATCCCCTCTTAACATGCAAAAAAACATCTCTAGACTCAAATTGATATCCCTTTGCTTCTAACATACCAAGTGATATCAGATTTCGTTTGAGTTGAGGGATATACCTGACTCCAGTGATGATCTTAATCGAGTTATCATGCAGCTTCAATCGAATATTTCATATCCCTTGATTATTCATTTTTGATTGTTCCCAAGCATCACAATCCCTTGATCTTGAAGCTCCAAATCTGTGAACCAATCCTTGTAAGGGCACATGTGGAAACTACATCCAGAATCCATAATCCAAGCATTTTGGATTGATGTTTCAGTAACATTTAACATCTGTGCTTCACAATACTCAACACAGTCAGCTGTTTCTGGAGGTTTTATTGGTCCTTTTGCCTGATTCTTCTTCTTGAGAATGAAGCAATCCTTCATAAGATGACGGGGCTTCTTATAGTAATGACATATCCTGGTTTCCTTTTCCTTCTCTTTCTGTACAGGAGCATCTTTTCCCTTTGACTGATTTTGCTTTCTGGAAGAATTTTTCAAAATTTTCTTGTACTTCTTGATCATCAATCCCTCATTTGATTGATCTGTTTTCCCCTCAAGCTTACCTTCATTTATTTTATGCAATTCTTTAGCCCTCAAAGCAAACTCCACCTCTCCTAATGTGATGGTGGATTCCCTTCCAAACAGCATAGCATCTTTAAGATGCTTATAAGACTTTGGCAATGCATTTAACAGGATGATTGCCTTGTCTTCATCACCTAATTTCACATCAATATCTTTAAGGTCATCTAGGAATTTATTAAACTCATCAAGCTGCTTCAATCCCCTTTTCTTTTGTAAATTTGGTAGAAAACAACCTTTGCTTCATGTACAATCTATTAGCAAAGGATTTTGACATGTATAATGATTCCAACTTCATCTAAACTCCAGCTGCAGTGGATTCTTTGGCAACTTCTCGAAGAACCTTATCAGTAAGGTTCAAGATCAGTAATGAATGAGCTTTGTCCAAAATTTCCTCCTTCCTTGATTGAGTCATTGTGTCTGGCAGCTTCTCTGCACCTTTCAAGGCTTCCACAACTCCATGTTGGACCAGTAAGGCCCTCATTTTGATCCTCCACAGGCCAAAGTCATTTTTCCCAGAAAACTTCTCAATCTCCAATCTTGATCCCATCAAGAGAATGTTCTGTCAAGCCTTGATTTGTTTCCCACAGACGGCGCCCCTTGTTGGAATCAGATGCAAAGTAAAAGAAAAACAAGCACACAAGAATTACGTGGTTCGATCAAGATGATCTACATCCACGGGAGCTCAATCAATCCACTAAAACACAAGAACAAATGATTACAATACAGATCATCCCTTAAGAACATTCAATGTTCTATCACCAAAGTAATCTCACAACAATTCTTGTGTAAAACTCCCCACAAAAGCTGAAAACGGAATCAACAAAGTACTTCTCAAATTCTCTCAAATGATAAGCTGTATTCTCCCTCTCAAAATCTAGCTGATCAAATAGAGAACTAACTTCTAACTGCTCTCCAAAAATAACTGCTGTCAGTTAGAACTTTTAAGACACATTAGCACACACACTTTACAGGATTATTTGATATCACCAACATTCCTCTAGCTAGGGTGTCAAAATGTTAGACAAACATATCAATTCCTATTTTATTCTACTTTTTTCTCACATAAAATTTTAAACCAAAGATAGTGGAAATAATTGACGTGGGAGAATTAATAAGAAATTCTAGGGTTTAATGGATTGAATTTTTGAAAAATGGAGTTTTATGTAGACAGCCGCAAATGTCAAATCTGTAAACACCTTATTCATCTTGTTTCAGAAAAGAATTTTATGTTCCCCTTTAGCTTAGCATACATCATCCATGGTGGCTTAAAGCTCAGCTTGCCAATAAAAAATATACTACTTATGTTCTCTTGAAAATGCAACATTTCCTACCAGCATGCAACCCAATACACAATATACATTTTAATGATTAATAACTAAAATTGTGTACATGTAAAAAATTTATAAAACTTTGATATTCTAAAACTAAAAAATATGACGAATCCAACAAGATCTCACTTGACTATATTTTTTCTTATATAACTATATATGATAAAAAATTGAATCAAAGTTAAACAATGTATAGTAGCAAAAATTGAAATATTTCACTGTATTACAAAAACGGAGGTAGTATATGCACATTTATACATGTTTTGAATTAATTCCCAATCAAAAGTAAAATTCTGAGTGTTTTTATTAAATAAATATAATATTTTAAAAAACAGAGATACTATAATAAAGAACTCTTGGGTCCAAGGGTCAAAGCTCAGCTACGCAGAAAAAAAAAATGTAATTAATAAACACATGTAGTAACGTATTTTTCGTTCATGTTAAATTAATGCTACCATGAATGTCTGCAAATTTTAATTGACGTGAATAATTATTTCAAACATTTCTTCTTCGGAAATAATAATGAAAAAGAAAATACATATACTCCATAAGTCATGTAAAAGGCCCAAACATTTGAATGTTTTTGGGTCCAAACACAAGTCATGCATAGCCCAAATAATTATTTTTATTTGAAATATTATTTCAATGTTTACTGATTGAGTAGTACATTAATTTATGGATTCATACACAAAAAATACATATAAATATTTTTGGGTTGGCCCAAATAAATGTGTTGGGACTTTTAATTCCATATCTGAGATTACTAATCCTACTTCTAATAAACTACAGTAGTATTTCATGGTTCATGATGTGGGTGTATGTTCGGATCGGACATATCCTACTTCTAATAAACTACAGTAGTATTTCATGTTCATGATGTGGGTGTATATTCGGATCGGACATCCGGCGTTCGGCCTTTTGGTTGGGAGTTCTCTTGGGCTTCTCATCCACATTATCACCATATAGTTGACACCGCGTGGCATGGGGAGGTGGTTCTTTCAAGCAGAGATTGTCCCTCATCCGTCGGCTTGAGGGTGCTAGCTAGGAGGATGCGCATCCGTTGGGATTGTTCGACCTTGGATCGCTTGGAGATTCTGCTGACTCGGGAGCTTGATGATGTTCTTCAACAGGAAGAAATATTTTGGTTTCAAAAGTCGCGTGATAAGTGGCTCCATTTTTATTTCCATTCCAAAACCATTGTTATGGAGGCAACAGAATAAAATTTTAGGACTTGAAGTAGATGGTCATTGGACCATTAATGATGATGCCTTGAAGGCCCATGCCCGCATGCATTTAAGCTCTTTGTTTGACAAATGGTTCAATAAAAATAATAATTTAAAGTTTTGAGACTGGAAAAACATAATTTAAAAGTTAGGGGCCAATGACCGACTTAAAACAAAAGACAGAGGACTAAAAGAGATGAGAATAAGATAAATGACAAATTTGAATAAAATTTCAAAAGTAAAAGACTAATTTTATCCCGAAAAAGACATGCCTTGTGGGATGGAGAGACTACACGTGAAAAAAAAAAAAAAAAAAAAAGTGGGAGAATTTGCCTTATTGTTTGTAACTTGGCTTGGAGCTGGATGGTGGCAGTAAAAGCAACACAAGTCCCCCACTCCTGGACTCCTGAAAAGCTAGCTGTTGCTCAGTCCTGATGACTACTCCAGCTGCCATTCTCACTCTCAGAGATGGTCCTACAATTTCATCTCATTCTTACCTTTCCATTTCTCATTACATTGGGATGTTTGGGAGTCAGCAGATTCGGCAGATAGCAGATTCAGAGAGAGAATTGTGAGAGGATATGCCGATTCAATATGCTATATGCTGCTAAATACGCTAACAACCAAACGCACTCATTATGCAACACAGAAACACACTAGATTTTATTTTCAAACAAAATTTATGCATGTATGTATATACACCAATCAATCTCAGAAACTACACGCTGACAAAAACGGCTGGGGACAGAATGAAGAGTACTGCAATTCATAGGGAAATTCGATGAAAACCCTCATTCCAAATTTCTAATTCACAAATCCCTTTCTTGAAAACCATCCTTCAATTTTTTTTTTCAATTTTCTGCCTGCAGTGAATTTTTGGTAATACTACTAATAAAATCCTCAAGCATCTGCATCACCACTTTTTTTTTTTTTTTTTTTTTTTTTTTTTTTTTTTTTTTTTTCTGACCCCATTTTGGGCTCATCAACCGAGGGTCACAAGGGTCTTTTCCTTTTCCTCCTCAGTTCTCTTTTTATCATCTTGCAGAATTTCTTCCAATTCCCCTTTTTGTCTTTCAACTCAGAGTCAGTGTTTATATAGATTGAGTTCATCATATACCCTCTTCCACAATTTGAAAAGCTTCCCCCTTTTTTGCCTTTTTTCTTGCACAATTAATTCTTGCAGTTACCTTGTTTTGCTTTCTCGGATAATATTAGTACTACTTTTTTCAAATACATCTAAATGGCTTGCAAGAAATGGAATATAAGTAGGCACCTTATTTGTTCCGTGGCCTTGATTTTCTTTCTCATGTTTCCCACTTTATCTCCTCTCCAATTCATGGCTCAAGGTATGTAACTGTTTGTTCATTCTAAATGAAACAAGCTTATTACATTCTTACTAAAATTGTCTACATTTGTTTGCACACCAATTACATTATTGCAAACCCTAATTCACAATATTTGGAGATAACATGATGAAATTGTTTAACACTGTAATATATTGTTTAAACTGTTGTTCAAGGAGGCAGATTATGTGCATGTGGCTGTATATGCAAGCACCACGTATAGGATACAGGAATTGTGTCGTGTGATGGATAAATATTGTGTTTTGTGTGATGGGATAGATATTTTTTGTGATACGAAATATGCTTTTTTATGATGTATGCACATGCATACACTCTTAAGGGGTTGTTTCATAAACGGATTGCTTGTTGAAGGTGTGATTTCATAACATTCCATGTTTATTAACATAACTTGCACATTCAGGGAGGCAATTGATTCCGAAAATCAACGATGAAGTAAAAGGAGCGACGATGAGAAGAAGAATACCAATAGGATCAAAGCCGCCAAAGTGCAGCGAAAGGTGCAAAAGCTGTGGGCATTGCGAGGCCGTTCAGGTCCCCATTATGCCCATCAAGAAAACAACTAATTCGTTCGTGTCCTATGAAAGTGTTGTCCCAAGATTCTTACATGCCAGAGGAGATGATATTTCCAACTACAAGCCCATGTCTTGGAAGTGTAAATGTGGAGACTATTTTTTCAACCCTTGGTGAATATTATTACTCCTATACTATTAATTTGGTGGTTTTACATTAATTCTATTCATCGACCAGTTAACTGTCAAGTGTCAATACATGACTATACATACATATATATGTGTGTGTCATCTGACAAAAACTTCATGTAATTAAACTGCATGATCATGTTTTTTGTTTTGGGATATGTGTGGCATTTCATTCCAAGCTGTTATAGGAGTATCTCTGAAAATGGTTAAGTGGTTAATAATGATACTCTTCTGCTTTTCTTTTTGGAAGAAAATAAAAAAGTGAATTCATGATCGAAATCATTTAAAAAAAAAAAAATTGTGAAAGTTCAATATGTTTCTATAAAAATCACTTGAAAAAAAAAAGGAAACGGATGACATGCCCTTCAAAATTAAAGCTTTCCCGCCGAAAAACAAACTTGTTCTTAGAAAAAGGAGGAATATTTATAGGGGTGAAAGTGGGGCGGATAATATCCGCCCGATCCGACGCCGTATTCGATTATATTCGAATCCGAATTCGAATTTTTATATCCGGCGGATACGGGACAGGATATGGGATAGTAAATATCCGCCCATATCTGAAAAATCCGAATATAATGCGGATATTATCCGTATTTTCTATCCGAATATCCGAATATTTATATATTTATATATGTATAATATAATATATTATATTAACTATAAAATAAATAAGTAATACTATATATATAAATATAATCAAAAGCTTGAAAGCCATATGTAATTTATTAAATCAAATCATATCAATCAACTCAACTACATCATTAGGTTCTTTGCATCAAAACTGTAGTATGTAACATCTTGTAATGATGTTATTTAGATGTTTTGAACGAAATAACTAATGATCTTGGAAAATTTAAAAATTTAGTTTAGCTTACATAGTAGTATATTCCGATTTCACTTAAAAAATTATAAAAAAAAAATTAATTTTAGTAATTATAAGATTATCCGAATTAAAATCCAAATCCGTTTCGTATCCGTTTCCCGAAATATTCGAATTCGTATTTGTATCCGGTCTATTCGTATCCGATTCCATATTCGACTAAAAAATATGGGATAGGATACGGGATGAGTACTATCCGCCCGTATCCGTCCCGTTTTCATCCCTAAATATTCACATACATTATATATTAATGTAACATTAATATAATTGTCATGTATATAATTAAAAGTTAATTTAATTACCAAAATTGATTGTTAAATTCTTTGTAGTTATCATTTTAATTTTAATTTAACAGCTTATCTCGTTACGGACCAAATTAAACCTCCAAATTTTTAAAACGGTATTTACTATTTATTTTTTCAAGGAAAAGAGGAGGGCCGATCGACGGTATTTTTTAGGTGAATATCAGGTATCCTCATGCCTCAAAAATATAAATAGAGAGACCGATCGACGGTATTTGGTATTTAGAAACTTATATGTTCCCCTACAAATAATACAACTACATGAATCAAGCAGTATTTCAAACCTCTAATTTAATTTAGAGTGTAATATAAATTGGGGCAACGAGTTTTAATAATGAAATTTGCGTTCAGCTTGAGAGCCCATTCAAATACCAAATCTAGTCCAAATATGCGGTATTTGGTAGGGGTGGGCACGGTTCGGTTAACCTGAATTTTTCAGGTATTTGTATTTGTATTTGAACCGGGCAAATACTTGATTTCAGTATTTGTATTTGTAACCGGAGTCCTCGGTTAACCGGGGGTTCGGTTTCGATTAGATTTAGCGGTTAAACGATTCGGTTCGAATATTTAAAAATCTACGAAACTCAAATATTTAAGAAATGAAAACTTGATTATACATTTTAAGAGAGTCGGGCGAGGTTATTACACTCAGAAAAAAATATATATATATAACTATGGAATCAAATGGTACTTTTCAATGTAATCAAAATAGGTTAGTATATGTAACAATCTTAGTGTAGAGGTATATTTTAATATAGGCTTATTAATTATGGTGATATATTTTGATAATTAGCTCTTTGGTTTTTTATATTTGTTTTATTATATACTTAAATAATTAAATAAATTAATGATATATATTATCTATATAATTTTATACTATCAAATATCTATAATATTTACAAGATATATAACTTTTAAAATAAAATAAATATACTCGGTTCGGTTCGGTTAACCGGGGAAAAAAATTAAAGTATTTGTATTTGTATTTGAACCGGACGAATACTGAAATATGATATTTGTATTTGCTCCGGGGTCCTCGGTTAACCGGAAATTCGGTTCGATTTCGGTTCGATTCAGCGGTTAAACGAATCGGTTCGAATATTTTGCCCACCCCTAGTATTTGGCTAGATTATTAGTATTTTTTAAATTTTTTATTTAAAAAAAAAATTGCGTTTTTCTTTATTAAATTCAAGTTGCCTTTCAAATTCGAATTCAACAGTTTCTTTTCCCTTGTTTTCGGCTTTGGCTACGTTAAAAAAAAAAATCGAATTCAATATAAACAAAATAATTAAGAGTCATGATGCATACATAAATACATAATTTAAGCATTATATATCCATTATATTCACACGAGTGAAGAAAAATAGGACCAATTATTGTGCAAGTCGGGGATGAAGAGGTAGGATTTAGGAAGCTAAGGAGTGATAAGGACAGGCAGTGAAGCAGGTCTTGAATTAAATTTATATTATTATTATTATTGTTGTTGGTGGGTGGTGTAGAATAAATGAAGAGGACTGTTTTGTTTTTTTATTCAAACGTTGTAATGTCTGCATATCCAAAAGTAGGATAGGATCGGAATGTGACACACCACACCACACATATATAATTCTTGTTCTGATGCGTAATTAAAGAGCCCTACTGAAATATCAATATCAATATCACGAGAATATATATAATGTCTTATAATACTTCCGTCCCACGAAATTTGATACCTATTCTTTTTTTGGGTGTCCCACGAAGTTTGACACCTTTTCATTTTTAGATAAATTAAATTAATATAAGTTTGATTAGAATTTTAATTATTGTCAAATCCTATTAAAAGTAATCACTTTTACTATTCTGCACAAATTCCAATACAATTTTACTTTTCTACACAAAGTCCCTTGTATTTCTTTAATTATTAATATTTCAAAATTGGTACAGATAAAAATTATATAAAATATATATTATAAAACTACACGATTAGACGATTCTAACAAGACCATAATTGATTATTTTTCTCTAATTACATCATTACGATAACATTAAGTCAAAGTTAAATACTCCCTCTGTCCCATCTAACTTGTCTTGTTTGACTTCTGCACACAATCCAATGCACTTTTTCAATCGTTAATATCTCAAAATATGTACAATAAAAAATTATGTAAAATATATATTATAAAACTACGTGATCATACGATTCTAACAAGACCCAACTCGACTATTTTTTTCTAATATGTACGTAAAATATAATTGAGTCAAAGTCGAACAATGAACAGTGTCAAAAAGTCAAACAAAACACGTTAGGCGGGACGGAGGGAGTAATAAACATTATCAAAATGTATTAGAATCTCAAATACAAACACTCACACCACTTTAACTACTAAACTCCACTACTTAAATTACCGTGCCTAAAAGAAAGGAGTCAAACTTCGCGGGACGGAGGGAGTAATACATACTGTATATACTATTATAAAATTATCAGTTTGCAGGATTTTTTTTTTTTTTTACTAAAAAGGAGTGAGAATGAGTGGTGAGAGTTAATACCATACAAATTATAAAGCATTAAAAAGAAATGATAGGAGCGGGGGCCTGGTTTGCAGGAAACTATTGATATATGGAGTACTACACAGTCTGCACTTTTTTGCCTATTATATTCATTCATAGGAGTTGTACATATTCCTTTTCTTGTTTGCAAAAAGTAAATACGACTTAATTCAATTATTATACAATGATGACAAGTAGAAGTGATCTATAGCCAAAAGAAAAAGAAAACTGCAATTAGCAACATTTTTAATGACACCAAGCTAAGGTGTCACTAAAACAGATAGATAAAATGAAGAAGGCACTTTTAAACTGAAAAAAGACGATAATGCAAAACTTCAAAATACACTATAAAAATTTCCCCGTAAAGGATGAAAGGGTTTCGTTGCCTGGCACAAGAAGCGACAAATAAAGGCGACGAAATCGGTCACCTAAAAAAACGTTATAAAACCTTTTAATTTTTTCAATATAACATACTAAGGAGTCACTAAAAAAATCATCTCCCAAATCTCTCTTAATAAATTTCAATGCAGAAAATTAAAGATCTTTAACAATCTTTGAACCATAGTAGTTGTAATAGGTAGGACCAATACTAATATTATAAGCGGGTAAAATATGCTCTTCGTAGTCTAGTTATAACTTTATATGGTGAACGAATTTTATTATTTTATTTATTAAGATTGAAGAATATATGAGCCTATGTTAAAAGATCCAGCAACAAAGAAATAAGTTATCTTATTTTTCCCATTCATATTCTCCATTGCGTAAATTATAGGAAAATACACTCTACTATAGATAAAATTCACGCAACCATATAAAAAATTAATGGCGAAGTTTGGGTTGGGAGAGGAATTGCATAAAATATTTTCTACCATAACTAAAATACACATATATAATATAAAAAATTAATGGCAGACTTTGAACTTGGGGGCGGCGACCTCCCAAACCTGAAACCCCTATGTGTGTCCGCCATTTCGTCACGTGACGACATTCGTCTTCTTTTTCATGACCTTCCCAAATTTCTTGTAGTGATAGCTTTTACGTACGTTTAAACCTCTTGTTGTGATCAATTCCTTGAGAAATTATTTGACTGAAAGTACTCCTCCCTATTTACGGGCATCAACTACCAGCCAATTTCGACAACCAAATAAATATATATACACATGAAATGAAGTCTAGAACTACAACATGTGAAGAGCATATGGGAGTTGGATCTACAAATTTAAGACCGGTTCAAATCCAATGCACAATTAAATTTAATGCAATGTTTGCCACGAATGGGATTGTGCCATTTGGTCCAACTGAGGTAAATTGAGATCCCTGTTCCACACTTGGTTTGTCAAACCAGATGTAAAAATGTACTACAGTATATGTTAAAATGACCCACATTGTGTGTTTATATGTTGGGATGCCGTCTTGGTTATATGACCTGGGCCACTCCACCCATTGCCAATTAATTTTGGGTTGGAACCTCATATCCATCATCTTTCTAACGGTATACAAGTGAAGATCCTAACATAGCCCTTGCAATAACACATCGAACTATATACGAATACGCCGTGCAATGATAGGGCCATATTGGCAGGGCAGATGCACTAATAGACATACGGTAGTACGATTTACCACTCAAATTGATAAAATTGATATTTTAAGTTTAAATTTTTTTAGATTTAAATGGATTTTGCTTTGTATACCTACTCAATTTTTGTGGTGATACTACTATAATCAATTACTATAACCTAGTTTTTTCAATAGTATTTGTATTTTGACTAATATAGTTAATTTCAACATAGTTTCTATAAATTTTGTGATACTATTAGAAAAAGTCAAAAACTTTCTGGATCCGCCGCTGGGGCGAATGATATCATCAGCGTACACACACATACACACAAGTCCTCATTAAATTTCTCAAGCTACCAGGGACCAACTTGTGCCATCCTTTTTATTACATCAATTCAAATCTCCATATCTCTCTCTCTGCACATCTTGTTTTATCTGTTCCTATAGGTTGGTTTCTCTTCTCATTTTCTGTCCACTCATTTCTGCCTCTTCTATCTATCTCCTCGCTTGTCTCTTCTTTACTTCTCCTCTTTTGAAGAGGAAAGATGTAAAAACTTCAATTTTCAAGGCTTATCATCTCTTGGAGACGCATCATTGTAACTTGTAAGTTGTATATTTATTTATTTCGCGAACTTGTATTCAGGGATTCAAGTTTTATGAGGTTTTTTTTGTGGAATTTTCTGATATTCTTCCTGTATTCTTGGAGTGTGATTTTAGTGCAATATAATCTTGGATTAATATTTTTACTTTAATTTAGTAGCCGAGATTATTATTGCCCAAATAGTATTGCACAATCTAAGCATGCATAAGCATTTGAAAATTTCGACAGGAAATTAAGTTAGAAGAATTTTTTAATTGTAGGAGAATAATATTCAGATTGCTGTAGCTTACAAGAATGTTGATAAATTTAGTTTTACCTTCAAGTGGAAACCCCAGCCTAGATAGGTTCAATGAGAACAATCTTAACAGCTATGGCGCCAGTTGTTGAAATCTATCAATAAACATAAGATACGTCTACATTAATTAATGACATGCGGATTTTCAACAAGAAATTAAACAACATTCTGTTGGTTCAATACTGTGATACAGTTGGAGTTTAGGCAAACTTTTGTGATTAAAACCTCTGTATTTCAACTAGAATGTGCAGATTCTGAGGCAAAAAGTTTAGGCAAATTGAACTCTTGAAGCAGAGGGGCGTTTGCTGCACTGACACCGACAAATTTCATAATGCTAAAGCAATCTGCAAGCAGGAACCAAAGGTGGGCGTCATCATCATCATCGAAAAGCCTAAAACTCAAGCGCGCTCTTCAAATATTCGTCCTTGTGGCCGTTGGCATATGGCTGCTCCACAAAGCGAAGCACCGACGACCATACCACAGCGACAAGGATGCAGTACTCGAGGAGAAACCTGCATCATCTGGGATTGGGGAGGATGATCGTCAGCATCAGATATTGAAGATAGGGAGGAAGGAGTTGATGCCCCAACTGGAAGATGAGATTGCTGAGAAGCCCGGCGATGAGGAAGTGGAATTGGAGGATGAGGAGAGCAAGGCGGAAGAAGATGGGAGTGAGGAGATGGACAAAGAAAGGGGCGAGGAAGCAGAAAATGATCAGTTTCCGGATGAGATCGAAGAAGAAGATAAAGATCGATGATGATAAACGGGGTAAAATTGGGATGAAAGAAAATATGTTAGAGATCAATGCAAAATTAAAAGAAGTGTATTAGTGAGACTAAAAGAATATTCTAGAATATTAGAGAAATTGGGGTGTGTAGAATTATTTATAGAAATGTTTAGAATAATCTAGATTAGTATTATTTAAGAATATTTTTAGAATACTCTAGAACTCTTGCCCACTCTATAAATAGGGGTGAGGCTCTTCATTTGTAATGAGTGTAGAGAAGATGTGTGTGATGAGTTGAGGTGTAGTGGTGAGTTGAGTGAAGAGAGTGAGTTGAGTAGTATTGTGAAGTGTTGAGTAGTGAGTGTTGAGTGGTGAGTGTTAAAGGAGTGAAGAGTGTTATAATTGTGTTGTGTATTTATAAAAGTGTTCTTTTTATTTAAGTCTCTCGGTTAAGCCTTGGTTTGTTAAATTCTTGGTGCACTTGTTTTAGTTATATGGTCGGCCCTGCCGCCTAACTAATATATGGTCGGTTATACCGCCTAATGATATATGGTCGGCCCTGCCGCCTAAGTATCCTTGTGCACTAAGAATTTTAGTCAAAGGCTAACCAACATTAAAGCGTTGGTGTTGTGTGAGTGAATTGTCATAGGTCCTCTATAGTGTGTGTGTTTGTGTTGGTATCAGAGCTTATTTTCTCCCAACAACTGGTATCAGAGCACCAGGTTCCGAACCGCTAGTGGAGGAAAGCTTCTGTAAGTGTTGGACACTTACATCGACTCGTCAACAGCAAGGGGAGACTCTGCCGGAGCACAGTTTGGAACTGTGAAAGTTGAGTGGTCTGGGACCAAGCCTACGTGACGTTGGACGTCGTTTAAGATGGCAGATCTTGCAAGCACGAGCAGTGGAATCAAGAAGCTCAATAGCCATAACTATGGTTATTGGCAGACTTGCATAGAATCTTACCTTCATGGTCAAGATTTGTGGGAGATCGTCGCCGGTAGCGATACTACTCCTCCACCACAAGAAAATGCTGAAGCCTTGAGAAAATGGAAAATCAAGGCGGGGAAAGCTCTGTTCATATTGAAGACTACAATTGAGGAGGACCTGTTGGAGCACATCCGGGATGTGAAGACACCTAAGGCAGCCTGGGAGACTTTGGAAAAGTTATTCTCAAAGAAGAATGAAGCACGCCTCCAGCTCTTGGAAAATGAGCTCGCGGGAATCTCACAAGGTAACCTCACAATCTCTCAATATTTCACAAAGGTGAAATCTATTTGCCGAGAGATATCTCAACTCGCCCCTGAGGAGAACATAAGTGAGGCAAGGATGAAAAGAATTATCATCCACGGTCTAAGACCCGAGTATAACGGATTTATAGCCGCCGTGCGAGGATGGCCCACTCAACCATCACTCATAGAGTTGGAGAATTTGCTGGCTAACCAAGAGGCATTAGCTAAGCAAATGAATGGAGTCACCATAAAAGGAGAAGACGAGGCCCTCTTCACTCACAGGAAGAAAGCCATGAATCGGACACAAAATGTGATGAAAGAAAGGTGGACTCATGGAGGCAATGGTCATCCAAATGCAAGAAGTAACACCACAAGGGGAGTTCGGCAAGGAAAAGGATACCACCATCAACAACATGAGGAGAACAATACAAAGAAAAATGGTGAATGCTTCAATTGTGGCAAGAAGGGTCACTTTGCTCGAGACTGTAGATTTCCAAGGAAGCGAACCTTCCAAGGAAACATGGCCACCACAAGAGACGAAACAAAAGAAGTTACTTTGGATGCATCCATCAGTGAGGAAGAATGGGATGCCGAAGCTGGATTTTCTATTGGAATCGACGAGGACGAGATAGAGAAAGACATGGAGGATCAAGCTTTTGCTGCCATTATGAAGACAAAGTTAAACTACAAAGATAATTGGATCGTCGATTCTGGGTGCTCAAATCATATGACCAACGACGAGAAGAAGCTACACGACATGGATGAATATAAAGGAAAGAGAGTCGTGTTGACAGCCAACAATTCAAGGTTGCCTATTTCACATATTGGAAAGACAACAATTCCAAAAGATGGCTCTCACCAGCTCCAGCTCGAGAAGGTGTATCTTGTCCCTGGCCTGAAGAAGAATTTACTATCAGTATCGCAGTTGACAGCAGAAGGGAAATATGTGCTCTTTGGGCCCGAAGATGTGACTGTGTTCCAGAAAATGAAGGCGGTTGGCAATCCAATTATGCAAGGAAGAAATATAGAGTCAGTCTATGTGCTATCTGCAGAGACAGCATACGTGGACAAGACTCGTAAGAATGAGACGGTTGATCTCTGGCATGAACGTCTTGGGCATGTGAGCTACAACAAGTTGAAGGAGATGATGAAGAAACAAATCGTAAAGGGGCTCCCTCAACTTGATATCATCACAAATACCGTATGTGCCGGATGTCAATTTGGCAAAGCTCATCAATTGCCATTCAAAGAGTCGGAGCATCGTTCCAAGACACCATTGGAGCTCATACGCTCAGATGTTTTTGGCCCGGTAAAACAAGCATCAATTGGAGGCATGAAGTATATGGTGACATTCATTGATGACTACTCAAGGTATGTGTGGGTGTACTTTATGAAGGAGAAGTCGGAGACCTTTATGAAGTTCAAAGAGTTTAAGGAGAAGATAGAAAGTGAACTCAGTGAGAAAATTCAGTGCCTACGCACGGATAATGGAAGAGAATATTTGTCGACTGAGTTCAATGTCTACCTTGAGAAGCACAAGATCAGACGGCAACTCAGCTGCCCTAATACTCCACAACAAAATGGAGTAGCGGAGCGCAAGAATCGTCACCTTGCAGAAACATGTCGAAGCATGCTCCATGCTAAAAACGTTCCAGGAAGATTTTGGGCTGAATGTATGAGGACGGCATCATACGTGATCAACAGGCTTCCACAAGCAAATCTGGGATTTGTTTCTCCGTACGAGAAGCTATGGAGGATTAAACCAACCGTCGGTCATTTCAAGGTATTTGGATGCGTATGCTACGTCTTCGTGCCAGATCACCTACGGAGCAAATTTGATAAGAAGGCCATTCGATGCATTTTTGTCGGCTATGATGACTCAAGAAAAGGATGGAGATGCTGTGATCCAACTACAGGGAAGTGTCATACTTCCAGAAATGTGGTGTTTGATGAAGCTTCCTCGTGGTGGACACCTGAAAAGGTCGAGCTCCCAGAATCCCATGACTTAGAGGAGGATTCAGAAGAAAAAGAAGGAGGTGAAAAGTATACATCGGATATGAGTAAAGAACGAGAAAGACAACCTACCAAAGATAAGAGTCCATGGAAGACCGGTGTACATCAACCTACATCCGATGAGTTCTCTCCAAGCCAAAATGAAGAAGGCGAGCATGTACAACAATTGCGAAGGTCGACAAGGCTAAGGCAACCTAATCCAAGGTATGCCAATGCTGCCCTCGTGGATGAATCTACACCTATTGAGCCTTGTAGTTATGAAGAAGCGGCGCAGAGCCAAGAGTGGCAGAAAGCCATGGAAGAGGAAATGAAAGCATTGGAAGAAAATCAAACATGGGACTTAGTTCCCAAACCAAAAGATGTGAAACCAATATCTTGTAAATGGGTGTACAAGGTGAAGACTCGACCAGATGGCTCCATTGAAAGGTATAAGGCTCGACTTGTTGCTCGAGGTTTCTCACAACAATATGGGCTAGACTATGAAGAAACATTTAGCCCGGTGGCAAAGATCACAACAATTCGAGTCCTACTAGCTTTGGCGGCTAGCAAGTCCTGGAAGTTATGGCAGATGGATGTCAAGAATGCCTTTCTACATGGAGAACTTGACAAGAGCATTTATATGGAGCAACCAAGAGGCTTTGAGAGCAAGACCCGCCCTGAGTATGTCTACAAATTGAAGAAGGCACTCTATGGCTTGAAGCAGGCTCCGAGAGCTTGGTACGGGAAGATCGGTGAGTTCTTGATACAAAGTGGTTTTACAGTTGCTCCTTCAGATTCGAGTTTATTTGTGAAAGAAGATCGGGGAAAGCTAGCTATAATATTAGTATATGTCGATGACTTAATCATCACGGGGGATCATGGCGAGGAGATCCAGAGGACAAGGGAAAATCTCTCCATCAGATTTCATATAAAGGAGCTTGGAGAACTCAAACATTTTCTTGGACTCGAAGTAGAGCAGACAAGTGAAGGCTTATTTCTGGGACAACAGAAATATGCACGGGATCTTTTGCAGAAGTATGGAATGCTTAACTGCAAGCCCATCGCAACTCCGATGGACCACAATGAAAAGTTGCGAGCAGATGATGGGAAAAGTTTAGAAGATGTTACCATGTATCGACAGTTAGTCGGGAGCCTTATATATCTCACGCTAAGCCGACCAGACATAGCGTATGCAGTTGGAGTGGCTAGTCGATACATGAGCAAACCAAAGAAGCCTCATCTCGATGCAGTGCGACGTATCTTGAGGTATGTTAAAGGCACCATTGATTTTGGCATTTTATATAAGAAAACAAAGGAATGCCATGTGACAGGATATTGCGATGCCGATTATGCTGGAGACTATGATACGCGACGGTCGACAACTGGGTATCTATTTAATCTTGGATCGGGAGCAGTATCATGGTGTAGTAAGAGACAACCCACAGTGTCGTTGTCAAGCACCGAAGCGGAATATCGATCGGCAACATCGGCAACACAGGAAAGCACTTGGTTGAAGCGACTAATGGAAGATCTTCATCAACCAACAAATTATCAAGTAAAGCTTTTCTGTGATAATTTATCAGCCATACGTTTAGCAGAGAATCCAGTCTTCCATGCAAGGACAAAACATATAGAAGTGCACTATCACTATGTTCGCGAAAAAGTGCTAGAAGGAGAGATCGAGATGGTGCCAACAAAAACAGATGAACAAGTTGCAGACATCTTCACGAAGAGTTTAAGTAAATCCAAATTCGTAAAATTCAGAGAAGCACTCGGAATGATCTGCAAATCAACCATGGAAGGAATTTTGCATTGAGGGGGAGTGTTAGAGATCAATGCAAAATTAAAAGAAGTGTATTAGTGAGACTAAAAGAATATTCTAGAATATTAGAGAAATTGGGGTGTGTAGAATTATTTATAGAAATGTTTAGAATAATCTAGATTAGTATTATTTAAGAATATTTTTAGAATACTCTAGAACTCTTGCCCACTCTATAAATAGGGGTGAGGCTCTTCATTTGTAATGAGTGTAGAGAAGATGTGTGTGATGAGTTGAGGTGTAGTGGTGAGTTGAGTGAAGAGAGTGAGTTGAGTAGTATTGTGAAGTGTTGAGTAGTGAGTGTTGAGTGGTGAGTGTTAAAGGAGTGAAGAGTGTTATAATTGTGTTGTGTATTTATAAAAGTGTTCTTTTTATTTAAGTCTCTCGGTTAAGCCTTGGTTTGTTAAATTCTTGGTGCACTTGTTTTAGTTATATGGTCGGCCCTGCCGCCTAACTAATATATGGTCGGTTATACCGCCTAATGATATATGGTCGGCCCTGCCGCCTAAGTATCCTTGTGCACTAAGAATTTTAGTCAAAGGCTAACCAACATTAAAGCGTTGGTGTTGTGTGAGTGAATTGTCATAGGTCCTCTATAGTGTGTGTGTTTGTGTTGGTATCAGAGCTTATTTTCTCCCAACAAAATACAATCACAAGATAATGAATACGGTAGTGTTGGGTGGTGATCAATTTTTGGAAAGCAAGAGAATGGGTGAAACATGTAAGAGATTGGCAAAATGAGACAACAAAAGATCATTGAACCATCATATCATCATAGGTGGTGTGCTAATAAGGGAACCTTGGGGAATAATCATATTTTGCTGCAACAAGTGTTGTATTCAGCAACATATATTGTGGAATTGGAAGTATTATTTCACAATCTCATTACTCTCTATTAATCAACTTTTGGCCTATCAATGTACAATCCAATCTGATCTAGTGGCAAGAATTGAAAATGAAATTCCAACACAAAACCAATTGGCAGGAAGAATCTTACATCATTTCACCACTGTCGATTATACATAGTTCATTAATTGCAATAATCGCGCGTTGAGCTTCATCTCAATCTAAAAAAAAAATCAAGTATTGAGATCACTTTGATTCCAAAAAGAACAATATTTAATAATGCTGATCAGCCCACAGCAGCCCAGGCGAGCATAGCTCGATCAAGCTCAAGTTCAGCCCGATTGACAAAGCTGTATACCTAATACCGGCCTAGCAATTTTTCTTCATAATGGATTACCACAGTTCATAGGAAGGAGAAGAATGAGTTGAAAAGGGTTAATTAGGCAACTGAAAGGATGTACAAGAGTTAGAGAGGGCCTTACAGTTAAAGGCACAGCCAGACAGTTAATTACCAGTGCACCGGAAACGAAATACTAGTTAACAAGAAATCACATTCCATAGAACCATGAATTCTACTTCTGTCAAGCTCATTGATTTTTTCGCTTGCAGAAACAACAACAAAATTATTCTTAGCGAAACCAACCTAACAAGACCCCTTCTTTATTTTCGTTGAACCAGGCTCAGAAGGAAGTCGGTAAATATATGCTCATATTCTGGCAACTTGCCATAGCCTGGAAACATTGAAACGAAATCATGTAAGAACATTGTAGAAAGCATAAGCTGCAAGGTGCTTATGTTCGATTCAAATTATGGTGGGATACCTGGAAAATAGTTAATATCTATCACATAATAGTGGTCTTGAGTTCCATGCTCTCGAAGTATATCCAAGTTGAACAGCCGAAGGCCCTGCAACATCGTTGACACAGCTGAGCACAATGATTGCAGGTAGATGGAAATGAATGTACATTTATTCTAATTTACAGAATATGAAAGGCATACCAAACGTCGCCTAAGCTCTTTGGCCAGTTTCTCTAGTAAGGGTCGAGGAGGAAGTGCTGCAGCAAGGTCGAATAAAATTAGAATATAAGAGATCTCCACACATGCCTTTGCTCAACATCATATATTTTTGCAAACCAACAAAGGATTGGGACTCAGTTTTTTTGGACAGCCATGACGAATATGTGCCATACAAATTTCAAGAGTTAAGAAACCAAGCTCACCAGCAACGCAAGGATCCAAGTCTGCTTCATCAGCAGATGCAGCCGCACAAGATACTCTAGGAAAGCGGTAGACACCTGCAGTATTTGATAGTTCACGGTTGCTTACATCAGGCAAGGAAAATCGCCTGACTACCTTTATTACTTCCCCTACAATGTAAACTTTGAAGAGCACACCTCCTAACATTAAAAAGGTTAAAGAATTAATAAGGATAACTTTACTCGAGGTATCTGTCGAGACAAACCTCACTGGAAAGAAATTCAATTTATGTCGCCATACCATGGTTAATGAATTCCTGCAAAACAAGTGGTGGTTCCAGCTTGTGGAGGGAGGACTTATCATAGGCAAGGGACAGCTCATGCGACTTTGCAACCAAAGGTTTTGCCACTGATGAAAATTTGATACAATGTTAACATGAGAGAAACACACCTGTGTGTCAATTACGTTCCAAAAACAATATAATAAACAAGAATTCACAAAACAAATGAAGTTATCGTGTACTGTTACGAATTGGCAAGCACACAAGCAAACATCTATAACCAATTTAGAGGGATGCGATTATATTGATGGCTAGAGGCAAAATACAAGGATGCACCTATTGGTAGCCTCAGCCCAATCTTGTTGACTGCATCAGTAATAGATGATGGATCCTTCTCAATAACCAACTGTTTTGGGACATCTACTTTTCCTGCATTCCCAACATATTAAATGATAACTTCAATTTGTTTTGTGTTAACACGCACGTAGCTGTAGCCACAACCTCTATCGCTTCTTTCCTCAAGCATAAAAATGAATCAAAGTGAAACAGAACCACAGTAACAGAAACTACCATATGGGCCAGACAGATTCAGATCAGCGACATCTTGAAGCATGGACTGTCGATTGCGTACTTGTTTTATGGCATCAGGAGGATCAAGTACTGTGACCTCTGGATGTGAGGCACGGTAATCCTTCAAAAAAATAAACAGCGAAAGTGAGAAAGGAACTTTTAAGTTGCCAGAGAAGTTTCCACATAAATTCAATCTATAAATAGCACACAGGTGTGCCAAAATGTGCACAGAAATGGGCAGGTTCACACTCAAAACCTGATATGCAGGTGGTAGTGACCTTCTTAAGGAGAATTCATGAAATAGATAAAATCAGGACTACTTTGTCAAAGATAAACCCAAGAATCAATCAGCTTAACCAGCTCAATGAAGAATGAAACAATTGATGGAATCTCGAGGCCTCAACCACAGTTATGGAGTCTTGCTTCTCGAGGGGAGAGCACATTATTCTTGCCAATCTTGTTAGTTAGCGACAAACGAAAGATTGCCAGCTAGGATAAGAGCGCATGATAAATGTTCGTCCAAGTCCAACCCATGTCATCTATGCGTATTCGCTGACTGCCTAAATAATCAAATATGCCTTTCCAATCATAAATGACGAGTTCCTGAGCTGTGTAATATAAATACAAATACTGCCACGCAAAACCAACCTCGAGTATTCTCCACCATTCCTTTCCTGATAACTGTGCAACAGATGGAGAAAACGACAAATGTATCAGTACGCAATCTTTAACATAATGGTATGCATCAAGAAGTAAAAAAACCAGTTGGATTATTAGATGGAGAAGAGGGTGGAGAATGCCTGAACAGCAACTCACCTTGTGCAACACAATGTCGAAAGGCCCTTGATCGGATAGAGGTCTACTTGGATCAATAGCTACAAACTGAATTCCCTTATTCCTGCACCAAGATAACATTATTACTGACAGTTGTCGACAATAAGATCGGTAGCGAACTGTACGAATGCAAGAGCTAATTATGATGCCAATAAGATCGCCGCATCCTAAATTCTGGCATAATATTTATCATCATGTGCACAACATTTCCATCTTAAGTTGCATACATCAATGATCACTCTGAATTTACAATCGAACCTCATTCTCATCACAGAATATCAAAACTTTTGGTCCAAGAGCAAGCCACAAACAATTTCAATTAGAATATCAACTTGTCAGACAAATTCAGCAGTCACAGACTCAAATTCCCATCCCACCTGAATTAAGGAGACAAAAACATCAAAGTCCAAGAAAAACACTTGGGAAAGTGACATATTGTTTTCAACCACAGAAATATTCTTGCAGAATAGTCACATTTGCAAGTGCCTCCCTGTTATGTTAGCTGAACCACATAAACTCAAAAATTATATATTTATTTGCAGATTTTAAATTCCCCAAACCTCAAAACACATCCTCATGGAAATGCTGGCAATGGCACATGACAAAACATAAACACAATAAAAAGACCAAGAAGCACAATCCTTACAAGAACACAGAAATTCCAAATTAAAAATTTAAAATCCCACAATCAACAATCAATAGCCTAACAAGCAGCGCTATCAATTCCCGCAATTTAACCAACAAACAAATTGGAAGAAATTAAGCTTAAATCAATCAATTAGTACCTCGCCAAGCGCTGAAACTTGGGCTGCAAAAAGCTCTTGATCTTCTTCGAAGTAAGAGCGTATCCCACGACCACCATTTTCTTCGGCGACGCAAACCCTCCGGCCGCCGTCGCATCCTCCACCGCTTGGCCGTCCTCTTCGGCGTACGCAATTTCGCCTCTCATCCTCCTAACCCCCAATGAAACTTATTCACGCCAATTCTATTGTGAATTTGTGTTCTTCTTATGTAGATGATGCATGTGCGTAACTATTAAGAATCTTCACCCACAAAATCCAATCACGAATCCCGAGAGGGAGAAAGAGCCCAATTCTCTTCTCCCCCTTCGATTTTTCTTAAATAAAAAATGAAATGGGCTTTCGCAAATCTTCCTCCAAATGCACCGCGGATTCGAATGGAACCGGAATTAAAACAGAGATTTAACAGAGGAGCGATGCGAATGAAGAAAAGGAAGGGAAAAATCACAGACGATTGTGCATGTGCTTGTTTGTGTGTATGTCTTTTGTCCCTAAACTAGTTTTACCCCCGCCCGAATGGGCGGGATGTGATAATGAAAAATATAATATAGTTCGTATAATGTAATGAGATATTGAAATATAATATTGGTCTGCTGATAAATTGAAAATAGTTGCATCCAATCTACTGTAACATTGTATAGATGTTTATTGAAAACAAATACTATAAATATATTTATAAACGTTGAAGGACTTCCTTATAAACAACATTAGTGGTAGATGTAGAGTTCACATGACCATCTTCACAAATCAAAACTTTCAAACCAAGTGGATGTGTGACTCTAGAGAAAGCAACGTACAACTGACCATGACTAAAAACAGGATTTCTGAGAAACAAACCGACTTTAGACAATGATTGACCCTGACTTTTATTTATAGTCATCGCATAAGAGACAATGATGGGGAATTGTCTTCTTTGAAACTTGAAGGGCAATCGTGCATCTGAAGAAGTCATAGTCATTCTCGGGATAAGAACTTTCTTTCCTGCATTTTGTCCCGTCATTATCTTTGCCTCCAGAATATGGGTTGCCATTCTTGTGATGACCAATCTTGTGCCATTGCAAAGACCATTGGCATGATCTATATTCCTTAAAAGCATTATAGGTGTCCCAACTTTCAATGAAAGCTCGTGATTTGGAATTCCAGAAGCATTCAAACTGTTGAGAAACTCAGGAGAATGAGCCTCTTCAAAAATACTTGAATCCGAGTCATCAGATGCTTCAACAGTATCAGAGCTTAAGTAGACACTCTTGTCATTATTGTTTAATGACACCATGTATTGATTTATACATTCAACTTCTTTCAAAGTGGGGGCCAAAATAGCACGTTCTTGTAAGTGTATTGAAATGTCTTGAGAATTTTCACTTACGTGATAAATCTCTTCCACAATGGCCTTAATTGGATCATCCGATTCACTGATAATCATATCATTTGGAAGGTTGATCTGTGCTTCACCGTCATTTTCTTCTCCAACCTCACCATCTCCAATTGCAGTGATCCATTTTGCAAAATTTTCAAGCTCAACTGTTGATTCTAAAGAATTTGTGCATTGTAATCTCATATTTTTCGTCAAACGCAACACTTTACAACTTTCCCAGAGGTATGAAGAACTGATGGTTGCATGGACTATGTCTTGTCTATTTCCTTTAGGAATGACCGGTAAGATCTGGCGAAAATCTCCACCAAAAACAATTGTTTTGCTTCCAAAAGGTAAATTTTTATTATTTGGATTTTTGTCAGACATTATATCCTTCAAAGTTCTATCCAATTCTTCAAAACAAAATTTGTGCATCATCGGAGCTTCATCCCAAATTATAAGTTTTGCCTTTATAAGCAACTCAGCCAAATCTGATCCTTTTCTTATATTGCACGTAGAATTCTCATGTAAGGAAATTGGAATCTTGAACCTGGAATGTGCTGTTCTTCCGCCAGGCAACAACAAAGAAGCAATGCCGCTCGAGGCTACATTGATTACGATATCTCCTTTGCTTCTCAGTGCAGCAGATAAACCTTTCCAAACGAAAGTTTTTCCCGTGCCTCCATATCCGTAAACAAAGAACATGCCTCCACGCTCAGATTGAACGGACGACAAAATTGTATCATGCACTTTTTTCTGCTCATTTGTACATTTCTCTATGAAGAGTTGATATTCAGTCTCAAGTGCCACACAATCATAATTCAACTCTTCCAATATCAATAAATTTTCAACATCCTCTTCGAAGAATTCTTCACTTGGAAAGGGCATGGTGTCAAAATCATGTAAATCTATACCACCAAGTTTACACAACAATTTGTTTATTTCCACCAAAGTATAATTTTGAAGTTGAATTTCTGTTAGAACCAACTCTGTAAGAAAATAACGACTATATTAAGACCCTTAATTAAACACATAGATATTATGTAAATATATTATGTATTAATATTGTAATGGGACACTCTATTAGAAATATATTTAATATGAAGTACCTGGTTGGCGCATTTTCCTTCTTCTTTGATATAAAATATCTTCGGAAAGATATATCCATGTATGTTTACATACATATTCTGGTCTTGACATAGAGTTTGACTGCAATAAAGTGGCAAACAAATTTCTCAAACTTACAGCACTTGCCCACTGACTTGATTGAACGATCCCATCTATGTATTCTTTATCATCATGTAAGAGTCCAAGGGTGTAGCAAGCATCACGATAAGAGTTGTGCTGAATGCCATTGACGAACTTAATGTCATTGAAGCATGTTGGCCCTTTAACAATATTTAACAAACACCTTAGATAATACAAATCTCCTGAGCCCGGTGGAATTGAAAACATCCGTCCTATACAGAATCCTCTTTGTCTCGGCCTCCATTCCCTCAATTGACTATCCCAAACAAATTTGTTTGGAAATTGAGCATAAGTTAATTGTCGTGCATCATCATATTTTTTGTTCGCTTCCATCCATGAAAGAAACTGGCTATGCCTCACCGAAGGTTTTGACAGTATAGCATCCAATGACTCATTTTCAGAAAATATAACACTTTGTTCATCCTCAAGATGAAAACTCAAGCGCTCTACGGATGGATCCCTTAATTGAATGTCAAACATAAATACGCGCCAAGTAGCTTCAATTGGTGATATGTATCTACAATCATAATACGTTTCCACTTCGTCGTACTTGACGCCTGAATTTGTGTTCTGATTACTCGATGAGAAAGATGCAGTGACACGATCATTACCCTTGTTTATATACTTAAACAAATATTTGATTGCCCGCGATTGATTGCACCACTCCACATTTATATGCGCTCGATACTTCAAAAGCAAATAACGATTATGAGCCACGACAAAGCCATTGTCCAATACAATTCCACCTTTCTCAACAAATCTCCCATCATTTGGCCGTTGATAAATAGGATACCCATCTTTGTCCAAAGTAGTCCGCTCAGTGAATTTCTTAGGATAATGTTTTGTACAACGATCATTTGCCATGCAACTTGATTTTTTATTAGCAGACCCACATGGACCATGCATCATTAAATCTTTGACAGCATTGTAGTACTCATGATCATTTGCTTCATCAGGAATGGTTGCTGAAATGACTTTATCAACATGTGCTGGTGTCGGATATTTGTCTTCTTTATTCAAGAAGAGCAAAATATGAGCATGGGGCAATCCTCGCTTTTGGAACTCAATTGTGTACACAACTGCGAATCACAAATATCTTCATTAATTATGATAAATTAATATAAAGTAAGCAATTCATATATGAAGTAAGCCATTATAATAAAAATTAATAAAATCCATACCTGCACGAATAGTACCAAAAATTTTTTTTTGGCGAAAATCTTTTATCATACTGTCTAACTTGATCTTGAAGATTCTTGCAACAATATCAGGCCTATCCTCTACTTTCAAACCTCGTTTCTCCACAAATCTTGTTATTTCTTGCCATTTTGGATTGCACGTGAATGTAATGAACAAATCAGGAAATCCTGCCCATCTACAAATCGCCATAGCATCTTGATAATTCTGAATCATATATCTTGGTCTGCCTGTGAACGAAGAAGGCAAAATCACACGTCTACCATACATACTTGGATCCCTCTCACCACGAAAAACTGCATCTGATAAACCCTTATAAATTTCAGCTCGAAGTTGCTTCTGGTTGTTGCGTATATAGGTCAATCTGAATGACTCAATCATTGTATACGCATCAACCACAAATTGTTGAAATAATCTCTTCGCGTAGAGTATTAATGGAACTTCATTCTCTCGCTCATGGAGTCGATAAGAGAAATACTCTCGAAGGCTAACATTTTTCCTTTTATAACTCTGATTCAAATCATTCCCACCAAATGAAATATTATCACTAAATCCATCTTCTCCATATGGAAACAACAATGGATACTGTAGTGGCAAGTAAGCTGGATGCAATTCACTAATCCGCTGCATTTTTCCATTTTTTGATGTCACAATTATATCTCTTTGTTCCAGCGCTTCATCAAAGTCACCTACAATTAGGGCTGCAACCTCGTTCGCAGATGGTAGGTTATAAGTTCTCGCATCTTTAGCTCGTTTTCCAATGAGCCGTAGTTTCACCTCTGAATTTGGTGATTCTTCCAACTTATCTTTCACCATTCGAAATGACTGGACCAAAATATTATGTTCGTCAAGCAATTTTTTTAGATCTGCAACGATCTCAGGATTCAAGTCATTCCTTGAACCATCGGGCCTGTACAAAGCATTAGATTGTTAGTAATAAAAAAAAAAGACATTTTAAAAATATTGTACATTTACATTAATTGAGAATATAATATTCATAATGTATAACTCATTAACCTTAATGCACGAATCCTATTTTCTATTTCATTCTGCGTGTCATAGATATACAGTTGGGCAAATTTTGGTCGACATCCTTCCTTTGGGAGTAAAGTGCCAATTTGATGGTAGTTTTGTCCATGTAACCTAAATGTAGGGGGGCTTCTTCCAGTATTTAAGCTCGAGTCAACTTTTGCTCCCAAAGATGTGAAACTAAACATACTATTGTAAGAACGTATGTTCTCTCGGAATTCATTGCTTATAAGAGATCTCCCAAGTATCAAATTATGCAACAGTTGAGGTGGTTTTTTTGTCTTCGGAAGTTGAATTTTTCCACCCAAACAACATAGTGTATAACTCGGACTGCTGGTGTTTTTGTTTTTTTCTTTTCTCTCTTCATACCAAAATATGGCTTTGCACACTCGACATGCATGTATTGGATCACCAATGTCGAAATAAGCTGTATAGTATATTAAGAGAATATTTCATAAAAAAAATACGTGAAATAATATACCTCTGTAATCAAAATTTGAAGGTAGAATGCAAAAACAAAACTTACAGACGTCTGAACTATCTTTGAATGGTTGAGACATTGTACGATTTCTTTTCGATGTGCGATCTTAAGAGAAAATGATATTATCATTCATTATAAAAATATTTAAAAAGATGTATATAAATATAAGTTGGGTCAGATATATATTCAAATATTTTACCATTTTTTAATTGAACATATTCCATGTCACCCGGATGTGGAATTTCACTTGTCACGATGGGTGTCATAACTATATAAAAAAATAACAGAAAATTTCAATAATCTGAAATAACATGCAATGTTTAAAAATTTAATGATATATTAATATATATATATATATGAAAAAAATATTAAGGAAAACGGAAACATACAATTATCTGAATGCTCTTTGAATTGTTCGAAAATTGTACGATATCTTTTGGAAATGCGACCTTGAACATAACACAAATTTAGTACATTATTTAAAAATAGAACGAAGATGTAAAGTAGGAAAATTTGTACCTTTGGACTTAGGTGATGCCAACTTCCATGACCCGTCAGAATCTATTTAAAAGAAGGATAAAATCAATAAATAATTCATAAACTTAAGTAAGAATAATGTTACAGTATGTATATATATATATATATACCATTTTCAACCATCTGACTTCCAACGTCACCAGCAGATGGATTATGACTTGGCAAATTGGTGGTGGATGCTATAAATAAAAAGTAGCATAAAAACCAATGTATTAAAAATACGTCAAATAAATATATACTATAATCTAACATATGAAATATTAAAATATTACACCTTCTGCTGCAGCGGGTGAATTGAAGTTTTGGATTTCTTCAAAATCTGTTTCAAGAAAATGAGTAACCGATAGAAATAGGATAGAGCATTACATATACAAATATTTGACGTTTATTTTTCTATCATTAACAAAATTTCTTGTACCATTTATGATGTCAATGTTTCCTTTGGCCAAATCACTTGGGATTTGGATATTTACAGAATTGCTTTTGAACACTATAAAAAAAAATTAGCATCAACAACTGTGTATGTAAAATAATAATATTAAATGTATCTTTTAAATGTATCAAATAAATTTTTGCAATGATACAAAATGATAACTTACAATTTTCTGAGCTATGCTCAAATTGTCTACACATTGCACGATTTCTTTTAGAGATTCTACCTGAAACCATTCATTAGTTATTAGAGTACTTATATAAATCATAGCCAACCCAAAAATACGTACCTTTTCCGATAGGTGAATACAGCTCGTGCATTTCTACACCATCTGATTTTCAAAAGTATGGATTCAGTTAATATTGGACGCTATATGTTACATCATGTATTTATTTAATATTTTACCATTTTGGAAGATAAGATTGTCTTCGTCGCCATCACATGGAAGTTGACTTTGTAGGGTGGGAGTGAAAACTATAAACAAAAATTTAGACACTTTATTATAGAACAAAATTCAACTTATTTCATTTTTATAATAGAAAAATAGCAATAATGAAAAACTTACGGTTCTCTAAATCTTTAGGCAATGGTCCCAAAATTGTTCGGTTTCTTTTAGAAATTCGACCTTTATCGAAACACAACATTTAAGTGAATTTATAAAAACATCATATTAAAAAAATTATTGAGCAATCATAGTCTAAAATTATATACCTTTTACAGAAGGAAGAGTAACACTGAGGGAATTAAGATTGGACTGTACCATTGTAGCTGGACATATATTTTCCACATCTTGAAAAAGAAAAAGAAAAAAACACCAGGTAAACATAGAATGCAATAATAATATAATAACAATATTACATATTAATTGCAGCCAAAAAATATTACATCTTAATAATTTTGTCCAATTAACGTAATGCAATGAAATGTAGGTGTAGGCACATGTCGAACAAAAATGAGAATACATAATAAAATATATCCGTGAATGAAAATTTTCTAAAATTAATATCTCAGAAATAATTTTTTTTTCCACACTGTAACGAATACTGAATATTAATTCTAGGAAATTGGAGTGAAGAATTTGATTTATAACAATGCTATATAAATAAAGCCTATATTTTTTGGATGAGCAATAAAGCCTATATTTAAATCTACCTTTACACAGAAAAAGAATCTACCCTTTAATGTTTGAAATAATAGTAAAGGAGCCCAAAAGTGCTTAAATAGATTTAGTATTTCCGAAGGCCCAACTTAAATTCAAAGTGTTGTATAATGTGTAATTTTAAGTCTATGCAACTACTCTTTGGTCCATGATCTTGGGGTGATAAAATGAGGGGGTGTTATATCGAATCAAAGAGGGCATATTTTTCTTATGACAACCGTGCATATCTTATGTATTTCTACTATTTAAAAGCAGTTTGTGCTGAGCCATTTTGGAGGTTTATTACTTGTCATGTATATTTCCTGGTGAAAAAGTTGTGTGTTTCTTGTGTCCGAAAAGCTTTCTTTGGTTGGGGCCATCAAAATCCAACCACTTGTCCCAGAGTAGACAGATCTTTGTGGACTGAACCTTATTTATTGTAATTCATTGCGATTTGGTGAGGTATTTGAAAGATTGAGCCAACTAAAGGCCCAAATGCATTCATATTCTTAGCCTAGTGTTTATTGAGATCGAAGTAATAGGCCTAGTTTGTTATTATTAGGGTTATTTATGATTATGAGTTTTATGATATTCAGTTTAGAAAATTCTCAAAAGAGCTCAATCCAAATTCACTATGTGATTTTAAACAAAGAATAATTAAGTTCATTTCGTAATCTTTTCGAATAAGTTCAAATCTGGTTGGTTAGAGGATTAAAAAATAGTATAAATAATTAAATAATTCAACTCATTTGAGAGCACTAACAATAGCTTCAAAATTGCTTCGGCTTATTAGCTTCAAAAGTGAAAAACAGATTGTATTTCTTTATTATTATTATTATTATTATTATTATTATTATTATTATTATTATTATTATTATTAGTTTTGTCTTTGTTTTCATGATGTTAACCATGCGAACAAAAATAAAATAATAATAAAATCAATGTATGTATATCACAGAGACATAGATAGCAAATTTAACCACATCAGGAAGAAAGTGAAATTAAATCAGGGGCTAATTTCAATTACATTATATGCACCCCACTCAGTGAACCATAAATTACATATTAAATCTACTGCAAATGGACAATGGCTTATTGGCTTGTATCGGGCAAGAACAATATTTAATATGAAAAAAAAAACTAAAACCCATTACCAATATAACAATATTATTATATTTTAATGACAATTTATATTCTCTCTTCATACAAAAATATATTACAGTAATATATTTTTAAGAATAAGACGCTGCTCCTTTATCTTACTACATTCGCACACATTTCTTTAATGTTTTAGTGGTACAATTCGATTGGGCCGTTGTGTTTTTTACAGGCCCAATTGAAATACAAAATGCTTTAGAGTTCAAATTCTGTATTGTCTGAATCTAGTTCAAATCCGTGTATTGCTTGTACCCATTCCAATATTTTGTCAGTCAAAGGTATTATAGTCTGTTCATATCCGTCTAGCGTGTATCCATTTCAAGTGTATCCATTTCAACGTGTGGTCCTTTCCAAGGCATTAGAGTCTCTCTACGGCTAAAAAGCACACATATTCCAATGTTTCCAGTGCATTAATGCTTGCATTTTATACGGATTACTACTGCTAAAAGTACACATATTCCAATGTAATTAATGCTTGCAGTCTTTACAGATTACTACTCCGTATATAATTCTATTGTTTTTATTTAGTCTAATCATCTACAGTAAAAGTACACTCATTCTATTGGTTTTAAAAAAAGGTTTTTAGTCTAGCGTGACTACTGTCAAGGTGTGTCACTCATTCTATTGGTTTTAAAAAAAAGTTTTTAGTCTAGCGTGACTACTGTCAAGATACACACATTACAATTCTAATGTAATTAATGCATTTCAGATTTGCAGATCACATATATCACTTTCCAAAGTTTACTCTCAACGGCAATTTTCTTTCTTGCTAGCCCTCAGAACCTGATATGATTCTATACCACAGAGGAAACTCCAAATATCACTCCTTCCCCACTCCCCAATGTTTACTCCAATGGCAAAATCTCTCAGTAACCCTAATGTTTGGATAACACTTTTTTCTGTTCCATGGAGCTTCAGGAGGGATTGTTTCGAGTAAGTGTGTTTTTCAATGTTTATTTCTTGTTTCTTTTTTTGCGAAACTATTTCTTGTTTCTTGTTCCAGATCTGTTTGGATTATACAAAAATATATATATATATTTTAATTGGATTATTGTGATTGATTTAGCGGTTGATTATAACTCCTTAAATCTAATCTTTTGATGTGCTTATCGGGTACAGTATTTCTCCACTATTTTCGCACTTTATGGGTGTTACTTTTTGATTTTGTGTGTGGGTTTTGGTATTACATAGGGTTCTTATATTTTCCTTTTGTTTTCAGCAAAACTAATATCGGGTTAATGTTTTTTGGGATGTTAAATAATTGTTCCAGCGGTGGGATCTTGGTATTTTTTAAAATCTTTGACGCTGTACAATTCAAAAACCCTAAAATGTTCTTGTTCGCCGACGCGGAGTTGATTTTAGTGAATTCCCTTGGAATTTAGCTGTGTTGAGACGTTCGTTTTGCGTTTATTTAAATGTTTAGGGTTTTCGGTAATCTTGGGCTTTGATTTCTTCGTTTGGTCTAGAGCTAAATTATGCCAATAATTTCGGTTGACATTTTTAGGGATCTGGGTCGCTTCCTTGGCTCTGTTTTTTTGTCGATTGGGGCTGACTTTGCTATACATTTTACGGATCCGAGCCTTTTGTCCAAGTTGGTTAAGGACGAATCTGTGGCAGTTCTTCGAGGTAAATAAAATTTGACGGGTGGTTATCCAGGCGACCATACATCGGTTTTGAATTTCCTAGGCTAGCATAAAATCACTTATGCATCGAATAATGTTAAACATTGTGTGTTGATGCAGGTGTTTTCCATGGCCCACTATGCTTGGATGTATATATATATCAAGACTATTATGAATCTATTATGCTACTAATGCTTAGATAAGACTAATTAGTCAGGTATTTTTTTTACAGTGTTTTTTTCTTTCTGTTTCTCATTTAAAATGATTTCAATCATTAAAAAAAATAAAGCACATATTAACAAAGACAAACAACAAATTTCGGTAATAATTTTGTATGTACTAATTTGCGACCTAATGCCATGTGGAATATTTAGTGCTACTGAGAATATTAAGCGATGGGCATTATCTAACTGACGAACTTCAATAATATAAACTTAAGTTTTGAACATAACAATTCTTACCATCAATATTTATAATTCTTGAACTTGTGCCTTGATCAATTTCGTGGAGGTGAAATCCTGACATTTAAAATTGGGTTGTTGATCGGAGGTCCCTGGATGATAGTTTTAAATTAATTAAAACATTACAATCGGGATAAGCAAATTTGTAAGAGTTGAATGAATAATTGTCATAAAAATCATGATATACCATATTTCATTGCTGTGTCTTCTATTTTCAACATTATTAACTTTGTTTGCATTTATTATGTGAGGAATATGTTGACTAATTAGCCAATAAGAATATACTTGGAATAACAAAGCCTGATTGTGACAAACATTTAAAGGTAAGAACACTTTTTCATATCAATCACACAGTTTAACTCAATATCATTTTTGAACTACCATTACAGATTTATAACAGCACATAATAATCACTGGTTTATACCAATAATCTCAATGGGTTCATATTAAAAATGACATAAATTAGAGTTCTATCATACACAATTTATGTAGTTTCTCACGTCAATAAACCAAACATCAGTGAATCTGTTGAAAGAACTGAAAATTAGAAATAAATGCATTTTTTGAAGAACATAATTTAAATGTTTGATGTTTCAAAAAGTTGACTTGTGTAGATACATTTCATACCTGTGTGAAGCGCACTCTTTTTCCTTCAGATTGGAGAGAACTTGAACTTTTATTTTTCTCCTTAAGAAATTTCAGTTGTTTCCTTGTTGGAGTGTTATGATATATCCTGAAAGTAATCTATAAAAATTCTACAATCTGTCTAGCAGAATTGGTATTTTAACCCAAACACTCTCTCCATGATGCAGGTGTTCAGGACTACAGATTTCTTTTTATGTGTTGTCATGATAGAATTTTTTGGGACCTCATCAGCTATTGTGTAGACTGATGTAGATTGCACAACATTTTAAGTAAGTATAATAAGATTTTATTGGTTTTAATTGTTTGCAGTGGTCAAAAAATTCTTTATCAGTTATATTTACCCTATATAGAATTTTGACTTGTTTGCTTTTATTTAAGTTGAAAAAACTTTCTCTAGTTATGTATAAGTTAATGAGGGCTCTGACCCATTTTGAAATGATTTTTTTTTTAATTGGTCATCACTAATCCCCGAATTCCATTACAGATTGTTTTAACTCTCAAGAGGCATTCAGTGCTAAGTACATAGCTAAACACAGAAAGTAAGTTTACTCATACAATGGTTTTATTTGCTATGTTTTCTCTGGTCTCTACTTGTATGCATTCCTTGTTTGCAATAGTGATATACATTTAAACAATCAATAGTCTGTAAACTAAAATGATTAATAATTCTATGAACTCCAGTTTCATTAAGCAATACGAAAAGAACTTGTACATCATTAATAAACCAAGATAGACTACTTAGATCTGTTCCCTTAGTACATAACAATATGCAATACAGACCATCAAAAATAAACTGGTTGTTCTTAAAATAAGTAAACTGGCAAGACTAAAACACTTGAAACACTTGAAATTGGCTTCACTCCTCAACAATTACTCATACAACCTCTTCTTTTCGGTCTTTATCCGTACTGATCTCTTTAGTTTTGTGGCGGAGAATTCATCATCCAATTTTCTCTTGACTGAGTTGAACTCGGAATCAACATCTAGAACAACCTTAATTGCTTCACCTTCACTCACTTTCAAACTGTCCATGGACTTCTCTGTGATAGTACTATTTGGTTCCTTGTATAAACTCTGCACTGAAGTCTCAATAAGATGCATGTCCTTTTCCATGTTTGAAGTCTCCAATAGGCCTATTGAATATTCGATTAAGGATGAGGACATTGATTTCTGACTATTTTCATCTTCATCTAAAACTGTAATGGATTTGACTGAGTATTGCTTCCATGAATCACCTTTGGTTATAATTTTGCATTTAAACTTTTTGTGCAAAAAAGCTTCTTCAATTTCTAGGGGTACTCCACCATCCTGAAATATAAATAATTAAAATATTTAACTGGAAAATATTAATGCAATTAAAACATTTATATGATAGTTAACCAATTAATAATAAAGAGTATTAATTTTATCTACCAATAATTATGAATATACCTCTGAAATTAACATTTATCCTTAAATATCACATTTAATTGAAGATATTAAATCTGAATATACCTCTAGATCAGTTGTAGTTACTTCTCCAGCAGTCTTACCGATTACTTGAATGGCTTCCTTGTCCCAAACAACAAATGTGCAACTCCCAGAAATATCAGCAACATCCATTATAATTTTATAACGCATAATGCCTGCTTCATATGTTTTTCCACAATTTAAGCAATGTAAATCATTTCCTTTAATGGCTAGTTTTTTTGGGCAAAACTTGCATGCCACATAATACCAGGAGCCACTTGTGTCTATGTTTACAACGATGCCTGTAATCCAGAAAGTTCCACCCTATGCAATAGATATTTTGGAAAAAATTACATTTCTTATTCTTAGCTGTATTACAAAAAAAAAAAATTAAAATATAAAATCTACCTTATAAAATTAAAATAATGAGAATAAATATAAGTATTTGTTGTTACCTCTGTATCTTCACAGAATTCTCTTATGGAGCATGTTATTTCTTTCTTTGCCAATGGAGTAGAATAAATATCTGTGCATTCGCTGTTGTGATTTTCAATCTGATGCCTAAGTAGGATAAATTAAGATTTTAGCATTTTTTTGAAAAGACTGAAAATCTAAATTTTTCTCCTTAAAAAAATTATGGTTTTCGAGAACCTTTTTCTGAACTCTTCAACCGCATCACATTTAATGTTTAACAGTAAGCTGGTTGCATGAAAAGTGTTACTCACAGACACTATTCCTGCAAATTAAAATTTGAAACTGGATTAATATAAGTTTTGTTCAATGTTACATGATCTTTTTTTTTTTTTTTGGCTTACCTCGAAACATTGTGGCTTTCACAAATTGAATTATAAGAATGTCATCTTTTGTAGGCTTTTTCTCGTAGAATAGCTCAAGTGCCTTTTCAGCAAATTTTTCCCATAGTGTGCATTTGATTGTTTTCCCACTGTCAAAGTTAAAGAGTATTATTTTTACATAATAAAATCACAATTTGAACTCATTTTCAATACCATAATTTTAAACTTACAATGAATCTTCTAGTATCAATTCAAGAATCTTGGTCTCCTGGTTATTCCGCTTCCAGACAGTACTATAGTTCTCTGGCATGTGCAACACTCTTCCAATGACATCTGCATTTGGGGAAAATAATAATTAATTTATAGATTCATATTGTGTGTTAAAAAGAATGTATGTAGAGGCTGACAAAGTTTAGGTCACTAACCAAAGGGAAATTCTCTTACAGGATCCTTCATTTCCATTATTTCATCAAATGTTTTAAAATGGAATGCATGGAGTGGAAAGTCTGAGATGTTCTCAGATCTGACCAATGTTTTGTAAGTAAATTTTCCTTTGTGATCTCCACTGGTTATCCTGTAAATATCTGAGTAATTTGACACTGCAAACCCCAAAACAGAATATATTTCACCTTCTTCTATTTTTTGGTCAAACTTGTGAATGAGGGATTTCTGAATTGTGAACAAAAAATTTGTTCCCTGCATTGAAAACAAATATATATCAGTTTTATTTATTTTTTGAATAATATTGAGACACAAATAGATTTGCATTATTGTATACCTCATCATCTTGAAGAATTGCTTCAACACTCGCTATTTCATTTTTGTCTTTTTGGAAAGTTGTGTACTTTCGAATGCAACGACCTTTAACTCCAACCATTGTGTCTGTGCACAACAACTCTTTGAAATTCTTCCATGGCACCATCTTCTTTGAGTATTCTGTAAATGTTTACACGGGTTATAAAGTTTATAATGAATTAACACAATTTCATTGCAGGACAAAGATTTGGAGCTTACCAAATTGTTTTCTCCTTTGACACTTCAGATTTAGAGCTAGTGGTTCAAGAAATCAGAGGGTCTAGTGATTGAAGATGTGATCTTTATGACCATGATTATTATATTTATAGACAAAATGTGTTTGTGTGCACTTCTGCACTTTTGAAATTCAAATCTCCCGCCCAATTATGATATGCAGAATGTTTCTTTTTACTTAGTTTTTTCATTTTTTGGGCTGGGTATATGGGCCTCTTCAATTACACTGTTCATAAAGGCCTTATACTGTTCATAAGCTAAAATACTGTTCATAAGATAGGATTCTCTCACAGACTACTATTCATTAGAGCATTAGCATCTGTATTATAGTAGATATATATATATATACACACATATCCAGAGAGAGAGAGAGAGAGAGATGAGCTGGAGGCTGGAGAGAGTGTATGTGTATGCACAAAATCCACCGCGTGCATTTATGAGGCTGACTCTTTCCTTCTCAGTTCTGTATCTCTATATATACACACACACAGCAATTAGAACAGTAAAGAAGGCAAAAAATCACAGCAAGATTCAAACTTGGAAAGGTAATTAAACATCAGGAGGCAAAATGTGATGAACGATCACCCACCCTAGATCGGAGGTTCTGCAAGTGGGTAGTGTGTACTAACATCTTATGCACAAGATGGGCAATGGGTGGGTGGGTCCTGCAACAGCTGCAACTCCAACACATTCTCATTCCTTGATTATACTTCTATTTTTTTCCCAGATTAGATTAGGTTGATGCAGGGGCCAGGCTGCAGCATGATAGTAGATGGGAATTTGGGATTTGGGAGTGGATTCCCTAATATCTAAGCTAATCCTCTTCCGGAATTGATTCTTTTCTTCTTCACTTGGAATCTATCGCCACAAACTTGAATCAACTTGTCTAAACTCTCAAATTTTTCTCTTTTTTATTTTCCTTTTCCCTACTTTCATCAGGGGTATGGCCGGATAGGCCGATCTACTTACAACTCTAGTGGCACGAGACACCACTCAAATTGATAAAGTTGTTATTTTAAACTAAAAAAAGTTTTTAGATTTAGCTTGAATTGCTTTTTGCAACCACTGAATTTTTGTGGTGATGCCACTATAATCAATTATAATCTAGTCATTTTCAATACTTTTTGTACTTTAACTATCACATACTCCCTCCATTTTTGATTAGTTGAAATATGTGAATAGTTTACACTATTCATTAAATACATTTGATTCGATTTTTTAATATAGTAATATAATATAAAATATAGTCAAGTGAGATCTTGTTAGATTCGTCTAATCACTTAGTTTTAGAATATTAAATTTTTATAATTTTTACTTTTATACAATTTGAAATATTAAGTGTTAAAAATATATATTGAATTGCGTGAAAAACATAAATATTTCAACTTTTCAAGAACGGAGGAAGTATTTTTAATTTCAACATAGTTTTCATCAATTTTGTGATATCACCAAAAAAAACAAAAAAAAAATTGGATCCGTACGGTGGCTACCAGTATTTTTAAGACGTACGCTGAACCTGGCACGTCTCCGAAATGACGACGCTCCCCGAAATGATGCGTCGGTTGTGCTATGTGATATGTGATGTTTGTGATGTTGTGAACTTGGGATACTGCCAATGATGTTGTCTGCATCTAATTCTATTGTTTTCATCACATGTAAATTATTTCTCAATCTTACATATTAAAATGAGTTGCCATAATTACATTAATAATTGAGAACGTAAGGTGAAACCGTGTATTAATAATTTTGACAAAAGTCAATTTTTAGTAAAATAGTGATTTTTTTTTTCAATCCAGATATTTGGATAGAGTGTTGAATGGATGACATTTACCAGGTAATAGCGTACTGATCCAGTAAGGTGTGTGTGCTTGATATCAATGAGGTGTGTGCATAACATATACAAAACACTTATTCAACACTTCAATAAGAGATGATTCAGCTTCTAGGGTCTGTTCTGCACGTCGAGCTGCAGCTGTAGGGAGCTGTAGCTGTTGGGAGCTGTAGCTATCAGTTTTTGCATAAGTGTTCATTACAAGTAGCTGTAGCTGTCAAAAATTATAATTTGAAGAGAAAAATTAATTAAATTTGGAAAGTAGCTTCCAGAAGCTTCCAAAAGCTACCTCTTGTAGCTTCTAAAAAGAAGTTTCCAAAAGCTCCTAAAAGCTAGTGTACAGAACATAGCTTTTGTTTTGAAATAAAAGCTAAGTTACCAAAAACTCCCAAAAACTGCGTGCAGAACAGATCCCTAAACCATAAGTGAATTTATAATATTACGTACAAATTAAGTAAGGTAGAAGTTTAACTACTACAAAACTATTGAATCGTGACTCATGAATGTCGAATCTATCGGATAAGGCTACTGTGCAGCTGCCATTTGCAGGTAGTGTGAATGGAATAAGTTTTTGTGATGTTTTAAAAAATTATGATGTGTGCGACTTGTAATGTCTCAGCCAGATGGAGTTATAAAAAATACATCACAAAATTATGACTACGCAGCACACAAATATTCAAACATCACATAATGGAGGTGTCGCAGCATAGCTATAGGTACAATCAAGGTTGTTAAGATCGGGATCCTATATGTGATCGTTTTTCTCTTTGCAAGATCGGGATCGTAGGATCGAATCGGGATCCTAAGATCTTATGAAATTGCAATAATGGATAAACTCAATTATGCATACTAACAAGTAAAAGCATTATTTTTATGTGTTTATGAATCTTGTAAGTTAATTAATACAATACAGTATAAAAATATTACAATTAAACATAAAATATTTCCACATACATACATATTATGTTTTTTTACACATCATACATAAGGAATACAAGCTCTTAAGTTTAAAATTAAAATAAACAAGTTATTTTGATCCCAAATCATAAAATACTAGAAAAATTTTATGCGTTTAAGAGGGTAAGATCGTAAGATCGTAGAAGCGTTTGAGGGAGTATGACCATAAGATCGTAACATTCTACTATCAGGATCGGGATCTTACGAATTTTAAGATCCTACAAGGATCGGGATCGTTTTAGAGAGGTGTGATCGTAAAATCGTAAGATCCTAAGATCAGGATCGGGATCTTAACAACTATGGGTACAATTACTTGTACAGTCTGTACAGTAACCCATCTGTTATCTATCAATATGTTTACATATGAATATTTAACAGTAAACTTCATTTTAAAACAATAGTTGTGAACAATAAAAATAATACAGATATGGATTCCTTCCCCTAGCATCCGTATATTATGAATGCATTTAAAAATGGATCGGAAACAATAATAACTAAATTGACACTTGTATGTATATAAATGAATACATAACTACTGTTGTTTTAGTAACCACCACGTTTTTTTATAAGTATTTGTGAAATTATCTGAATATTCATATACAAGTAGTATTACATAAACCCTAATTAATCATTTCTTAAGTGGCAATCCTATTGTAAACACCACAAAGGTTATATAAATAATGATTATATTAATAAAGCAAATGATCACACAATCAAAGTGAATATACCCTTTCCCGGTAAAGTGATCCAAGTCCTCTGTTATTAGTTAATTAATTGATTAATTGATTTATTATTACTTTTCTAATTGAGAGTTGCGATCATCTCTATTGCCTGGCAAGACCAACCCACCCACCTCCCCCAAAAAGGTAAAAAGAAAAAAAAAAAAGAAAAGAAAAACTGCATTAAACAAATTTTGTGTATAATTAATTTCTCACTTGTACATTTATCATTTTCGTTGAACAGCCTATACAGGCTAGAATATGTGTATTAGGAGCCATGCCACACAAATTACAAATGAACAAAAGAGAAGGATAGAGGGTCAGATGGAGAATCGAATCCCCAATCTAAAGTTGAGAGTCAGGGGACTTGATCACTAGGTCACGTCCTCATCCCTCACTTTACATTTATCAATAAAATATTTTGGAGTCATTTAAAATCATACCCAATATTCGATAATGACCGAATTAGATAGTAAAATATAAAAGAAAAAAAAAACTATGGTAGTATATCCTATATTTAAAATTTTTTAAAAAAAACTATGATAGAAATCTTAGTATATTGATTATTGCATGTGATGACAAACCCCCCATGGCTTTTAATTTAAGAACAATAATAATGATGATGATGGACTAATGGATCAAGTTGTCAACCCTTAAAATTTATTCATATAGGAGTATTATATACATACACACAAATTTATAATGAAAATAATCAACATATTAATTTCCTACCACAAATTATTCAACCCTAGGATATCATCGGTACAAAATTGGCTAACACTAAGGATCACACAATCATGTTTCCTGAATAAATTTTAAACATAAAGATAACTAAATTTTTAAAGTTTTGGCACGATCTTAACAATCATTAAAAAGAAAATTACATTAACATATAAAAATATGATAAAAAATAACACATCTCAAATACTTTAAAAAAACATACAATATTAGTGAGTATTGAATTTATGTGGATTGTTAATTATAAGAAATGATGTGTATGATTGAAAAGATAAATAACTTTGTATGGAAATGAATATATAGAGAATATTCTTTTGAGTTTGAGTTTAGTGTAAATGGTTGGAGCTAAATTACTGTTTAATGTAACATTTACTGTAAAATGAGTTTGAGTATAGTGTTGGCTATTGGAGATGGTCTAACAATAATGATCCCATTGACTGCATAGGAGGATGCATGTATAAACCAACGGTGGCACGTGATACCACTCAAAGTGATGAAATTGATATTTTAGACTTAAACTTTTTTTATAAGTATATATTTGGATAGAATTGACTTAGTGCATCCATTCAAATTTGGTGGTGATATCATTATTATTAATTTTAATTTAGGTTTTTTCTATATCTTTTTGTATTGTGACTCTAATCCTAATTCCAACATGACTCCTATTATATTTTGTGATACCACTACCAAAATTTTCTAGATCCGCCGCTGCCATTGAGTATTGTTTGTATTAATGAAAGTAACTTCTTGTCCGCCTGTGAAGACATCTTCCGACCACTCAATAAATCAGTTGAATATACAAGTCCACTACTGTGCACTGCATGATGAAGAATAAATTCACTTTCAATGATGAAGAATAAATTCACTTTCAATAATTTTATTTCATCAAATCGTTTTTATTCCAATCATACGGGATGACTTGTCCAAGTCCTCTGATTTCTAACCTTCAGGTTGGAGGTTTGATTCTCTACCCGGTTCCCTATCTCTCATCTCCTTACATACAAGAGCCAAAACTATACTCCTATCATGCACCTGGTGCCACACATTACAAAAATCTAGTGGATATCCAAATCTCCTAAGTCCCAACTCCACTTCCGATGCACCTGGTGCCATACATTACAAAAAATTCGCGTGAAGAAGACAAAAGAAGTTAGTCGCCTTGTTCGTTGATGGGCGACAATATTCGTCTTCTTTTTTGTCGTATTCCTGCAAATTTTTCGTAGACATGTAGTGATATTAGCTTATCGATGCATGTATGCGTTTTAGCTTATCCATTTGTTAACACCCAAAAGTTATTAAGGCCCATAATCAAAGTAGTCGGCCCAGTCCACAATGAGTACGGAATGGATGACCACGAGGTATGAAGAACGCAGATACCAGAAGATCCGTTGGAGAGAATCATGGCAGCATTGCAGACTAGGCGCCATCAATGGAGAGGATCATGGGAGCGTTACAAGCGTTACACCTTCTCCATCAAAAGGACGGATGTTGTGCTCCTCCCTATAAATAATAGGAGGTGGCATCCCAGGAGGACACCTCCAACCTCTCCAAGAGAATCCGCACTTTAATTTTTTTACCTTCTGCATTTTATTTTGTTTCTGCACTTTCTTACAGCTTATTTTTCCATTCCGCACCTTAATTCCTTTACAGATTTCTTATTTCCGTGTAATTCCTTTCTGCAATTCTTGTAATCCTCTTGAATACTCATCAATCAAAAAAGAGGTGTATCCCTCAAAGAATTTCTTGGTTAACAAATTGGCACGCCCAGTGGGACACGAGATTGAGACCATATCCACTTAGATCCAGTTTATGCAACTTACATCTGGACGAATAGTAAGAGATTTAACTCAAAAAATTTGAAGAAATGTCACTACACGAAGACACACTGATTAGAACACTTTCTGAGAACGTCGTTGAAACGGAGAGCACTTCTCAACCACAACAGGGATTATGCAGATCCCTATACTGACCGAGAAAATGCGGCTATCGATGATAGAATCGATGGCTGAATTCATACCTTTGCTCACAAGGCACCTAATGGATGTGTTGCGGCCTGCCATGGCCGACCAAATTGACAAAATATGCGAATCTTTGCGTACTCAGCAAGATGGGTCTGCTCCAGCAAATGGCACTATTGAGCTACCATGTCCAGGGTCGTCTGGCGGCCCACAACGGAGTTGGGGAACCACACTTGGCCAGCCGCAATTCCCGGAGTCCGGAGGCCTGGCCAGTTTGCCCCCATTCCCATATCAGACCACTTATGCCTTCACTCATGCGGCACCCATCATACCGAACTTTGGTTATGCGGCACCTCCCGTGCCGATCTATGCTTCATCATGCTGCTTAATGGCGGCCAACGCTGCATCAGGCCGTACGACGACCTCTGGTGGACTTGGCTTAGCACCACGTCAGGCGGCACCTCCTGTGACGAACGTTCCAACCACACCTTATGTGGCGGCACCACTGAACCCTGGTTGGATGCTGCCAACACAAGGGGCGCAAACGCCACAGCCATGTGTAGTGGTGGCGGCACCAGCCACACCAGCCGCCATGCCTCCTCTTGCCGCCATGTCTCCTACAACACCTGGTTGGATGCAGCCAACACTAGGGGGGCAGACGCCACACCCATGTGGAGTGGTGGCGGCAGCACCTGTCACACCAGCCGCCATCTCTAGCGGCCATAGGGAGCAGACGCCACAACCATATGGAGTGGCGGCGGCACCTGTCACACCAGCCGCCATACCTCCTCTAGCCACCATGCCTCTTACACAGGCGGTCTCACCCGAGTTGCTGGCAGACATGATGCAGCAACACTTTGGGATTCAACTAACACCGATGGAGCGGCCTAAATACAGGAAACCCTACCCTGATTGGGTAGATACCATGCAACCATACCCGAGGGGCTTCAAGATGCCCGAGTTCACCATCTTCTCAAGGGACGATGGCAAGTCCACTGTGGAACATGTTGGAAGGTTCACTGCTCAATGCGGGGAAGCTGCGACCAATGATTGGCTGAAGTTGAGACTGTACAGTTCATCTCTCACATGATCCGCTTTTGCATGGTATGCATCCCTGTGGCCTAACACAATCCAAAATTGGGTCGATCTAGAAAGATCATTTCATGGCAAGTTTTACACACCACGAACACAGGTCAGTCTTGCTGACCTCACTAATACTAAATAGTTTGCCGACGAGGCGGCAAGTACGTTTATTAATAGGCTGCAACGACTTAAATACCGGTGCACAATGGTTGTCCCTGATAGGGAGATAGCCAACATCGCAGTGGCAAATATGGTGCCTAAATTAAAAGAACATTTAATTGTACATGACTGCAATGACCTTGCCCAGCTGGCCGAGAAGGCGGCCCACTTGGAAAAGTTCTTTGAGGAACAAGATGAGAAGCGTCAGCCTCTACAAGGGACTCATTTCAAAGAATTGAAGTTCGGTAAAGAGGAAAACGGACCAACGGGGGTGGGTTCTGCAATGATCCTTGGTGGAAACAACCCAGGCTAGAATACCCTCGATAGACTCTAAGAGGCCGCCATGGCCTCCAAGGCCTTCAAGAGGCCATCATGGCCTCTAAGGCCTCCAAGAGGCCGCCATAGCCTCTAAGGCCACCAAGAGGCTGTCATGGTCTCTAAGGCATCCAGAAGATCGCCATGGCTTCTAAGGCCTTCAAGAGGCCGCCTTGGCCTCCAAGATGCTATCATGGTATTTAAGGCATCCAAGAGGACGCTGTGGCTTCTAAGACCTCTAAGGCCTTCAAAAGGCCACCTTGGCCTCCAAGAGGCTGTCATGGCCTCTAAGGCATCCAAGAGGCTGCCATGGCTTCTAAGACCTTCAAGAAGCCGCCTTGGCCTCTAGCATTGGAATGGACTCGACAGGCTGCAGTTGATGGAGTGCGATGCGCGGCTGGAGCAGCGAAGCACGGTGACTGAGCTCCGAAGCATGGCTGTCGAGCAGCGAGGCATGGCGACTGATACTCAAGCAAGGTGGCGGCCTAAGGTTCAGCTGGCGGCGCTCAGAGAAGAGATGGCGGCGAGGTTACTGGCGGCCTGGCTTAAGGCGGATGGCGGCCCGACCTTTGGGGATGGTGGCTCAAGCCAGGTGGCGGCCTAAGGTTCGGTTGGCGGCGCTCAGAGAGGAGATGGCGGTGAGCTGACTGGCGGCGGACGAAGCGATGGCAGCCCGGTTGAAGGCTGGCGGCGCTCCTCAGGAGCTGGCGGCATCCCTCAGGCTGGCGGCTCCTCGAGGCGGCAGGCGATGGTGGCACTCCACCTTGACAGGATGGCGGCGGTCTTCAAGGATGCTGGCGGCTAGTGGCGTTCCGGGTGGCGGCCTGGCGAGCTGGGGGCCCTGAGGACTTCCCTGGCGGCCTGGATGGTTGGTGGCCAGAGCGAGGCGGCGGCCTGGACGAGTGGCGACTACCCGGAGCAATCTTGAACGATGTTGGTGGCTGGAATGAGGCTCGAGACCACGAACGCAAGTGGCGCCCCCGGTAACCCCAATGGTGGCTCGCGCTGAAGAGAGATGGCGGTCCTGAGACGGAGGTGGCGGCGCTCCTGGCTCGCGGAGCAATACCGGTGCCGGCCTGAGGATGGCGGCCCTAGGTGGGGTGGCGGCCTCGCAAAGCAATGCTAATGGCGGCCGGGGCAACACAGATGCGGCCCAAAAGTGATATGGTGGCCTGACTCGCGGAACAATGCTGATGGTGGCTCGAAGCAGGGTGGCGGCCTCGAAGCAGAGTGGCGACCCTAGAGTGCTCAAGTGAAGCTGGCGGCTTGAGAGGAACAAGTGGCGGATGTTGCCTGGAGTGGTGCGAATAGTGCCTGAATGGTGCCCGGGATGCAAATGGTGCCTGGAGTGATGTGGATGGTGCCTGGACTAATGCGAATAATGCCTTGAAGGATGCGAATGGTGCATGGAGTTATGCAAATGATGCCTGGAGTATTATGAATGGTGCCTGGAATTATACAAATGGTGCCTGGGGTAATGCGAATGGTGCCTGGAGTGATGCGAATGGTACCTAGAAAGATATGAATGCTGCCTGGAAGAAGGTGAATGATATCTGTCTTAATGCGAATGGTGACTTGGATTTAAAAAAAAAATTAATAATGACAGCCGCCATTCACTTTGGCAAGCCGCCACGATGCCATATATATATATATATAAAATAAATAAAAAATTAAAAAATTAAAAAATAAAAAAATATAAAAACAAAGTGGCGGCTTGGATCATGGGCACGCCATCCACTTTTTTATTTGCATTTGTTGTCATGCATTGTTATTAAATATATATATATGTAAATATTATAGTTAAAGTAATTGTGTGGCATGGGCTCCCACCACCCCTTTTCAGGCCTTCAATGGCTCCTCCAAAAAAAATATTATAGTTAAAACTGAGAGTGAACATACACGGTTTTTCATTTTTGCATGTCGATGGCGGCAGTTATAGTTGGAGTTTAGAAGTTTAGAAAATCATGGGATTCAAAATTATATGCGCATTTTCAGTCTCAGTTCCATCGACCGAAAACGCAAGGGGGACATCTGTTAACACCTAAAAGTTATTAAGGCCCATAATCAAAGTAGTCGGCCCAGTCCACAATGAGTACGGAATGGATGACCACGAGGTATGAGGAACGCAGATACCAGAAGATTCATTGGAGAGAATCATGGCGGCATTGAAGACTAGGCGCCATCAATGGAGAGGATCATGGGAGCGTTACAAGCGTTACACCTTCTCCATCAAAAGGACGGATGCTGTGCTCCCCCCTATAAATAATAGGAGGTGGCATCCCAGGAGGACACCTTCAACATCTCCAAGAGAATCCGCACTTTAATTTTTTTACCTTCTGCATTTTATTTTGTTTCTGCACTTTCTTACAGCTTATTTTTCCATTATGCATCTTAATTCATTTACAGCTTTCTTATTTCCGTGTAATTCCTTTCTGCAATTCTTGTAATCCTCTTGAATACTCATCAATCAAAAAAGAGGTTTCTCCCTCAAAGAATTTCTTGGTTAACACCATTGTTGAAAAATTAATGCAAGAGGACAACAACTGCTTATTATGAGTTCCAGCTGTTCTCTATAGAACTTCTAGATATGTGTATGATGTACAATCTATAATGCATATATATGTGCATTATATACAAGCGCGGTGTTCATTTTATGGATATGATGAATCTGATTAATTAATCACACTCAAATGATTGGTAAAAAGAAAAAATCTATCCTTTTATCATATTTAAAATAAACATATACTTCCTCTGTTCTCATATAAATGCTCCACTTCTGCATTTCACGCAGTCCAAGACATATTTTTAAATGTTTATAACTCAAATTGTACACAAGTAAAAATTATAAAAATTTGATATTCTAAAACTACGTGATTAGACGAATCTAACAAGATCTCACTTAACTATGTTTTATATTATAGAACTATGTTAAAAAATTTGATAAAAGTTACTCAATAAATAGTTACTATTATGCAATGGAAGCATTTAAATGAGAACGGAGGAAGTAATTAATTTTGATAAAATAATCTATCAAATCTAGTTTTCGGAAATTTTATAGGATCGACCGGTGTTGAACCGGGTATTTCCGAGCTCTTTTCCCAACTAACAGTCTCGGAGTTTCGCTGACAATTCTTGCCGATGACTAGTACTCGAATTTGACATGGTAAGAACCGGCTCCAAACTGAATACTATCCAAGGACTAGTACTCGGAAATGTAATCGACAAAATAGTCCTCGAAGATATTTCTGCAAGGGACTCCGGCCATGGACGGGAAAGAGAGAACTTGTCCTGGAATTCTATAAGGTTCCAAGGACTTGTCCTCGAAAACGGTCGTCGCAAATCAACATTTTTCTCGTAGTGATGCCAAAAAAATAAATTCCAAAAAGTGGGTTGAAATTCTTGGATGTGATCCATTCCTTTTTAGGGCGGCATTTGCATGAGCCATGATCAGCAATAATACAGCTTTAATTATTTTATTTATGGAATTCGATTCTTATGATTAAAGAAAATAAATAAAAATAGAAAGACAATTACCTAAAAGTCAAATAAATTGGAGGCCCAGAATCCCACTATATAGGAATTTTATTCACTATAAACTGGGTCTCATTCTCCTCCCACTATATATTCAACCCATTTATAAAGCTTGCAAGAATATATAACACACATCATTCATATATTCATATCATTTTTCAATTTGAAATTGACCAAAATGTATAAAGTGGAAACAGCATGATGACGGATGGTGATCCTTTGTTGCATTCTAAAACTGACTCAGCAATATGCATATGTGTGAAAATTGTGGAATGTTTATTCTGAGTTTTGCAACTTCTTTTCATATCAACATTAGATTCAATTCAGACAACCTTTAACTAATTTTACAACCTTTTTGTTAAAAAAATAGAAAAAGAAAAAGAAGAAGAGATGTAAAGTTAATTGACGTTATTAATTAATGATGTTTGTTAGATTATTTGGCACAGTTTTAATTGGATATGATGTGTCTCATTAAATAATGTTTTTCTTTGTAATTAACCTTCTTTCTAAACATTTTTACTCCATCCGTTCCTAAATAGTTGTCTCATTCAGCTCAATTTCAATAACCAAGGTTTGTATTAATTAATTCATAAATTTACATTTTTTACATTTCAACTAAACTCATTCTTAATAAATGTCAAGAAATAGCATTTATGTAAAGTGAATGACAATTTACTAAAAACATAGTATAACTACTTAAAAATGACAACTATTGAGGAATACTTTTTAATCTAAAAAAAGACAACTAAAAAGGAACGGAGAGGAGTATAATTTCTTTGTAAACTTTAGTTTCTTTTTACAATTCACGTTGAGTTTGATAAGTGTGGCGGGCACGTAATGTCATATAAAAATTACAAAGAATAAAGTGGTAATTAAGAGAAGATTCAACCTCCAAAAATAAAGTTCAAAGTTGGAAAACTTGACAACTAGGTGAATAACCTTTCCCAATTCTTTATCATTGGTATATAACCTCGAAGTGTTTTACTTAAAAGGTGGTGTGGTAGCAAATGCAAATTTCTTTGTAATTGAAGCATTATAAGTATATAGTATATTTTTAGGTATTGATAGGAGTATTTTTTTTTAAAAAAATTATTATATACTACTATATATTATTATATTCCCATCACCCATAGGTTCAGCAAAAGAAATTATGATAAAAATAAGTTAAAGTTGAATAATAAATATGTCGAAGTCAAATATACTTACGATAAAAATACGATATAATATTTTTTGTTTTTATATACTTATGATCAAATTAAGTCAAAATTAAATAATAAATAACGTAAAAATATAAATATAGCCTAATTTAATGGGACACATGGAGTAATGCTCTAGAATATATACACATGCATTATCTAAAGGATAATATAGATACATGATCCAATATCATCAAATTAAAAGGCATATTCACATCTAGTATATGATATATAGATATGATATGATATATAATATAATCAAATTAAGCATAAATTCGGGTAGTGGATAAAAGGCATAAAACTTGATAAGTTCTTATATTTCAGATATTCGTTGGGTTCAAAGTCTAACTATTGAATGTGATGGGATGATGTCTACTTATAGGCTATACCTTGTTCGGCCCTTCTTCCCAATCTATACACAATATGGTCGTGGATTCGTGGGGACTAGCTTATGACCATTAGGGTATGTATTAGACATTACTCTATCTTCTAATGGGGTCGAGGTTGCTCAATAACTATACGATTATTATGCTCCATTTGCGATGGAAATGTATTTCATTGCTTAAGATACCGATCTTGATTTTTTAGTGGAATAAATGGGGATGTTTGGAAGTTTGCGGATAGCAGATTCAGAGAGAGAACTGTGAGACAATCTGCTATCCGAATCTGCTATCTGCTAGTGGATTTGCTCGCTCCCAAACATCTCAATATTGTTTGTTGTACAACTTTATGATTTTTAATTGATATGCCACATTAGATGATAGATTGAATAAGTGTCGTTTTGATGGACTCATGAGTAAAGCCATCAAAGAGCACTAGTTGAATACATTTCGGGGGAAAAAAAATTACTCCCTCCGTCCCACCTTACTTGTCATTGTTTAACTTTTTGACATTGTTTATTGTTTAATTTTGACACAGTTTTTTTTTGCAAGTATATATTTGAAAAAAGATAGTCGAGTTGAGTCTTGTTAGAATCGTGTAATCATATAATTCATGAAAAGTGAAGTTTTACTTGTTGATAGTAAATGGCTCACAACATTATGCTTCGATGTTGATTGTTGATGGCAAATTAGACAAGAGCGTAGATAGAACAAAAGCAAAGGCATCAATGACCAATCATCCATTTGTGTTCTTCTTGCATTGGTTATAGAATCTCGATTCAGATGCTAAATTAAAACAATATGGACTACACATTTTTGTCAAACTCTTGACAATGATGTGGCTTTGCTGCATAGGCCAGTCACTTATAAGTTTTAACATCCTCATAAATTCATCACAATAAATTAATATATTATATTATATAAAAGTTATGATATATAGATGCATGATCCAATATTATTGAACAAAACATAATCGAATATCGTTAAGTTATTTAATATTACTTATAAAACTTAATTTTAGTTATTGACTTTGGATATTTTGTTGGATTATTGATTAAGATTAGTCACTTAATATGATATTAGTAAGCTAATACTCCCTCCGTTTTTAAAAAATCTTAACGTTTGCATAGTAAACACTATTCATTGAGTAACTTTGATTCGACTTTTTAACATAGTTACATAAGATAAACATAGTCAAGTGAGATCTTGTTAGATTCGTCTAATCACGTAGTTTTACAATATTAAAGTTTTATAATTTTTGTTTTATAAAATTTGAGATATTACTCTTTAAAAATGTGTATTAAATTGCGTGAAAGCGAGGAATATTAAACTTTTTTTTATTACGGAGGAAGTATCATATATATATATACACACACATTTATATTTATATAGGAAATACGGTAGTAAAATTATTCGAATGATATGCAACTAACCATATTCTCAGCATAACCTGAGCTCGGAGTAACTCCCAAGGAGTCTAATAAAGTCTAAACATAATGCAAGAAATAAAATAATAATTGAATTTCTAGCTAAGGCCCAAAATGATGGGAAATTTTTATGTGTCTGTGCTCTCATCTATAGTCTCACATTTTTAAAAGTGTCAATGTCAATTTTCAAGTGCAGACACTGAAAACAACATCACTTACCCACCACTTGCTTGTCATTTTCCCATATGTTTATTTTATTGTGGCATTTTTACACATGCCTTGTAAGTGGAATTAATAATGAATACATACATACTACTATGTCCTTTAATTTGACAATTTGGACCAGTTGACATTTTCTGTTCACAGACATTGTATGATGACTGAGCACAGTCAATAAATCATGAAACACATGATCACTTATGAAACTAAATAAATAAATTGATTTTCTTTTTAAGGAAAAATCAGATGACCCACAAATTAAATATTGTCATCGACCGACAATAGAACCATGCTTGATCGGAATAAATTGAAATCTTGAATGATCAACAATTCTTCTTTGTTCTTAAAAGTTAGTACTTCGCTAAGTTGGCTAAATTTTTAAACCAAGAAGAAAATAAAAAACATAATAACAAATTAAAGAATTAATACCCACAAAATTAATGGACTGAAATCAGACATGGGATATACTGGGCCGCGGCCCATTGGCCTCCTACTTTCTACTATTTGAGACGAATTTTCCTGTCATGGAATCAAGGTTCGGTTTGGTTATCAAATCTCTTTAATACTATTATTAAAGTACATATAAAAAGGGAAGTAATTACAATAGAGTTGCTGTACAGATTAACATTGCAACTGCACATGCAGTTATGGTATTAAAGTCCTATATTGTGATGTTTGTGAGATCCAAGACATTACAAATTTTTTTGACATCACAAAAATAATTGTATCCATCACAAAGTTTTTAAAACATCAAAACTTATGACATCACAAAAATGATTGTGCACATCACAAAATTTCAGAACATCACAAAAGTGCAAAAGTGGATTGTGACATCATAGTAGCGGCTTCCAAGTAATTACTATGTAGTCAACTGCATATGCTGGAGTTTTACTGGTTTCGACTTTCCCCAGAAAAAAACTACATATTCAGGCATGTTGTGAGGTGGAGCTTTTTTCTTTTATGTATCCGGATAATATGATGACCGCGATCTTTTTTGTGATGGAGAAGTATCAAAAAAATCAACCATTTCCTCCTGACATCACATAAAACATGTCTAACATCACAGAAAGTGATATATCAATCCATCACATTGTGCATATTACGCATCAAATACATAACTTATATATGAACTATGTGGACTCCATTAACCAATGCATCACAGAAATACATTTTACCATCACCATTGCACATGCAGTCTTCAATAGAATCTGTACACTATTTCACTAACTCTATTGAAAAATGTACTACTACTATATGGAGTAATATGTTCTGGATATATACAGTGGCGAATGTAGAGGGGTTGAGGGGGTCAGCTGCCCACCCTCAACTTTCAAAGAAAAAAAAATTATATATTTTTTATGTTTATATATAATATATGTTTATATATATTCATATTTTAATTATATGTATATTATTTTATTACATATATCTATTTTTTTAGTTAACTTAATTTTAATTCTTTAATTTGATCCGCTCGCATTAAAACATCTTCTATATATATCCATTCTCCTTCGCTAGATTATTTTTCCAATTATATTTTTTCAATTAGAAGCCCAAACTCTTGAATCGGCAAACTCATTTCAATCATTTCTTCAATATTCAACTCTGAATCTTCCCTTAAATATGAAATTTGCTTTCCCCGTTTCATTGTTTTATTGTTAGTTTTTGCTTATTATTAACCAAAAACTTCGAAATTTCATTTCTATTTGATTTCCAATATTAACTAGAGAATTTCTAAGAAATGTAAAGTGTTTTAAATTCTATTATTTTTTGATATTTGGAGTTTCAACAAAATAATTAATATTGTCCAATCCGAATTGGAGAGTCTTTTTATGCAATGAGGGATGTGAAATTTAAATTACAGAATCATATGGATGATTATATATTAAATGAATCACTATTATTTTATGTCGAAAAGGAAATATTAGATGAAGTAGATGTAGATGAAATAATTTTTTTTTTCCAAAAAATATCAGTGTGTCAAGAGTGTGGTAATTGACAATTTGATAAGTTTATTGTTTTCTAAGAATTTCTTTTAAGTTTGCACACCCTAATTTTCTTTCCTGGAATCGCCACTGGATATATATGAGAGTTGATATTTTGTTTAACCTTAAACTCAGGAAAAAGGTTTTGATTTTTGTCTGTTCAATTGTTGTCCTGAATCCATTTCATACTGCCCAATGAAAGGGGAAAAAACATTATAGAGCCTCCCAATGTGATCATACTGCAAAAAGATTCAAATTTATTTATTATTTTTTTTTAATTTTTTTTTTCAATGGAGAAGGAGCAGAGGTTTTACCACCCCAAAGATAGAGCTAAATGACAGATAAGAAAGAAGCTCTGGTCTTATAGCAGTAAATTAGGTAAAGCCATTCACCAAAACAAAGTCACTTACAGTAGATATTAAATGCATGATTGTATATATCAACAAAAGCACCATTAAAGCCCAGAGCGTTTAAGATCATACTCAGGTATTTAGTTCCACTCAAGATTGCCAGAAGCCTCGTAATATCAGGCTTCAAAGCCATAGCACCACCAACATTTTGACAAGTTTTAGCAAGATTAGTATCCCTCGATCTGAAGAAACTATAAAAATACTATCAGCTATTATTAACCTATTAAGGACAAAGCATGGATAGGGGTAATAATGTCCTCAAGCAAAGTCTCGAGCCTATATATTCTTAGAAACCACCTTGTGGGGCGTGGGCGAATGCAGGACAGAACAGTTGTCGCACAAGACACGCCACTGTTCAAATTGATAAAATTATTATTTTAAGCTAAAATAGTTTTACATTTGGCTTGGCTCATCATTCAATTTTTATGGTGACACCATTATGATTATTAATTCCAACTTAACTTCTCTCTCTTATTTTCTTTTTTTCTTTTTTTTTTTGTCATTACAATACCTAGTCCGTACTTGGCATGCATTATATTTTGTGATTCCTCCTACAAAATTTTATGAATACGCTATTCTGACAAAAGAAATTGGTGCAAGTTCACAGGAAAAAGAGGGATCCTTCACTCAGAGAATAAGCAAATATTGGTCTTAGTAAAACCTTCTAAGAGATACTCTCTCCGTCCCATGTAAGATATCTTGTTTGACTTTTTGACACTGTTAATTGTTCAACTTTGACTCAATATTATTGTAAGTATACATTTGGAAAAAATAGTTGAGTTTGGTTTTGTTAGATTCGTCTAATCATATAGTTTTAGAATATATTAGTCTAACAAGACATCTTAGTTGGAACAGAGGGAGTACAACTAGAGTTAAGTTTAACCACCATTTTTTTTTTCCAATCTCTAAATCGCTAATAAGTTTGCGCCTAGAAAAGATCTTGGTCAGCATTCAATGACCGGAAAATTCAATATATATAGCTAATTAAACTCGCCACCAAATTAGCGACAAGTTTTTTGTTCAGAATTTTTTCCCTATTTTATTTGTTTATTTTATCTTTTAATGTCAACTCCCAAACTCACGATCAGAAAATTTGGTCGTTAAAAGTTTCTGAAGGTCCCTTTTACTTCAAGATTCAGTTATCGTCGTTAGTGCAATGTTGTAACGCTGTGTATGTAAGGCAGTAAAGAACGCAAGACATTTGTTGACCTAGTTCAGTTTTGCAACCTACATCTGGGGGATTTCAATCCAGGCGACTCTACTAGACTGAAAATCAAGAACACAGACTCTCTATCCAATCCCTAAAATCTGAAACCAAACTCAAACACTAGATGAACAAATCTAGACGAGCAGACGTCCTTAGGACTCCCCCTCAACACGTCTGTAGGAAAACCACCCTAATTGGAATCTCCAAGGCACGATCTCAGTCTGTCATTCACCATGATCTTCATCTAATCCCTGAATTGCTCCAGATTTTTCTTCAATTGTAGATCACACAATATCTTCAGATATCTTCGATGTAGACTCTTTCTTGAATCACGTTCTTCTAAAGATTTACAACTCAATTCTTGAAGAACACACAAAACTTTTCTGTAATCTAAAACAATGAATAATACTCTCTAAAACTTATTGATTACAGACTCTGCATAAGTAAATAAATACAACTCAAAATAACTTCTTGCAGAGTAGAAAACAAATAAATACAACTCAAAATAACTTCTTGCAGAGTAGAAAACTGTAACTGTTGTCGCAGAGTAGAAAACTGTAACTGTTGTCGTTAAAGAGATGTGCTAACACCTGTAACATCATCTAAATGAAAAGTACAAGATGTTCAAGTAATGTATGAACAATTTCGTAAAAAAAATCTTCTTACTGGAGATTTTTGAAACAGTTCAGCTGTTAATTCTGTCGCGAGTTATAAAGATTTCGCCCGCTAAAGTGCTACAAAAACTTTCGGTTGGTGAACCTGCGACCAAAAATTTTGGTAACTATTTATTTCATTACTTCTAATTCCACCTACTCTATTAATGGCTTACATTAATTGTATGGCCAATTATGATAATGAAGTATATAATTCAAAACATTAAACATGGTTGTCATAAAATAAAAATATATAAATTTTATGAAAAAAGAAAAGCCAAATAGCCAAAGCGATAGAGAATATATGTAATGTATGTACATTTGTGGGATTTGTTCTAAAGATATTTCAGAGGCAAATCCAATTTCAATTGAAGCGCCTTCCTCAAATACCATAACCAATTTCAAACTCAACGTTTCCTTTTTCTCTCAACATTCAATGGGAATTATATCCCTACGTGAATTTGAACCCATAATCTTGATGAGCTTTGCTTTCTTGGGGTTTGGGTTAATTGTTGGCGTATCATCTTGTTCAATCTCGGAACCCCAGTTCACTCCGACAGCTCAGAAAAATGAATTCTCATAAACTGCCAGATTGTCGTGTTCCGCCCCTTGTTTCTTCGCTGGTCAATTCCTTTAGAGGTCCGCCTTTTTGCGTCGTCCCCAGAAAACCCGGCTTTATCTACCCTTACAATTTGCCCCAGCATTCTGTCGGCAGCACATCCTTCATTTGAATCATTCTCATCTCCGAGAGATTCTTTACTCTGTCAAGAGTAGCCATGGCGTCCTCCTCCGCTCCATGCTCCTTATCCACATCTGCTGTCGATCGGAAGAGGGATGGAAAGGTATTTTTGGTGTACTTATAAGTGTTATTCATGCGGACATTTGATTTAACCCCTTTGATGATGAAGGGTTTACAGCAAATTTAATGAATTGGTGGTAAGTTTTCAATAGGGGATTGCTATGAAAATCGTATGCTCATTTGATGTTGCCATAGACCTCAATTTTTTGTTTAAATGTTCAATTGGAGAAACCCTGATTTATATTTTACCCTTTTTTTTTTTTTTTTGCGTGTGTGTGTGTGTTGTGGGGGCGGTGGGATTATTCAATCCTTTTCAAATCCAGTTTATTATAACAGTGAATATGGTATAAATTTTTTTCTTTTAATTGAGATATATGGAAAATGTGGAAATAGCCATGGGTATTCAACTAGGGTTAAGTTAGCAATCCCTAATTTGAGGGTTTATCATATTTAGTTTTATAATCTTTACAGTTTAATTCAAATCTAATTAGCTTATTACAATTCTGCTAAAAGCTTGTGTGCATGTCTTATCAAATAATTGTTGCTTGTGTTTAAGATTCGTTCTGGATTAATGATGAGGGCTCAATGTTGTTTATGTAAAAACTTGCCCATCTTGTAGTTTTTTGTTTTTTTTTTCCGGCATTTCTTGGGCTCTAGGAAATGCTTAAAATATCCTTTTTGGGTTGTTTTTTTTCTTGAATTAATTATTCTTGTACTTATGTTAAAAGGGGTGAATGCGACAAGGAAATGTTTTCGGAACCTTAATATCTTGAGTGATATTTATATCATCATCAATAAGTTTGCTACATTGATATGCTTCAAGCTTTCCTTTTATTGATTCCTGTACATATGTCAAGAAAAGCGATGAATACGACAAAAAGGAATGTTTTCTGGGTCCTAATTACATGGATGATCTTATTTTCAACGATGAAGGCTTGAGCCGTTATGATGCTTCAATTTCGCCACGTGCAATAAATGAATCATGGGATCAAACACTTTCCAGGACTTCCATTTTAAGTTTCACTCAAAACCTTATATCACACTCTTTCATATTGTCAGATTTAATGTTTTTCAGAGATGCATATGAGTTTTAAGTTTTCGGATGTTGAGATTCCATATGTTCTTTGATTGAATTTTATATATACATAGTGATATATGTCTCTTGGTTTAGTGAACTGATAATTGGTTTTCTTGATCTGATTCCATTAATGTAAATGATATAGTTGCATCTTTTGTTTATTTCTTTAGTTCACTGCATACATAACTTATTGGAAATTTGAAAACAATGACCTGGTGATTTTTCAGTGTCCTGACATAGTAATAACACAAAAAATCTTGCCAGAGACCCTCAAAGAATTCTAATTAATTGGGAGTATAACATACTAAGAATTTAAAGTTTTAATTCATGTTTGATAAGTTTATTGTGGTACTTGAGTATACCTAAGAATTACAGAAAAATGTTTATTAGCAACATCATGTTCCATTAAGTAAATTCTTTCAGCTATTGTACTCTTTTGTGTTATTTAGAATTGAAAAGGTGTTTTTGCCTTCCACATAGCAAAGCATTAACCATCTAATTGTAGGATACAATATGCAAAATTGTTCCTGGACAGATATTATGTGAGCTGCTACTTTTCAAGAAAAAAAAGGACTGCAGTGATAATTTAGCTTGAATTCTCTGTTTATCCTTTGGACATGTATTTATTATACAAGAAGAGGGAAAGATCTAAAACCTCTTTTGCCCTTCTAATTTAAACTATATTTCCCAGCACCACTCTTGCAATTCTCTAGATAAATATTAAATCTGGACTGCACATTAGCTTAGAACTTACGAATTATAAATTAATTCTAACACTAATTTGCTCTTACTGATATGGCTTTCTTGTACAGGACTTGGAATCAAAACCTCTGAAGTGGACTACAAAAAAGCGCCGCTGTTGGAGAACTCAGGTGAATGAAAATGCAGCGGATGATGACCTCTTCTGTGTAAGACTACTGGAGGGTCATATGCTTCTTAAATTCTGTAGCTAGTGCACATCAAATTAATATGCTGCTTTTACAGTATAGGATCGTCCTTATTACCATCATATTTAATTCCGAACCATTAAATGTGCACTTGACATGTACATATTTAATTTTGTTTCTATGTGTTTTCCTGTAGTCTTATACATTCCATTGAACATTTTTTTATATGCTAATGAAATATAAACTTCATGCCTCATTATTTTCAGGCAGGATGTCGAGCACAAAACGCAGCAGCTACAGCACATAATGCAGTAGAAGAGTTGTGTGCTGAGACCCTGCATGAGCTAGCAGCGGCAAAGGTTCTCTACGAGCTGTCTGCTAATTAGGATACTGCAGAGTAGTCTCTTGAAGGGGAATGCGCCGTGCCCTTTGAGAAATTATCCAGGGCCTTCTGTTAATAACTTTGTATATGTACATTCTGATCACTTGATTTGTATTATACATTATCAGTTCTGTTATTACTTCAGCTGTGAAAATTTTAAAAACTAGAATGGGATAAATATATATAGATACCTTTATGAAAACAATGGAGACCCTTAGCTTTGTGTGCAATAATTCCTAAATTGCAATCTCTATTGTTTATAGAATGAGTGTTACAACATTAATTAATGCAAAACATCGCCAGTGCAACAACAATATTTGTTGTTTACGAATCGGAAACTAAACCTTAGTATCATAGAAAAATGCACAATTTTAATCTAAATACCTTTCATTTGTGTGCAATAATACTCCCCGTTCTCTAGAACTTATTTTGATGACTTATTACTTATTTTTATTAAAATCAGATCAGACCAGACCCATTCAGACCACATCAAATCAGATCAAATCATTATAATAATATAGATGAGATAATATAACCATACCAGACCAGATTAAATCAAATCAGACCAGAAAAAGACAAAATCAAGCCTGGAGAACAGGGATATATAGTAGCAATCTTTATTGTTTACAGAATGAAAACATGGTATTAATATTGTTGCATGCCACAAGTACTATAGGACTAAACCGCAATAATACTGGTCCCTTGCCTTACACCTACCTACCGCAAATTTGTCTATAAATTCAAGCAATTGACACACTTTATAACCATCAAAGCACAAGGCAAAAGATATATTTCTATCCATTCAGCGTTAATTTTGGGTTTGTTTGGGACTGGTATAAGACCAAAATCTTATTTATCTTTGAATTATGAGGTTACTTAATTACGTGCAATATATGTGCAAGAACTTATAGTGACTTAATTTTATCAAAAAAATTTGGCCGCTAGATAAGAAAATTTTTGTAGTGCATGCTCTAGGTGGTTAGGATGCATGGTGTGGTCGCAGTTCATCCGCTGCACCGGCACATGATAACAATATGAATGAGAATTAGTACAATATTTCATATTTGGACACTAGATATCCTTATGGGCGTATCCACTATAGGTTAACGTGAGTCAATGGCCAAGCGGAGAAAATAAAATGTAATGACTTCGTACTAATATTTTGATGTAATCAGCAAATAGGTTTAATTTTTAGGACAGTTGCTATTGTACAATGATTTAAAATATAAGTAGTACCTACTACTCCATTTCTATTTTTCACGCAATTCAATAATATATACTTCCTCATCTCATTATTTTTGTTACATGCCCACGCAGCACGTATGCCGATACATATTTTAACGGTTAATAACTTAAATTGTGTACAGTGAAAAACTATAAAAAGTTGATATTCTAAAACTACAAGATTAGACGAATCTAACAAGATCTCACTTGACTATATTTTTTTACACATAACTATGATAAAAATTTGAATCAAAGTTAAACAGAGAGTAGTGTCAAAAAATCATCCGTAACAAAAATACTGAGACAGAGGTTGTATATTTTTAACCATTAATATATAAGTATGTAAAAATTATAAAAGTTTGATATTTTAATGCTACGTGATTAGAAAAATATAGTATCTTTATTGATTATATATTTATATAATTGCATTAAAAAATTTCGTCAAAGTTACTCAATGAAACGAATGAAGCAATTAACAAATATGAAGGAATTATTTTATGAAATACACAATAATTATTATATACACTGCAAAAAAAAAAATTTGTTTTAACTAATTTGGTAGCTTAGCTATTGAATTCGTGAGCTACTAAATGCTTTAGCTATCTACTGAACAGGAGCATTTGCACGAAGTACCTTGATAAAATTATTTATCCCTGAAATAAAGGACCAAATGTGCAACAAACAAAAACCTGGACATTTTCTATCATTAATTAGTCGTTTTTTCAATTATTTTTAATAAAAATAATTATGGAATGAATAAAGTATTTATTTTCTAAAAAATGTAATGGGCCAGGGTCCATTGGGCCCTCTATTTAATTAATGATTAATATTATTAATAATATGGAATTGAGTGACACTTGTCAGCGTTGATTCTCCCAGGATTCTTCCGACCGTACGGACCCGCGGCGGCGCCATCTCGGACAACCGCCGGAAAGGTGGTCAATCTATACTGAACTCCGGGGCTTCCGACTCCAGATTGAATCGCATCTCTCGTGGCGTAGACCCCACAGCGTCAACGGTGCTGATTCATCTGGTTTTCAGAGGCCGCGCGCGAAGCTTTAACATCAACAGCTCAGAATATTGAATGCTCATCCGCTCCAGGATTTGGGTTCTATTGACGCTTGGCAAGGGATGGCTCGGTTTTTGGACAATTGGGGGTTTTTCAAATCAATGAGCTGCCCTCCAGAAGGTTCGATTTCTGTAATCGACTCTCTATATAAGTTGCCCTAGCCCCTAACTGCGTGAATTATAATCCGCACTCAGTTTTCTTTGCCCACTTATAGCAGCAAACAAAAACGATAGACTAATTCATGGCTTCTACATCTGGAAATCGCCTTCCACCCAATGATTCCAATGACGGCGCATCGGGATCAGGACAGAAGGGTCGAAAGAGAAGAAATGGAGGGCAGGTAAAGGTCTTATACTCTGATTTTTGACCATGTATATGTATATGCCCTAATGGTGAAGTTTTGTACAGCTATTTGATCTGGTTTATTCTTTGAGGATTTTCTGTAGATCTAGTTCTTCTTGTGGTAATTAGTTGCTTGGCTGTGGAGTCTGATTTTCAATTGAATTCAATTGGGTTTTTCAGGAGAGTTATTGATATATATGATTGGAGAAAACCCTGATTTTGAGGTTGGGGGAAACCCTGATTTTGATGGTGGGGGGTTTTGTGTTATCTCAGAACTGTTTCAATTATATCTTATTTTTTTGATTTAAAATCTCTCTCTTAATTAGAATATTGTGGAAGAATAAAGAACACATATTCTGAGGTTGGTAACTTTGTATATAAAATGAACACAAGGTTTATTTGTGGAGGGATTAGGGATGGTAAGAAAACCATATATCAGTCACATAGGGTTTATGCAGCGGATGCATTTAGAGTCAACTATTTAGGAAAAAAAAACACCATTGGTCCCATAAGTTTCCCCAATTTCGATTTCAGTTCCATATTAATTTCATTAACACAATCGATCCATTATGTTTGCTAATTTTTGCATAATCCATCCCAAACCCTTTAATGACGCATTAAGGGTTTGGGATGGATTATGCAAAAATTAGCAAACATAATGGATTGATTGTGTTAATGAAATTAATATGAGACTGAAATCGAAATTGAGAAAACTTATGGGACCAATGGTGTTTTTTTTCCATTAGAAGTCTCATAGAGTTTGCATTATTTCATTGTACCGTTGAAATGTAAATTTAAGAAATCTCTTAGATTGGTTATTAGGATTTCTTGATCAATCAATTTTTGTTTGTATGCTGAGAAAAGGCGCGGATGCGACAAAAAGGAATTTGTTAAATTTGAGTTCTATTGAATCATCTTCCGGGAATTCTTTTTATTCTAGGTTATTAAATGATTTCATTTTTCTTTACCATGAAGGATTGACGCGTGGCAATGATTCTTCCGTAGCCATGAATGTGTAATAAACAGTGTATGCCAAACGAAGCTCTACTATTAATTGGTTGTGATTATTCAATTACTGCCACGTACAACCGATGGATCTCTTAGCCAAACAAAGCCCTATCCAGGGTTTAATTTTATTAGAAATGGTAAAAATCATACAATGTTGTTCCAAAATGTTAGTCCTGGGGGCGAAATGGATGCATTCATTGGAGAGTTAAAAATGTTGTTTTTGGCCATTACGTTACGATGTTGTCATCATTCAATAATTGCACAGTTTTATTATTTGGATTATCAGTTGTATAATCTATTTGATAAATGACCAAGTTTGTCGCATATTACAGTAGTAGAAAATTAACTGTTCTGTCCTGAATTGATTCATTGTTCTTGTACAGGAGAATAGATCACAAAGGAGAAACAAAGCTCCAAATCCTATGCCACAACAACAAAGGCCTCAAGAAGAGGGAAGCAATTTGATCAATGAGGTATGTTCATAAATGTCTTCAATATTTGTCCTCACAAATTTTATAAAGTATCCTCATACTAATCCACATCAATACATTATCATTATATAATGCCCGACAAATGATAATACATTGGAATGGTGAATGCGCATTTCCTGTACATATGATATAGAGAAATATTGTGAATGTGCATTTCCTTAATATCCTGTTTATACATGCATTTCACAGTTGGTACCCTTTGGCCTCTACAGGTTTTCCAACAAATGTTCTTATCATTGTGAACCCTTTCAGATTGGCTCAATATAGTTCAATAACTGTAGTTTTGCTCTTGTGGTTCATATTTTCTAATGAATAGTTATGTGACTATACACTTTATTCCTATCATTTTGTCTAGGAGGATGGATCTATCGAGCGACAAGTGCCCTCTAATGATGATTTCAATGAGGAAGAAGTGGAGTGCATACAAGCGCTGGTAGGTCTCCACAACACAGACATGGAGGCTGATGGTGCAGAAGACGAGGTTTGTCAAAGACCTTGAGTTATAGTATGTTTTTTTGCACGAAGTATGTTTATATTAAAATTTATTTATTACTTTTTTTACTTTCTCAGGTGGCTGCACGAAACATTGCTTCCATAGAGGCTGTGCAGGCTGATATCAGGCTTATGGTTGAAGCGTTCACGCATCAGAGTGTTCGACTTGATGCTCTGATGCGGGAACGGCTGCCTGGGTATCAACGACCCCGCTCCCCACTTCCACCTGCACGTGCTCCAGCTGGTCAGGATGGGGCTGGCTGCAGTTCATCCGCTGCACCAGCAACCAATAACGATATGGATGAGAATTAGAACAAAGTATCATATTTTGATACTGCAATTCTTAATTTACCTAGCAAGCTGGACGGTCCTATGTTGTTTGTATTGGGGATGTTGTATCACTATTTACAGAGATTTCAAACTGAAATTTCTAGGGTTTTAGTTATTCATTGTTTTTATTTTGTTGTTTTTTGGGGGTTACTACTGTTTCGTTATATGCATTTTATAACTTCTGGATTTATGAAATTTCATATAGTATATTGGTTCCTGGACTTGTCCAAAATTAGTGCACTGCGAGTGCACAAATCTTTTCACTTAGCAATAATGACCAATATGGGAATCATTTCATTCACTACAACAGAAATCGCTATTTTAAGACGACAATGTGGCCTGGAAAGAATGATCGGACGAGAATCGAGTTTACACTCTCGGTTTAGGAAAAAAACAGCATTGGCCCCATAAGTTTCCTCAATTTCGATTTCAGTCCCATATTAATTTCATTAACACAATCAATCCATTATGTTTGCTAATTTTGGCATAATCCATCCCAAACCCCTTAATGACGTATTTCTGCTGACGTGGCGCCGCGTAAGTTTGCTAATTGTGGCGCCATTGGTCCCATAAGTTGCTAATTGCAGCGCCGTTGGTCCCATAAGTTTGCTTAATCCGGTGCCACGTCAGCAGAATTGCGTCATTAAAGGGTTTATGATGGATTATGCAAAAATTAGCAAACATAATGGATTGATTGTGTTAATGAAATTAATATGGGACTGAAATCGAAATTGGGGAAACTTATGGGACCAATAGTGTTTTTTTTCCCTCTCGGTTTATAAGCAAAGTTATTATTTTATGGTTTTAAAATTTTTAATATAAATATTATATAATGATTAATAGATAATGTGATTTTCTAAGGGTAAAAAGTGATCATCATAAGTACTAGGGCTTGTAATTCAATTATTAAAAAGAAAGGCGAAACTAGTTGAAACTTGAAAGCGATTTGTGTATGTTGAAAATGTGCATGCTTTACAAAAGAAAGTGTGGGCGTATTTATTTATTTTATTTGTATAATATAAAAATAAAAAGTACCAAAAATATTCAAACATAGAATCCATGCCTATTTTTTTTTGGCAAAAGAATCCATGCCTATTTATCTTGTTTATTTGTAAAATAAAGAAATAGATTCATTTTCAAGTTTTTTTTCTTTTTTTTTTCTTTTTTTTTAGCGCAGCAGATTCATTTTCAAGTTGATCTGTCATTTTAACTTTAAGGTCAGCACTTCCCTCATAACATTATATTCAATTTTAATTCTTGGGTTGGATCAGTTAGAAACCCATAGAGTTCATGACTCCATTTCTGTCACAGGGCTGAATCAAGTTTAATTTGTTGAATCACAAATCCCAATTTCAGCTAGTCATCCTCCTCTGAGAAATAAGGTATGTCCCTTATATGTGTTAATCCTCATGCCAATTACTAACTTCATCATTTGATACTTAGCATTCGATTAGGAAATCATCGGAGCTTCATATCTCTATGGCCTTCATCCTTTTTTCATGCGTTTTCTTGTCCTCAAGAACTTCTACAGACTCTCTCTTGTTCACTAATTAGCTTTTGTTTTGCAAACAATTTCATAAATCCTAATGAATTTATTCATTATATATGAATTGATACACTTTATTCCCACTATAATTCAGGGAAAATGCACCTCAAAGAGGCAGCCCCAGAAGCCTAGGAAGGTTTCTCCCAAGCCTCCAGGACGGCCCACAAAGAACAGTCCCAGCTGCTAGCAGCATACCTTGATGTCAAAGCAAACCTTTCCAGTTTGCAAACAAGAGTCCTGAAAACAACAGCTTTTCTACAGTCCTCCGTGAACAATGAAAATGCACTCAATGCATTGCAAAACATACCTTATTGGAAATTTGGAAACAATGACCTAGTGATTTTTCAGTGTCCTGACATAGTAATAGCAAAAAAATTTGCCAGAGAGACTCTCAAAGAATTACTAACATACTAGAAAGAATTTAAATTTCTAATTTATGCTTTTATAAGTTTATTGTGGTACTTGGGTATAACATACTACCAATAAGCGCCGCTGTTAAATATGCTGCTTTTACAATATAGGATCATTCTTATTAGCATCATATTTAAATCCAAATCATTAAACGTGCACTTGACATGCACATATTTAATTTTGTTTCTTTGTGTTTTCCTATAGTCTCATTCATTGCGTTGAACATGTTTTTCTTATTTGCTAATGAATTAGAAACTTCATGCCTATTTATTTTGAGGGAGGACCTCCAGCACAAAGCGTAGCAGCTACAGCACGCAGCAGAAGAGTTGTGTGCTGAGACCCCGCAAGAGCTAGCAGTGGCAAAGATTCTCTGCGAGCTGTCTGCTAATTAGGATTCTGCAAAGTCGTCTCTTGAGGGGGAATGCGCCGTGCCATTTGAAAAAATTATCTAGGGCCTTCTGTTAATAACTTTATATATGTTCATTGTGATCACTAGATTTGTATTATACATTATCAGCTCTGTTATTACTTCAGCTGTGAAATGTTTAAAAACTATAATGGGATAAATATTTATAGATACCTTTATGGAAACAAGAAAGACGCTGAGCTTTGTGTGCAATAATTCATAAACAGCAATCTATATTGTTTATAGAATGACAACATAATATTATTATTGATGCACAACACCGCCAGTGCAACTACAATATTTGTTGTTTATGATTCGGAAACTAAATTTTTGTATCAAAGAAAAATGCCCAATTTAATCTAAAGATCCTTACCTTTGTGTGCAATAATTCCTATATATAATAGTAATCTTTCTTGTTTATGGAATGCCAACATAGTATGCATTATTATTGTTGCACGCCACAAGTACATGCTCTTTCTAGCATGGAAAGTCAAGCTGGAGATCCCACTCTATTTGTGAAATAGTCTATATCGTCATTTAATAAGTGTTACCTTCCTTAATAATAGAAAAAAAGAGTAGCATTTATTAAAACAAGAGATCGAGTATTGATATATCTTATAAACTTACTTATAGGACTAAACTTGCAATGATAGGTCCCTCGCCTTACGCCTACTTACTGTGCATTTGTCCATAAATTCAAGCAATTGACACACTCTATAACCATCAAAGTACAAGGCAAAAGATGAATTTATATCCATTCGGCGTTTACTTTGGGTTCGTTTGGGACCGATATAAGACCAAAATCATACTTTATCTCTAAATTATGAGGTTACATAATTACGTGCAATATATGTGCAAGAACTTAAACTTTCAATTTAATTTCTGCTTTGGTGAGTTTTATGTTTGATATGTTGTTCTTGTACCGGAGAATAGATCACAAAGGAGAAACAAAGCTCCAAACCCTATGCCACAAGTCCAGGGCCGTCTGCGACGTTGTAGAGGCCCTGAGCCAAAAAAAAAATTGGGCCCTATAAAGATAATTAAAAATTTTTACTACATAAAATTAATTTAATATTCACTTTAATAAACTATATAAAATAGTAATACTGTACTATTTTATTTTGTCAAAATATACACTATTTTATTAAGAATTTTATTTTACCATAAGATTTTTTTTTTTTTTTTTTTTCTGAAACAACCTATACAGACCAAGAAAGGGTGGTGGAACCAGTGCAACACAAATTACAAAGGGATAAAGAGGAGGGATATGAGGCCGAGTGGGAATCGAACCCCAACTTATAGATTGAGAATCGGGAAATTTGAACACAAACATAAGTTCCCATCCCCATTTCACCATAAGATTGATGAAATAATATTAATAAAATAATGATATAGATAGATAAAATGTTATGCATAAACACTATGTAAATTTATTTAAACATTAAATAATAAATATAAAATATTTTTAAAAATTAAAAAAAATAACATTAAAAACAATAATAATAAGATGGGGGCTCTATGCAGGAGCTCCATTGACTCCTGCCAAAAGACGCCTATGGCCACAACAACAAAGGCCTCAAGAAGAGGCAAACAAATTTGATCAATAATGAGGTATGTTCATAAACTTCTTGAATATTTGTCCTCACAAATTTTATAAATTATCCTCATACTAATCCACATCAATACATCATCATTATATAATGCTCGACAATTTTTTTTTTTTTGAGAATAAGAGGCCTAATACCTCAAAACATGAGATTCAGTCAAATTGGCAGTTACATCATTATCTTAACCAAATCTAGACCTTCCGCAAGCACTCGTGACATCGAGAGACCGTCTGAAGAACAAGTCCAGACAACATATACTACAACATACGCACAGCCAGACACCTTACTGAAATGCAGCAGAAATAATGAAGCATCAGAAAATCTTGTGCAGAAACATTCCCACATGAGGCTTTTGGGACATCACAAACTGCAGACATCTTAAAACACCACCTGTTCCCGACTTCTCCGACTTCAGCTGCTCCATCGGGCAAATAGAAATCTCCACAGCGCATGAGTATATAAGAATCGTACAACTATACCCGAACTCATCCACAATAGAAATTCACACCCATTTGTTACTCATAAGCTTTCGCCGCTCAGGTTCATATTCAGACTTTAACGCCACTTCTTCCGCCAGACGATGACATTACCATTATCAACTGATACCGCAGCTCAAAGTATCATCATTATCAGCCTTCAATTTGACGTGTCACTATGACAAACCCATAACCACTCTTCAACATCATACCTCCCCTGCAAGACGCTCATAACCAATGTATTGCAAATAATGGATGGACACAAGCAGATACTGGGGCAATGGTTGTATAAAAAAGAAGGGAATGAATGGCTAAAGGGAATGAGGAACTGCCTGTAATTATCATAAGAAATCCAATACCCGATATGCACATATGAATATTTCGGAGAGACTGTCCCAACCTTTCAATACAAGGAATACCATGGTGCTCATTCTCAACTCTCAACAGATCTTCAAAAGCTTAAAAAATCATAATCTCAATTCTACCTTTTTTTTTCTTTTTTTTTTCTTTCTTTCTTTTTCTTTTTTTTTTCTCTCTCTTTTTTTTTTTTTTTTTTTTTTTTTTTAACATAAGGAATACTGAATCCAAACAGCCATATTTTTCTTTTTTGATTCTAACCACTCCTTTTCAGGATGACCACTCATAGCTAATACCCACCATCTCTTTCTAGATACCACTCATAACCAATCAAGCTTCCCACCCAATTCATAGCTAATAATCTCTCGCCCTCCCTCTAGCACCCCAAAACCCAACTACAGAATGATCAGCACAGGTATGCATCTTCAGGAGAATCATCTAATGATAATCTAGAGCAGTTCCTGATACTTCCCATGGTAAAGGGGAACAAATGCTGAGACGAAAAAGTGAACTGTTGGAGAATGTTAACATCTGTGGGCCAACGGGAGAAGGAATGATACAGGCTAAGTTCAGTCAGGAATTCAGTAAGGAGTGTGGGCAGTAAAAGAATAAAGAAGAGGAGGACCTATAGGGTCAACATAGCCCCCATCAATTCCATTACATTGGCATGATACATCTGCAAGCTCAACATGATGTTCGAATAGATTATGGGGGTCAAAGTAAACATCACATAGCACGAGTCAAAGAGAGCTACATATACCATTCTCACCAAACGCTTGTCAAAGGCTTAATTCTCAATCACCTAATTGAATGATCAGGACCGTCCCATGTCTGTATCCCTCCGCAATCTTAAGATATGATTCCTCAATACCTCGACCTCAGAGCAGCTTCTTTGCACCATCACAGCAACCTTCACCTGGATCACCATCAACTGCATCAACCTGAAAAAGAGAAAGAAAAAAGAAACGAAATAGCGACAGTCCCCAATCATATCTGCACATCCCCCTGTGATACTGGTAAGGTCATTTCTCCCCCTCTCCTTCAGATCATCCACACTTCAATATATACGAAATCAGTTTTGTTCAGAGCCGACCCTCCTCTTTCCCTCCGCCCCTTCGCTTCTCATATACATCCCATTTTCTACTGATCATCTCTACAGATTCTTACCACTTCCCCCAAACACGTTCAGCCACATCTTCTAACACCATTTAAAACCATAATTCAATCTTTTCTTCACCTGCGGCTCCCGACCTTGCCCATTTGTCTGCCAAACAATTTCTCTCCCTTAGAATATGCTTCACTCGGACTTCCCCTCCAAATCTCAACACCGCCACTGCCGGCCACAACATCTCCCGAAACCTCCACGGAATTAGTTCCGGATCTAGTAGCCATTTCACCACATTATACGAATCGCACTCAAATACCATTCTACATAAAGGGAATCCCTGATCCCGTATTAGCGCTGTACAAATCCGACTTACTGCCATGATTTCCGCCTCGGTTGAGCTTGCAAAGCCTATGGAATCTGACAACAAAAAGATCACTTCCCCTTTATCGTTACGTATTACTCCCCCAATCCCCGCCGGCCCCGGATTTCCCAACGACGATCCGTCCGAATTTACTTTCCACCACCCCTCCTCCGGTCGTTCCCATACCAGGTTGTTCCTAGGCACCCTGACCTGACCACCCCCGCTTCTAGAACAGCCTACAGGAAAGCTTAACGCCAATCCATCCACATGAGATGATTCACCTGATAACGACACTTTCCACCACCAGCAAGCCAGCCTTTTGACTACCTCGACCGCTTCCTTAACCCCTCCTTGTCGCCCCTTGAAGATTAGATCATTTCTAAACTTCCAGATTGTCCATATTATGGCCAACCCAGTGAATAGCCATACCTGTTTACTACCCTGTGTCACAAAGGCATCCCACCACCACTCCATCAGGTTGCACACCGTTCCCGGTAACACCATCACCACCCCAAACCAAGCTGCCCCTTGACGCCATAAAGCTCCTGCAAACTCACAACGACAAAAAAGGTGATCACAGGATTCAGGCTCGAGAGCACAGAATTGGCAGCGACCATTTGCTATTGGAATGCAGCTCTGCTTAACCAATACATCCCTAACCGGTAATGCATTGTTAGCTAACTTCCAAGCTAATAGTTTAACCTTCATTGGCACCTTAATTTTCCAAAAATCTGCCCACCGACCCTTCATAACAGCCCTTCCGTCACCTCCACTCACCCTCCAGCAAGACCTGGATGTGAACTCCCCATTATTTTCCCTAGACCACACTACTCTATCTTTTAGAAATCTATTCAATCGTATTCGCCTCAGCATTTCCATCAACTGTTTCCAGATTTCATTTTCCCAATCAAACAGTGAGCGCCTTAACTCAATATTCCATTCCCATGTGAGCCCTATCCAGTTACCAAATTCTACAATTCTTCCCTCCTTGTTCGTCGCTAGTGCATAGATCCTTGGGAACAAATCCTTCAACGGCCTCCCTGCTATGACCCATATGTCCTGCCAAAACCTGGCTTCCAATCCATTCCCCACTGCCACCAAAAATCCATCCCCCGGACCTTCCACCTTCGCATCCTCCCAAGCCCGGCCAATCCTTCCCCATATTGACCTGCCTATCTTCACTTCCGGCACCAAAGGGTTAGACATCCCATAGTACTTCGAATTAATAACCTGCTTCCATAAAGAGTTTTCATTGCCAAACCGCCATCTCCATTTTAGCAATAAAGCTGCGTTGAACTTGGAAGTGTCCCATATACTCAAACCCCCATCCTTAAGATGTTGGGTTATTATCTCCCACCTAATTGTGTGTATCTTTCTCTCCCCCTCCCATTCATTCCAGAAAAAGCGCCGTTTAATTTTCTCCAGTCGATCCGCCACCCCTCTAGGTACTTTAAACAATGATAAATAATAAACGGGGAGGCTACTTAGCACAGACTTAATTAGGCATAATCTGCCCGCTTGAGATAACACTCTTCCCTTCCAACCCGCAAGGCGTTTCTCCACTCTATCAAGAACCGGTTGCCATAACCCCAAACTGTTAACTCTTCCTCCAATCGGAATACCAAGGTACTTAAGTGGCCATCTCCCTACACCACACCCTAAGGCGGCAGCAGCTACCCTCTCTTCTTCCTCCGAGCAGTTTATACCCAACAGGCTGCTTTTTCCGTAATTAATTCTTAACCCCGTAGCAAGAGTCAGACACCTCAATATCCTCTTTAAAGCCAACACCTGTGAAAGCTCACCATCACAAAAAAATATAGTATCATCGGCGTACTGTAGGTGTGTGATGACTGGCCCGCCAAAAAAAATATAATGCTCGACAAATGATATAGATATATTTGAATGGTGAATGTGCATTTCCTGTACATGTGATATAGAGAAAATGGGGATCGTGAATGTGCAATTCCTGTACATATGATATAGAGAAATATTGTGAATGTGCATTTCCTCAATTTCCTATTTATACATTTGTTACCCTTGGCCTCTACAGGTTTTCCAATAAATGTTCTTATCATTGTGAACCCTTTCAGATTGGCTCAATGTAGTTCAATAACTGTAGTTTTGCTCATGTGGTTCATATGTTCTAATGAATAATTATGTGACCATACACTTTATTCCTATCATTTTGTCTAGGAGGATGGATCTATCGAGCGACAAATGCCCTCTAATGATGGTTTCAATGAGGAAAAAGTGGAGTGTATACAAGCGCTGGTAGGTCTCCACAACACAGACATGGAGGGCTGATGGTGCAGAAGACGAGGTTTGTTAAAGACCTTAATAAGGAATTTTTTACTCCAAGAAACTTCCAAAATAGTACTCCCTCCGTTTTTTTTATAAAGTTATTATTTGCATAGTTGACTATTCATTCAATAATTTTAATTCAATTTTTTAACATAGTTATATAAGATAAAATATAGTCAAGTGAGATGTTGGATTCGTCTAATCGTGTAGTTTTAAAATATCAAAATTTTAATAATTTTTACTTGTATATAATTTAAGATATTAATTTAAAAACACAAATTGGATTGCGTGGAGTGCAGAAGTGGACGGAGGGAATATTAATACTCCCTCGAGTTATATGTTTTTTTGCACGAAGTATGTTTATATTAAAATTTATTTGTACTTTTTTTTTTTTTACTTTCTCAGGTGGCTGCACGAAACATTGCTTCCATAGAGGCTGTGCAGGCTGATATCAGGCTTCTGCTTGAGGCGTTCATGCGTCAGAGTGTTCGACTTGATGCTCTGATGCGGGAACGGCTGCCTGGGTATTAACGACCCCGCTCCCCACCTCCACCTGCACGTGCTCCAGCTGGTCAGGATGGGGCTGGCTGCAGTTCATCCGCTGCACCAGCAACCAATAACGATATGGATGAGAATTAGAACAAAGTATCATATTTTGATACTGCAGTTCTTAATTTACCAATCAAGCTGGACGGTCCTATGTTGTTTGTATTGGGGATGTTGTATCACTATTTACAGAGATTTCGAACTGAAATTTCTAGGGTTTTAGTCATTCATTGTTTTTATTTTGTTGGTTTTTGGGGTTACTACTGTTGCATTTATATGCCTTTTATAACTTCTGGATTTATGAATTTCCAATATTGGTTCCTGGACTTGGTCCAAAATTAGTGCACTGCGAGTGCACAAATATTTTCACTTATCATTAATGAGCAAGATGGGAATCATTTCATTCACTACATGTACAACAGAAATCGCTATAAGCAATTATTTTTTATGGTTTATAAGCAATTATTTTTTATGGTTTTTAAATCGGACGAGAATCGAGTTTACTCTCTCGGTTTATAAGCAATTATTTTTTATGGTTTCTAAATCCTTTAATATAAAAATTATATAATGATTAATAGATAATGTGATTTTCTTAGGGTAAAAAGAGGGAAAAGAAAAACACCATTGGTCCCATAAGTTTCCCCAATTTCAATTTGAGTCTCATATTAATTTCATTAACACAATCAATCCAGTATTTTTGCTAATTTTTGCGTAATCCATCCCAAACCCCTTAATGATGCATTTCTGCTGACGTAGCACCGGATTAAGCAAACTTATGGGACCAATGGCGCTGGATTAAGCAACTTACGGGACCAATGGCGTCGGATTAAGCAAACTTACGCGGCGCCACGTCAGCAGAAATGCATCATTAAGGGGTTTGTGATGGATTATGCAAAAATTAGCAAAAATAATGGATTGAATGTGTTAATGAAATTAATATGGGACTGGAATCGAAATTGGGGAAACTTACGGGACCAATGGTGTTTTTTTTCCGTAAAAAGAGATCATCATATGTACTACATGGCCTTCATCCATTTTTTCATGAGTTTTCTTGTCCTCAAGAACTCATACAGACTCTCTCTTGTTCACTCATTAGCTTTTATTTTGCAAACATTTTCATTTGTCCTAATGAATTACTCCCTCCGTCCCAGCTAACGTGTCCTGTTTGACTTTTTGACACTGTTCATTGTTCTACTTTGACTCAATTTTATTGTATGTATATATTTGGAAAAAATAGTCGAGTTGGATCTTGTTAGAATCGTATAATCATATAGTTTTAGAATATATATTTTACATATTTTTTTGTTGTACACATTTTGAGATATTAGAGGTTGAAAAAGTGCATTGGATTGTGTGCAAAAGTGAAACAAGACAAGTTAAGTGGGACGGAGGGAGTATATTTTATATTATATATATGGATTGATACACTTTATCCCCCTCTCATTCAGGGAAAATGCACCTCAAAGACGCAGCCCCATAAGCCTCCCAGCCGCTAGAAGCATACCTTGATGTTAAAGCAAACCTTTCCAGTTTGCAAACAAGAGTCCTGCAAACAACAGCTTTTCTAAAGCCCTCTGTGAACAATGAAAATGCACTCAATGCATTGCAAAACATACCTTATTGGAAATTTGGAAACAATGACCTAGTGATTTTTCACAGTGTCCTGACATTGTAATAGCAAAAAACTCTTGCCAGAGAAACTCTCAAAGAATTATAATTCATTGGGAGTATAACATACCAGAAAGAATTTAAACTTCTAATTTATGCTTTGATAAGTTTATTCGGGTACTTGGGCATAACATACTTCAAATAAGCGATGCTGTTAAATATGCTGCTTTTACAGCATAGGATCATTCTTATTAGCATCATATTTAATTCCAAATCATTAAACGTGCACTTGACATGCACATATTTAATTTTGTTCCTTTGTGTTTTCGTATAGTCTCATACATTTCGTTGAACATTTTTTTTTATGTGCTAAACTCCATGCCTTTATATTTTCAGGCAGGACCTCCAACACAGAGCGTAGCAGCTATAGCACACAATGCAGCAAGAAGCAGCAGGGGCGGATCTATGTGTATAATAGAGGTGGCACGGGACACCACTTAAATTGATTAAACTGTTATTTTAAAGTAGATTTTTTTACATTTAACTAGATTAGGCTTAGGGACACCACTTAATTTTTACGGTGACACAATCATTCATTCCAACAAAGCTTTCTCAGTATTTTTTGTGTTGTAACTACTATCCCAAATTTTAATATAGCTTTCACTATTTTTGGGACACCACTTAAAATTTTTTCTGGATCCGCCACTGGCACGAAGAGTTGTGTGCTGAGACCTGCATGAGCTAGCAGCGGCAAAGATTCTCTGTGAGCTGTCTGCTAATTAGGATACTGCAAAGTAGTCCCTTGAAGGGGAATGCGCCGTGCCATTTGAAAAAATTATCTAGGGCTTAAAGAATTGTTTAATAAGTGAGCTGTCATTGTTTAATAAGTGTTATCGTCGTTTAATGTAATACCATAGAAATTACCCGAAATAATTTTAATTCATTAAGTAGACTTTTATTAAATATTTAAACACTTGCTTAAAGAATTAGTATATTGATTTTTCTACCAAACAACACTTGTAAAGTTATATATGTAAATTTGTCTTTTCCAAAAGAAATATGAATTGCAATATCAAGGGTAATAGAATTATATAGTTTATGGAATATTTTTAAATCTATTGTTTAAATTATATATATAAGTTTTTATATATATACACATTGGTCTTGAAAATTATTATGAGGATAGTATGTGAATATTTTAAGTATTTTGATATTCATTATGGAATAAATTTTTATAAAAATAAAAATATGAGCTTTAATGTGAATCTATGAGAATTAACTTTTATATATAAGAAAATATATTCATAGATTATAATTTTTATTTAATGATGACATGAAGACTTTGTGGTTTGAGTATTGTTGTGAATAAAATAAAACCATGCAAGTATATTATTATTATCTTTTTGAAAGCACATTAATATAAATACAATACTTGAAATAAATAAATAAATATTATATTATCATATCCAACTCATTGAGTATAAATACATGCCACTAAATAATGGCAAGAATAATGATTTTTCTAGACAAGCTAATACTTCAATCATTTTCATGATACACTACTTACAAAAATATAAGGTTAAAAGCAATAGTATGTGAAATTTTCTTCCTAAACAAATAGATAAAAAATCAACATGATTAACAAGTGTCTTGGATGAATGGCTAGAAAAGAAAGGTGATCAATTATCTCTTGAACCCACCAAGATTAATAGCCTCCATAATAGGCAAACCATTATGTTAATAGACAACATGATGGACAAAATTAATAGCCTCCCAAATTAATAGCCTCTTTGTTAGGCTATAAGGACCAAATGAGTGGATACAAATACTCAAACCATTATTGCTCAAGACACACTTAATTGGATGATTGGTGAGGTTGTAATCACTCTCACAATGTGTCATGTTCAATTGTTCAAATCTTAGCCTATAAATAGAGGGAGTTTCTAGCCTTCAAACACACCAATCTCATCCATCTCATTAGCCAAATTCACTACCCATTCCATTCTTCAAAGTTCTCCTACATAGTGAGCATATCTTAAGGATTGTGGAGTCTTATAGGCTTGTCAACCTTCATCATTCTAAGAGTTCTAACTCTTCTCAACACTTGGTTAGTAAGATATCCTCCTTGTAAACTTGTATCTTAGAGATCTAAATCTTTTATTTTTATACTATAAATTAATTTTCCTCTATTTCCTTGCTCTTTATACATCAATTCAGTAAGTTAACACTCTCTACTTCAAGTTTTGGAGATCCCAATCCATGTTTTAAGAGTACAAAATTAGAATTTCCCCATTTTACCAAAATCTGTCAGTTTTTCGTTTACATAAAGATCCATCTTTTTAAACTATTTTGGTTCAATATCCCTCAAAGGTTCCTTCATAAAACTTGTTCCTTATTGAGTTGAGTATCTTTCTGGAAAATTTTATAATTTTTAGAACTCGTATGAAAAAGTTATGGGATCCTCTTTATCGAAAGGTCGAAATATCTTTTTGTTGAAATCTAAGAATTGATAGTGTTTTCTGAAATCCACATTTTTGAAAGTCTTAAGTGTCTCAAAGCCAAATGGTTTATTCATAAAAAATATTTATCTATGTGTTATCTACCTTGTGGTAAAATTTTAGAATTTTTGGTCGCGAATTACTATTTTTAAAACATGTTGAAAATTATAGAGTCACTATTGAATTTCTGGCAGAATACATGTTCTGAAAAGAACTCAATTTTTGAAATGTTTCCATACCTTATTTTGAAAAGTGTAAAACATCAAACTTGTTCAACTATGTGTTGAGTATCTACAGTTTAAATTTCATAGCAATCGCCTTTCATATGAATTTTTAAACCGACTTGGCGTAAACAGCGATGTTGGACTTGATTTTTGGTCCAAATGAGAAATTGTTGGATTTTGAGATCCATGAAATGATATTTTTATATTTATGAGATATTGATATGAGAGTTAAATGTTGAAATGATATTTGGTATTATTGAATGCCCTTGTTATGAGGTTACTCCCTTGAGATTGTTGAAAACTCTTTTGAAGAGGATATTATGTGGAAAATTGTGGAAAACTCTTTTAAATCCATTGTGCACTATTAACTTGAGTAAGATGTCATACTTGATAGAGGGCTAATGCACTAGGGATGTATCTTGCGGGGCCTCCCCCTCTAAATATGCCAAGACGGCATTGTTGATAATTGTGCCAAAACGGCGTTATTGCATGTATGAGTCTATACTCTTGGGTGTATCCATGATGGGTTACCCGAGGCTCCGGAATGTGTCTGTATATGAGTCCGCTGCATGCTGATCATGACTTATGATCGATATGATATGATATATGGAAAATGGTGTTCTCTTGTGCATAGTTGCTACAATGATAAGAATGAAAGTTATTTATTTTGTTAAAGGTAATATGTGTGATCCTTTTAAAAGAAAAAGTGAAAATTATTATTTTTCAAATGAGTGTCAACCACTATTTTAAAATCCACTTCTTAAAGTGGAGCGGGTTGACTTACTCAGTACCATTGTACTGATAAAAAATTGTTGTGTTATCTTTTTACAGATATTGGAGCTGACATGTGAACTGCATCTCATGACATGAGCATTTGGGGATGGGATTATCTTTCATAAAAAATATTGTTGCTTTAAGGAACCACGTACTTTTAATTATTAATGTCCTATATATTGCCTGTAGTTTATGCTTCCGCATGAGAAAGAACAATGACTCTGGTATTAAGTACTTTAAATTTTCTTATGACTATATTTTATAAAATTGGCAATTATTTTTGAAGTCCATATTACAAAAATTTATATGTGAAGATATTTAGCCGTAGCACTTGTCAATTAAGTTAGCCAAAGGGCGAGCCTGACTGACAAGTGTGGCGGTAACATTCTGAAACCTTATGAGGATGAATTTCGGGGTGTTAGAGTGGTATCAGAGCGTATTTTTAAACTCGAAGTATTTGTAAACTGTTAAATATAGAGCTACATGAGGTGATTCTGTCTTGGAGTCTGGTTTTTAAAGATTGCCCGTCAGACGGTGGCTCTACCAGTCTATCCTGGGAATGCAACTCTGTAGCTATATATTTTAATTAGTTGGCAAATTACTTAGAAGACGGTACCCTCTAATCTTAGCATTTCTTGGTTAAGTTAGCAACAAGGCGAGCTTGACTAAGGGATTCGACAGTTTAACTCCGGTTTATGGATTTTAATTTTTTTTAAAAAAAACCATTTTGAGAAAGAAATATTCAAAATATTTTTCAAAGGCCCATATGGGCTATGTTAAATTTTAAAACTTAGAAATTATTTTTGGGGTGGGGACATATGCATTCATGTGCATGCATCATCTTCTCAAAAAAAGAAAAAAAAATGAAGTTTGTTATATAGACCAAAAAGTCAGTTGACCTTATCATAAGTGTTCTTTTGAAATTCTCTAGCTGGTAATGTTTTTCCGATTTATGAAAGAAAGTTTGTTATTTTCTTCCTTCTACTCAATCTCTCTATAAGTAAAGTCTTTATCAAATAAGATGACCTACTTCTATCTTAGACATTTTTGTGTTAACTCATCCTTATACTATTATCTTAATTAGTTTTAGGATATAACCATCCCTTAGACTTGAACTCACTCTTGCTTAACCATCCTTAGCAGAATGGCACCCCGTGCAAGGACTAGAAAAACCCTCCGAAGTGTTAATGCCCTCAACAACATGGAGCCACACCAAAATCCGAACATGACTAACCACGATGTGCCAGCACAGGGTGTATCCAATCAACAAGCTGTACCACCTGCACACAACATACATCACCCTGACATCACCAACAATCAGGGCGTTGGACACAACATGGTACTTCCTAATCAGGGAGCACCCAACAACCAAACCCCTCAGAATCGAAATACGCCAAACTCGCTTGACAATGATCGCCTAAGGATCATTGAGCAAATGCTCATTGCCTTGGGTCAAGGTCAAATTAATCAAGCCACAGCAGCTGTGCCGCCACCTCAAGCCCAGCTTAATCACCTAGCAGTGGCGAACCAATACAGACCACCTCGTTATGATAGGCAGGAGGACCCTACTAAATTGGAGGATTGGATAAAAAGTTTCAACAAGCTACTCGAGGTGACTCGTTGCCCAGATGAGCAGAAGATTACTGTAGCCTCGTCTTTTTAGGAGGTGATGCAGATGACTGGTGGCAGTTATAGAAGAGAGAGCTAGATGATGATGAAGAGTATACATGGGAAAACTTTACAGAAGCTCTAAGAGAAAGGTTTTACCCGATGAGTACCAAAGCAGCAATGTATGAAGAGTTTCTATCGTTACGACAAGGAGCACAATCTGTACAAGAATACTATGTCAGATTCAAGGAGTTAGTCAGATTTGCTCCTAAGCTAGTCTCCACCGATGCCGAGAAGGCACAGAAGTTCGAAATGGGATTAAACCTCTCCATTAGAGAAGTGGTGGCTGGAGTTCAATATCCTACCCTCCAAGCGATCTACAATCGAGTTGTCGCAGTTTCTCGTGTACAACAGATGAAGAGAAAAGCCGGGGAGTCTAGCCGCGGGTTCCAAGGACAGGACAAGAGGATTCGGAACAACCGAGGAAGCAGCAGCAACAACAACCACCTCAGCAACAATAAAGGCAATATTCGAGGTGGGCAGAATCGACCCGTCCAGGGAAACAAAGGAGGGAGCAACAATGGTACTAGAAACCATGAAGGGTACATACCATAATGCCCAAAATGCAACAAGCCCCACTTGGCTAGAGGATGCCCCAAGCCGGGTACATGTTATAGATGTGGCCGAGAAGGTCATATGAGGAAGGAGTGTAAGACCCGTCATTGAAAATATTACAAAAAGAGATGACCTTATCAATATCCCCACTCAGCCAAATAATCAGGATGTGCGAAACGGAAATAATCAAGGACAGAGGCCTCAACAAAATAGAAACCAACAAGGGAACCATGGAGCACCTATAGGGAGGCTCAATGTTATTAATCAGGCAGATCTTTCAACTCAAGGGGATGTGATAACATGTACGTTTACGGCTTTAAGTGTGACTGTTAAAGTTTTATTCGATTCTGGAGCAAGTTGTTCGTTTATCTCTTCTAGAATCTTGCCTGAATTAGAGATGCCAAACCTAAAATGATTAACTTAGGAATTCAGTTGCCTTCGGGAAAAATTGTATCGTGCACCAAACGATACGATGGGATTCCTATAGTCATTAAGAACCTTGAGTTCTATGCAAACTTAGTAGAATTTGACCTTAAAGATTTTGATATTATATTGGGAATGGATTGGCTTACCCAATATAAAACGGTAATTGAGTGTCAGAAACACAAAATTACACTGTTTAAGACTAGAGACAAAAAGGTCAACTACTATGTCCAACTCCCCAAACATAAGACTAAGGTAGTAAATGCCTTAAAATTTTATAGTCTTATGCAGAAAGGATATATGCTTTATGCATGCTATATCCATAACCTCAAGTTAAAGGAGAATAAAATTGATGACATTTCAGTAGTGAGGAGTATCCAGATGTATTCCCAGAAGAAATTCCTGGAATGCCTCCAGAACGTGAAGTCGAGTTTACAATCGATCGACTTCCCGGAACAGAACCTGTATCAAAAGCTCCTTATCGCATGGCAACCCTAGAAATGAATGACCTTAAGGAGCAACTCGAGGAATTATTACAAAAGGTGTATATACAACCTAGCACGTCGCCGTGGGGAGCACCAGTCTTATTCGTCAAGAAGAAAGATGGAGGGTTACGTCTTTGTATCGATTATAGAGGTTTAAATCAGGTAACGGTTAAAAACAAATACCCGTTACCTAGGATTGATGACCTTTTCGATCAACTTAAGGGTGCAACGGTGTTCTCCAAGATAGATTTGCGATCCGGTTATCATCAACTTCGAATAGCTGAAAAGGATATTCCGAAAATTGCGTTCAGGACACGTTATGGACATTACGAATTTACAGTGATGTCATTTGGGCTAACAAATGCCCCAGCAGTTTTCATGAATCTCATGAATGATGTGTTTCGAGAATTGTTAGATCAATGTGTAGTAATTTTCGACGACATCTTGATCTATTCAAAGAGCAATGAAGAGCATGAACAACACTTGCATCAGGTGCTAGAGACATTAAGGAAACACCAACTCTATGCCAAGTTGTCCAAGTGTGACTTTTGGCTAGAAAAAGTAGCATTTTTAGGCTACGTTGTATCAGCTGATGGAGTTTCTGTTGACCCAGCAAAAATATCCGCAATCACTGAGTGGCCTACGCCTACTAATCAAACAGAAGTGAGAAGTTTTCTTGGGCTGGATATTACAGGAGGTTCGTCAAGGACTTTTCCAAAGTTGCACGACCTCTAACTCAACTTTTGAAGAAAGGCTTGAAGTATGAATGGACAGAAAAGTGTGAATCATCATTTCAAGAGTTAAAGAAACGCCTCACAACAACACCAATTTTAACATTTCCAACAGAGAATGGAGATTTTGAAGTGTATAGTGACGCTTCAAAAGAGGGGCTAGGGTGTGTTTTAATGCAACAACAGCAAGTCATTGCATATGCATCACGACAATTGAAGCCTCATGAGGAGAATTATCCAACGCACGACCTAGAATTAGCAGCGGTAGTGTTCGCATTAAAGATTTGGCGACACTACTTGTACAGACGAACTTGTTGAATATTCATCGACCACAAGAGCCTTAAATATATATTTACTCAGAATGAGTTAAATATGAGACAACGAAGATGGTTAGAGTTGATCAAGGATTATGATTTGGACATCGCCTACCATGAAGGGAAAGCTAATGTGGTCACAGATGCGTTGAGCCGCAAGACTCGACACGTGGCAAATACTCTTATCTTACCTTCGGAAATGTATATGGACTTGGTCAAGGTAGACACGGAGCTAGTCCATTATGGAACTTTGGAAAATGTCATTAATGCTATGACCATTGAATCTACGGTATTTGATGAAATACGCAGTGCTCAACCAGGCGACATAAAGCTTGAAAGGATCAAGAAGAAGGTTGCTGAAGGAAAAGCAATTGGTTTTGCAATCCATGATGATGGAAGCATTCGCTTCAAAGGGAGATGGTGCGTACCGCATAAATGCGTAGAGCTAAAACGAAGATTAATGGAAGAAGGCCACAACACCCCGTATTCAGTACATCCCGGGGGTGATAAGCTTTATAAGGATTTAAAGAAGGTTTATTGGTGGCCAAGGATGAAGAATGAGGTTGTTGAGTTTGTGGCTAGATGTTTAACCTATCAAAAGGTTAAAGCAGTACGTCAGAAGCCCTTAGGACTCATGAAACCATTGGAAATCCCAAGTTGAAAATGGGATAGTATATCAATGGATTTTGTTTCAGGACTACCACGATCACCAAAAGGAATGAATAAAATTTGGGTAATTGTTGATAGATTGACAAAGATTGCGATCTTCATACCAATGAAGGATACATGGTCTATGGATCAATTAGCAAGAGCATATATCAATAACGTGGTTCGACGGCATGGAGTGCCACATGATATAATCTCTGATAGAGACAGCAGATTTGTCTCTCATTTTTGGACCAAGCTGCAAGAAACTCTTGGTACCCAAATTAAAATGAGCACCGCTTTTCACCCGATGACGGATGGACAAACAGAAAGGACAATCCAAACACTGGAGGACATGCTGAGAGCATGCGTTCTTGAATTTAAAGGAAGTTGGGAAAACCATCCACCTTTGATAGAGTTCTCTTACAATAACATCTATCATGCTAGTATAGGCATGGCGCCGTTTGAGGCACTCTATGGACGCAAGTGCCGAAGCCCATTATGTTGGGAAAAATGTGAGAATTCTATTGTGGTTGGGCCGCAACTCATTGAAGACATGGCCCAACAGATCAAGATGATCCAAGGGAAAATGAAGGCAACACAAGATCGACTGAAAAGTTATGCCGATGTTAGGCGACAAGACCTAGAATTTCAAGTTGGAGATAAGGTTATGCTGAAAATATCAGCTATGAAAGGAGTGATGCATTTTGGAAAGCGAGGAAAGTTAAGTCCTCGATATATTGGACCGTATGATATTCTGGAACGAGTCGGGACCCTGGCATATAGACTAGCCCTACAGCCACAACTATCTCGAGTGCACAATGTGTTCCCTGTTTCACAGTTAAAGAAATATGTGCATGACCCAACCCATGTACTTCAACAGGAAGCAATTGAACTCAAAGAAGATCTAACTTATGAAGAGTATCCAATCCAAATACTCGACATCAAAGAAAGAACGACAAGGAACAAGACCACCCGGATTGTTAAAGTACTTTGGTCCAATCATGGTACGGAAGAAGCAACATGGGAACTAGAGGATGATATGAAGCAACGCTACCCCAATCTCTTTTTAAACAACCAAAAAACAGTTATGGGGACATAACTGTGGGATTAAGGGGAGGAGGATGTAACCACCCGACACAATCTTGATAGGGTATGTTCGAAATCTCCTAAAACCTTTCTCATTAACTTTTATCTTGTATTTCGCATATTAGATTGCCATAGTAATTTTTGTTAAAACTTCGAGGACGAAGTTGATTCTAAAGGAGGGTGGATTGTAATACCATAGAAATTACCCGAAATAATTTAATTCATTAAGTAGACTTTTATTAAATATTTAAACACTTGCTTAAAGAATTAGTATGTTGATTTTTTCTACAAAACAACACTTGTAAAATTATATATGTAAATTTGTCTTTTCCAAAAGAAATATGAATTGCAATATCAAGGGTAATAGAATTATATAGTTTATGGAATATTTTTTAAAATCTATTGTTTAAATTATATATATAAGTTTTTATATATATACACATTGGTCTTGAAAATTATTATGATGATAGTATGTGAATATTTTAAGTATTTTGATATTCATTATGGAATAAATTTTTATAAAAATAAAAATATGAGTTTTTATGTGAATCTATGAGAATTAACTTTTATATATAAGAAAATATATTCTAGATTATAATTTTTATTTAATGATGACATGAAGACTTTGTGGTTTGAATATTGTTGTGAATAAAATAAAACCATGCAAGTATATTATTATTATCTTTTTGAAAGCACATTAATATAAATACAATACTTGAAATAAATAAATAAATATTATATTATCTTATCCAACACATTGAGTATAAATGCATGCCACTAAATAATGGCAAGAATAATGATTTTTCTAGACAAGCTAATACTTCAATCATTTTCATTATACACTACTTACATAAATATAAGGTTAAAAGCAATTACAAGAAATTTTCTTCCTAAACAAATAGATAAAAAAATCAACATGATTAACAAGTGTCTTGGATGAATGGCTAGCAAAGAAAGGTGATCAATTATCTCTTGAACCCACCAAGATTAATAGCCTCCATAATAGGCAAACCATTATGTTAATAGATAACATGATGGACAAAATTAATGGCCTCCCAAATTAATAGCCTCTTTGTTAGGCTATAAGGACCAAATGAGTGGATACAAATACTCAAACCATTATTGCTCAAGACACACTTAATTGGATGATTGGTGAGGTTGTAATCACTCTCTCAATGTGTCATGTTCAATTGTTCAAATCGTAGCCTATAAATAAAGGGAGGTTTTAGCCTTCAAACACACCAATCTCATCCATCTCATTAGCCAAATTCAATACCCATTCTATTCTTTAAAGTTCTCCCACATAGTGAGCATATCTTAAGGATTGTGGAGTCTTGTAGGCTTGGCAACCTTCATCATTCTAAGAGTTCTAACTCTTCTCAACACTTGGTTAGTAAGATATTCTCCTTGTAAACTTGTATCTTAGATATCTAAATCTTTTATTTTTATACTATAAATTAATTTTCCTCTATTTGCCGAATTTCAGCGAAACCCGTAATTTGTAGTGCGAATCTTGTGTTATAACGGCCATTACCTTTGAATCTCCTTGCTATTTATACATCAATTCAGTAAGTTAACACTCTCTACTTCAAGTTTTGGAGATCCCAATCCATATTTTAAGAGTACAAAATTAGAATTTCCCCATTATACCAAAATCTGTCAGTTTTTCATTTACATAAAGATCCATCTTTTTAAACTATTTTGGTTCAATATCCCTCAAAGGTTCCTTCATAAAAATTGTTCCTTATTGAGTTGAGTATCTTTCTGGAAAATTTTATAATTTTTAGAACTCGTATGAAAAAGTTATGGGATCCTCTTTATCGAAAGGTCGAAATCTCTTTTTGTTGAAATCTAAGAAATGATAGTGTTTTCTGAAATCCACATTTTTGAAGGTCTTAAGTGTCTCAAAGCCAAATGGTTTCTTCATGAAAAATATTTATCTATGTGTTATCTACCTTGTGGTAAAATTTTAGAATTTTTGGTCTTAAGTGTCTCAAAGCCAAATGTTTCCATACCTTATTTTGAAAAGTGTAAAACATGAAACTTGTTCAACTATGTGTTGAGTATCTACAGTTTAAATTCATAGCAATCGCCTTTCATATGAATTTTTAAACCGACTTGGCGTAAACTGCGATGTTGGACTTGATTTTTGGTCCAAATGAGAAATTGTTGGATTTTGAGATCCATGAAATGATATTTTTATATTTATGAGATATTGATATGGGAGTTAAATGTTGAAATGATATTTGGCATTATTGAATGCCCTTGTTATGAGGTTACTCCCTTGAGATTGTTGAAAACTCTTTTAAAGAGGATATTATGTGGAAAATTGTGGAGAACTCTTTTAAATCCATTGTGCACTATTAACTTGAGTAAGATGCCATACTTGATAGAGGGCTAATGCACTAGGGATGTGTCTTGCGGGGCCTCCCCCTCTAAATATGCCAAGACGGCATTGCTGATAATTGTGCCAAAACGGCGTTATTGCATGTATGAGTCTATACTCTTGGGTGTATCCATGATGGGTTACCCGAGGCTCCGGAGTGTGTCTGTATATGAGTCCGCTGCATGCTGATCATGACTTATGATCGATATGATATGATATGATATATGGAAAATGGTGTCCTCTTGTGCATAGTTGCTACAATGGTAAGAATGAAAGTTATTTATTTTGTTAAAGGTAATATGTGTGATCCTTTTAAAAGGAAAAGTGAAAATTATTTTTTTTTTAAATGAGTGTCAACCACTATTTTAAAATCAACTTCTTAAAGTGGAGCGGGTTGACTTACTCAGTACCATTGTACTGATAAAAAGTTGTTGTGTTATCTTTTTACAGATATTGGAGCTGACATGTGAACTGCATCTCATGACATAAGCATTTGGGGATGGGATTACCTTTCATCAAAAAGACTGTTGCTTTAAGGAACCACGTACTTTTAATTATTAATGTCCTATATATTGCCTTTAGTTTATGCTTCCGCGTGAGAAAGAACAATGACTCTGGTATTAAGTACTTTAAATTTTCTTATGACTATATTTTATAAAATTGGCAATTATTTTTAAAGTCCATATTACAAAAATTTATATGTGAAGATATTTAGTCGTAGCACTTGTCAATTAAGTTAGCCGAAGGGCGAGCCTGACTGACAAGTGTGGCGGTAACATTCTGAAACCTTATGAGGATGAATTTCGGGGTGTTACAGAGTGGTATCAGAGCGTATTTTTAAACTCGAAGTATTTGTAAACTGTTAAATATAGAGCTACATGAGGTGATTCTGTCTAAGGAGTCTGGTTTTTAAAGATTGCCTGTCAGCCGGTAGCTCTACCAGTCTAACTCTGTAGCTATATATTTTAACTAGTTGGCAAATTACTTAGAAGACGGTACCCTCTAATCTTAGCATTTCTTGGTTAAGTTAGCAACAAGGCGAGCTTGACTAAGGGATTCGACAGTTTAACTCCGGTTTATGGATTTTAATTTTTAAAAAAAAACCATTTTGAGAAAGAAATATTCAAAATATTTTTCAAAGGCCCATATGGGCTATGTTAAATTTTAAAACTTAGAAATTATTTTTGGGGTGGGGACATATGCATTCATGTGCATGCATTATCTTCTCAAAAAAAAAAATGAAGTTGGTTATATAGACCAAAAAGTCAGTTGACCTTATCATAAGTGTTCTTTTGAAATTCTCTAGCTGGTAATGTTTTTCTCTAGATGGCCATTGCAGGTCTTATTCCCCAGAATTTTTGCGTTAGCTACTAAGAAGAAGGGTAAGATCGCAGAGTATGGACAATGGACCGGGTTTGTATGGGAATGGAGAATTGAATTAAGGAGGCCATTGTTTGATTGGGAGGTCGAAGGTTGGGACCAGCTGATGAGAATGTTAAGTGGGACTACACTGAATAGATTCCTAAAAGATAAAGTCGTATGCACATTGGAGCCGAGTGGGGAGTATTCCCCTAAGACCTGCTGGAGTAGTGGAGCCAATGGTGATGGGTTTGTTTTAAAGGGCATATGGAAATCTTTTTGGAAAATAAAGGTGCCAATGAAGGTGAAGCTGCTAACTTGGAAGCTAGCTAACAACGCCCTACCGGTAAAGGAAATTTTGGCTAAGCGTGGATGCATCTCTGTCAACAATGCTCACTGCCAGATTTGTTCGGAAGAGATAGAGTCAAGCGATCATTTATTCACCAGATGCAAGTTTGCAGGGGACCTATGGCGCAAAGGGGATGCCTGGTTTGGTGTGGTAATGGTTCTACCAGGAAAGGCTGGATGTCTATTGGATTGGTGGTGGGATTTGGAAGGCAAACATGTGAATAAGCAAGTGTGGATTCTCACTGGACTGGCTATCATATGGATTATTTGGAAGGCTCGAAACGAACTCATATTTCAGGATAGCAGGGTGAGTTTAAAAGATGCTGCTGAGATGGTAAGATGGAAGGTGTGCTGGTGGTGGAAAGCTATGTCTAAATGTGAAATCACCCATATAGTGGGGCTTGTGCTCAGTTTCCCAGGAGGATGTTCCAAGTTAAGAAATGGACAGTGCAGGGCACCTCGGCGCAACTTGGTATGGGAAAGACCGGAAGGGGGATGGTGGAAGGTGAACACAGATGGCTCATCATTAGGTAACCCGGGCCCGGCCGGAATTGGTGGTGTGATTCGCGATGACAAAGGGGAAGTGATCTATATACTATCAGAACACATTGGCATAGCCAATTCTACTGAGGCTGAGCTTAAGGCGATCAGTCGGGTATGTGCAGCCCTCATCCGGGATCAGGGATTCTCATTATGCAAAATTATGATTGAGTGCGACTCATATAACGTGGTACATTGGCTGCAAAATCCGGATTCAATTCCATGGAGGTATCGGGATATTGTAAGTCCAGCAACGATTGTGCTAAAGTTTGGAGGGTGTGTGCGTGGACAGCATATTCTGCGAGAGAGGAATAGTATGGCGGATAAGTGGGCGAGACTGGGTGCTGCAGGTCAAGCAAATATTGAGGAGTGGCATTCTGAACCTTATGAAGACAGGGAACAGGTGGTGTGATGAGGGGCCGAAACATTTAAACTGCGCTGAGAATAGGTGAGGATTGAGATGGAAGAGGGGATAATCTGGTAAGATGGAGAGAGAATTCATGCAAGAGACCGAGCTATGGAGTGTTATATTGGAGTCTGAGATGATAACCGCTGCTACTCAATGGAAGCATACCTTATATGTTATGTTTCATTATGTTAAGCATTAAAAAAAAAAAGAAAGAAAGAAGAAAGTACAGTGTGGAGAAATGGAGAGAAAATGGTTCACAAGGAGACGATAATAGGAACATACTGCTGCCTTGACTCTTCATTTGCTTTGTTTTGGTGTTTGCAGGTTGTGCAGGCTGTTGGTGCCCTCCAGAACTGGAAATGTTGCTCATAAATGTGGTTGTTGTAGCTGGTGTCATATGAAATTATTCATTGATGCTTGCGGCATGGAGTAGATTAACTTTGGGACTGCTTGCGGCTGTTTGGAGTAAATTATTCATTGATGCTTGCGGCTGTTAGTACACTATTTTCTGAAGAAATGCACTACAAGTGAAATTAACTTTGGGACTGCTTGGAGCGTTCGAGGATTGATCAATTCAGTCATTACTACTGAAGTAATCGAGATGTTGGGGGTGGCTGAGGATGATGCTACTAAATGGGGACGATGCAAGTACTAAGGGACCATTGCTGTTGTTGCTGTACTAATTCCACATCGGTGCCGGATGCTGTTGCTTGCTGGGGCGCCTGGGTCTTTGAAGTTCACGGGAGGACTGATGATCACTTGAAAGGAAAATATCAAGCCTACTGACTTATCATATCTGGTGAGATCGGAACTTTAAGCTTTGATGTGTGCATATGTGGGTTTCATTTTGACACTCTTGAACTTGCTAAATCATTCATATCTAGCTTGCATCCTCAACTCAATGAATCGAAAATAATAAGGGCTCTAGGATTTTCCTTTGGTCTATATTTCTCCCACAACTCTCCAAACAACACTTTGAGCCATTTTGAGCCTAACTGAGCAACCATATTTTTCCAGCCTCCATTTTATCCTCTAATCACTATCCTTCTCATTGTATTAGCCACACAGATTATTGCATCAGGAAGTGCCTTTGATTCTCCATTTTTTACTTACCTGTTGTTGCAATCACTGTTGGTGGGAACCTTAGGAAGTTGGAAGTTCTTGATATAGTGTGAGGGTGCGATCATTATTCGTTTGGAGATCGGATAGTGAGTATATTTGGTCCTCATGTTTGGGAATTGTAAGAATAGGTGTCTCTGCAATTGGGATAAGAAAAGAAAAGAAGAAAAAAGAAGTAAAAAGAAGAATAAGAAAAAAGAAAGAGATAAGAAAAAAAATGAGGAAGAAAAAAAAAAGAAAAAAAAAGTATCAGAACTTGAAAAAAGAAAAAGAAAAAAAAAGAAAAAAAAAAGAGGGGGGATCAGTAGTCTGCGGTTTAAGAAAGTTGTAAGATCAGTGAGCTTCCTGCCTCATAGAATGTGAAAAGGTTGTCTAAATAGAAGGTAGATGATTGTGAGGCTTGAGTGTTGTATTGTTTCGACTTCATTCTCTGTCTTTGTTGTTAGCCTTGGGATACAATTTTCACATAGTCCACTCTTAGTCCACCCTTCTGTTACTTGGCTGCAAATTTGGCTTGATCATCCACAGTAGCTTCCCTCATCTCCAAACGCTGTCCACCCATTTCCCCATCTCTAGCCTTAACCTCTACCTAGTCCCTTTGATTCGATGCATTGGATTTGAATACTATATGCAGGGAGATATGATTATATAGCAAGTTCTCGAGTTTGTCATTGACGGCGCTGAGTCCAGGGTACCTCCATTGGATGAAATTGAGACGGTAGGGTCTATGTAGTTGTGGACGTTGGACGTTGGAGGGGATGACTTAATCTGCAACAGTCTGAAGGCTCCGGGGATTGTGGTTTTGTTTCTGAAATTGTCCTGTGTAGAACGCCTTTGTCAAATGAGCCATTCAAACCTGTTGAAAGACTTATCGGAAAGGACTTGTAGCATGCAGGGGGTGTTGTACTTTCGCAGTATTGAACCTTGTTATGTTTTAGGTTGTTTGGGTGTGAGTTGTAAAACTTGATGTCAGATTTAGTCATGAATGAAGACATTATTTCCTCAAAAAAAAAAAAAAATGAAAGAAAGTTTGTTATTTTCTTCCTTCTACTCAATCTCTCTATAAGTAAAGTCTTTATCAAATAAGATGACCTACTTCTATCTTAGAAATTTTTGTGTTAACTCATCCTTATACTATCATCTTAATTAGTTTTAGGATATAACCATCCCTTAGACTTGAACTCACTCTTGCTTAACCATCCTTAGCAGAATGGCACCCGTGCAAGGACTAGAAAAACCCTCCGAAGTGTTAATGCCCTCAACAACATGGAGCCACACCAAAATCCGAACATGACTAACCACGATGTGCCAGCACAGGGTGTATCCAATCAACAAGCTGTACCACCTGCACACAACATACATCATGTAAGGATGAATTTCGGGGTGTTACATTTAATAAGTCTTATAAACTTACTTATAGGACTAAACATGCAATGATAGGTCCCTCGTCTTACGCCTACCTACCATACATTTGTCTAAATTCAAGCAATTGACACACTTTATAACCATTAAATCATAAGGCAAAAGATAAATTTTTATTCATTCGACGTTTATTTTGGGGTCGTTTGGGACCGGTATAAGACCAAAATCGTACTTTATCTAAGGTTACTTAATTACGTGCAATATATGTGCAAAGAACTTAAAATCTCAATTTAATTTATGTTTTGGCGAGTTTATTGTCGTGTTTCATTTCCTCATTTTTTTCTGTAATACTACTTAACAATAATTTCAAGAAAATGTTCTTATGGATTATTTGTCATGGGAGGTATGCTGAAATTCTGCACATAGATATGTCACTACAAAAATTTTCATGGAAAGTGACGAAATTATTTCGTCGCCTGGCGCACGAGGTGACTAACAAGTCGACGAAGTTTTACGCTACAACATTCGTTGCCTTGTTCGTTGCATTCCCGAAAATTTTGGTCACTGAATTGTTCCTAAATATTATTACTTGATTGTTACTGAATTGTTACTAAAATTTGATTACTGTAATTACTATTTTGATCAATTTGAAAATATTATTAATTACATATCCTAATTGATTAACTTGCACATTCTGTAATTTCCAAATTTATAGTTGAGCTTGATTTCTTACCAGACCCCGATCCGTCCCCTTTTTTCTTGTATAATTTATGCGGTTAGAGCTCTTACACCTCTTTGCCAATAATCGTATGCCCATATTTACCCAAAAAAAGTAGGCATTATTACAATAACTATGGTATGGAGTTTGGCCTAGTCTACCACACCCTCCCTAGGGGTGGGCACGGTTCGGTTAACCTGAATTTTTCAGGTATTTGTATTTGTATTTGAACCGGACAAATACTTCATTTCAGTATTTGTATTTGTAACCGGAGTCCTCGGTTAACCGGGGGTTCGGTTTCGATTCGATTCAGCGGGTAAGCGATTCGGTTCGAATATTTTTTCCGGCCCTCTAAAAATGTATAATCAAGTTTTCATTTCTTAATTTTTAAGTTTCGTAGATTTTATTTTTGAGGTTATTACACTATAGAAAAAATATATAACTATGTAATCCAATGATTATTTTTAGTGTTATCAAAATATGTTAGTATAATTAATAAATTTTAGTGTAGTGGTATATTTTAATAACGAGGTATTCTTAAACACAAAAAATCAATATGGGCTCATTATGGTGATATATTTTGATAATTACCTCTTTAAATTTTTTATATTTATTTTACTATATACTTAAATAATTAAATATATTATCTATATATAATTTTATACCATCAAATGCCTATAATATATACAATATATATAACTTCTAAAATAAAATAAATATATTCGGTTTGGTTCGGTTACTCTGGGAAAAAATTAAAGTATTTGTATTTGTATTTGAACCGGACGAATACTGAAATTTGATATTTGTATTTGCTCCGGGGTCCTCGGTTAACCGGAAATTCAATTCGATTTCGGTTCGACTCAGCGGTTCAACGAGTCGGTTCGGATATTTTGCCCACCCCTAACCCACCCTCCTCCATTTCTCCGTTTTCTCCTTACAAAGGGTTTGTAAAGGCCTAAAGGGTACAGTTTCATGATTTTTATTTTTATTTTTTAAATAATTATGGGAAGAATAAAATATTTACATCTCAAAAATGTAATGGGCCGGGGTCCATTGGGCCTTCTATTGAATTAATGATTAATATTAATGATATGGAATTGGGTGACACTTGTCAGCGTTGATTCTCTCAGGATTCTTCCGACCGTACGGATCCGCGGCGGCACCATCTCGAACAACCGCCGGGAAGGTGGTCAATGTGTACTGAACTCCGGGGCTTCCGGCTCCAGATTAAATCCCATCTCTCGTGGCGTAGACCCCACAGCGTCAACGGCGCGGATTCATCTGGTTTTCAGAGGCCGCGCGCGATGCTTTAACATCTACAGGTCAGAATATTGAATGCTCATCCGCTCCAGGATTTGGGTTCTATTGACGCTTGGCAAGGGATGGCTGCCCTCCAGAAGGTTCGATTGTGTAATCGACTCTCTTTATAAGTTGCCCTAGCCCCTAGCTGCGTTAATTATAATCCGCACTCAGTTTTCTTTGCCCACTTATCGCAGCAAACAACAACGATAGACGTAATTCATGGCTTCTACATCGGGAAATCGTCTTCCACCCAATGATTCCAATGACGGCGCATCAGGATCGGGACACAAGGGTCGAAAGAGAAGAAATGGAGGGCAGGTTAAGGTCTGATACTCTGATTCTTGATCTTGTATATGTATATGCCCTAATGGTGATGTTTATTACAGCTATTTGATCTGGTTTATTCTTTGAGGTTTTTCTGTAGATCTAGTTCTTCTTGTGGTAATTAGTTGCTCAGCTGTGGAGTCTGATTTCAATTGAAATTGGTTTTGTTTTTCAAATTTTGGAAGTAGCGCTTGAATTCAATTGGGTTTTTCAGGAGAGTTATAGATATAGATATGATCGGAGAAAACCCTATTCTAAGGTTGGGGGAAACCCTGATTTTGAGGTTGGGGGGTTATGTGTTATGTCAGATGTGTTTCAATTATACCTTATTTTTTGATTTAAAATCTCTCTCTCTTAATTAGAATTTTGTGGAAGAATAATGAACACATATTTGTAGCTACCCTATTATTAATTATGTTAGTAACTTTGTACATATAAATGAACCCAAGGTTTATTTTTGGATGGATTAGGTATGGTAAAAAAAAACCATATATCTGTCTCATAGGGTTTATGCAGTGGATGCATTTGGAATCAACTATATAAGTTTTATAGGGTTTTGCATTATTGCATTCTACCATTGAAATGTAAATCAAAGAAATCTCTTGAATTGGTTATAAGAATTTCTTCATCAATCAATTTTTGTTTGTATGCTGAGAAAAGGCGCAAATGCGACAAAAAGGAATTTGTTTTATTGAGTTCTATTAAATGATCTCATCTTTCGGCAATTCTTTTATTCTGGGTATTAAATGTTTTCATTTTTTTTGTTACCATGAAGGATTGACTCGTGGCAATGATTCTTTCATAGCCATGAATGTGTAATAAATGGTGTATGCCAAACGAAGCCCTATCTAGGGTTTAATTTTATTAGATATGGTAAAAATCATACAATGTTGTTCCAAAATGTTACTCTTGGGGGCGAAATGGATGCATTCTTTGGAGAGTTACAAAATGTTGTTCTTGGCGATTACATTATGATGTTGTCATCATTCAAAATTTGCACAGTTTTGTTATTTGGATTATCAGTGGTATATACTGAGACACTCACATTGATTGTGTTTCATAAATGACCAAGTTTGTTGCATATTAAAATATTAGAAAATTAACTCTTCTATGCTGAATTGGTTGTTGTTCTTGTGCAGGACAATAGATCACAAAGGAGAAACAAAGCTCCAAACCCTGTGCCACAACAACAAAGGCCTCAGGAAGAGGCAAACAATTTGATGAATGAGGTATGTTCATAAATGTCTCGTATATTTGTCGTAAATTTTTTTTTTATAAGTAATCCTCATACTAATCCACATCATCATTACATGATGCTAGTAAAATGATATAGAGATATATTGGGATTGTGAATGTGCATTTCCTGTACATGTGATATGGAGAAAATGGATATCGTGAATGTGCAGTTCCTGTACATATGATATTGGAGAAATATTATGAATGTGTATTTACTGAAGGCCTGTTTATACATGTACATCTCATTTGTTACCCTTTGGCCTCTCCTGGTTTTCCAATAAATGTTCCTATAATTTGAACCCTTTCAGATTGGCTCAATGTAGTTCATGAACTATAGTTTTGCTTATGTGGTTCATATGTGCTAATGAATAATTATTTTACCACCCACTTTATTCCTTTAATTTTATTTAGGAGGATGGATCTATCGATCGACAAATGCTCTCGAATGATAATTTCAATGAGAAAGAGGTGGAGTGCGCACAAGCGCTGGTAGGTCTCCACGACACAGACATGGAGACTGATGGTGCAGAAGATGAGGTTTGTCAAAGACCATTATAAGTAATTTTTTACTCCAAGAAACTTCCAAAATAGTACTCCCTCCGTCCCACTCCAAGTGCATTGTTACTGTTGGGCACGGGAATTATGGTAGAGTTGGTTTGTGAGTATATGGTGGGGTCCACATAGTTGTTGGAGGGGAAAATTATTTCTATTTATAAAAAGAAGACATTTGTAATGGGATATTCAAAAATAGTGATTAGGACATTTGGAATGGGACGGAGGGAGTATTAATAATATTCCTTGTCAAAGACCATTATAAGTAATTTATATGTACCGAATTTGAGTTATTAATCGATGAAAATGTGCATTGGCATACGTCCAAATGAAAAGTGTAACCTTTAAAAAAAATGGAGGAAGTATATTTTTTGGCACAGAAGTTTGACTGCATTGATGTGAATAACTACAACTGTAGAACAAATGTGTGTGTTTATATTAAAATTTATTCATTGCGTTTTTTACTTTCTCAGGTGGCTGCACGGAACATTGCTTCCATACAGGCTGTGCAGGCTGATATCAGGCTTATGCTTGAGGCATTCACGCGTCAGAGTGTTCGGCTGGATGCTCTGATGCGGGAATGGCTGCCTGGATATCAACGACCCTGCTCCCCACCTCCTCCTGCACATGCACCAGCTCGTCAGCTTGGTGCTGGCTGCAGTTCATCCGTGGCACCAGCAAATGATAATAATAAGGATGAGAATTAGACCAAAGTACCATATTTTGGTACTGCAGGTCTGAAATTACCTAGCAAGCTGGACGCTACTATGTTGTCTGTACTGGGGATGTTGTATCACTGTTTACAGATCGAACTGAAATTTCTAGGGTTTTAGTTATTCATTGTTTATATATTGTTATTTTTTGGGGGATACTACTGTTGCATTTAAATGCATGTTATAACTTCTGGATTTATGAAATTTCACATATATTTGTACCTGGACTTGGTCTCCAGATTTAGTGCACTGTGAGTGCACAAATCTTTTCACACAGCAAAAATGAGCAACCTGGCATCATTCCATTCACTACAATGTGGCCTGGCAAGAAACATCTGACGATAATCGAGTTTCCTCCTCGGTTTATAAGCAAAAATTTTATTTGATGGTTTTTAAATTTTTAATATAAAATATTATATAATGATTAATACTATATAATGTGATTGTCTAAGGGTAAAAAGAGATCATCATAGGTACTACCGCTTTGTTGTAGTAAAAATTTTAGTTTAAAATTCAATAAATAAAAAAGAAAGGAAACTAGTTGAAACTTGAAACCCCTTTGTGTGTGTTGAAAATGTGCATGTTTTTACAAAACAAAGAAAGTGTGAGTTTATTTATTTATTTTATTTGAATTAAAAAAAAAAAGTGCACCAAAAAAAATTCCAAACATAGAATCCATGCCAATTGAGCCCTTTCCAGTTAACAGTTAGCAGTTGGTTGTTGGCTGTCGAGGAAACCCTTTCCAGTTCGTACATACGGCTTTCTCACACTTAAAATTCTGCCCTGGCGTCTGTCTGTTCACACCACATTCATTACCATTTACCAGACAGGTCAGCTTAATGAATGGGTGTGAATCCGCTCCTGGACTTTATTTTCCACCCAAAGATGGTTTTCTAATCTGTGGGCTCTCCTCTCACGCGAGGCTGTTTTCCAGATACAGGCTAGCGCCCTCAGTCTCTCCTCCCATCTGCATTTCTCTGCCCCCACCACCTACAGGCTACAGCAGCAACAACCCATGGTTTCTACTTCTGGCGAGGGATCTGTTCAACAGACAAAGAAGGTGAAGAAAGTTAAACAGGTCTGTGAAATTTTATATGTATTGATGGAGATTTCATTTATCTTTGGCAAGTGCTCATCTCTGTGGGATTATGATTGTTTCGAAATTGGTGTTTGGAGAATTGTGTCTTTGATTGGGAAAGACCCTCATCATTTTGGGGTGTTGGTTTCGTGCTTTTTTCAGATCTCTAATTTAATCTTCTTCTTCTTCTTGTTTTCCCTTTTCTTTTTTTTTTTTCCTTTTCTTTTTCCCCCTTTTTCCTGTTTAGGGCTTAAACTCTTCCCTTTTAATTAGGGTTTGAAATTCTTCCCTCTTGATTGATAAAATACCCCTTTCAGTTTTTTGTTTATTTATTTATTGTTTTAGTGCATTACTCAAAGTATGGGACATGTAAATCAATGAATCCCTCTGGAAGTGTTAGGGTGGGCACGGTTCGGTTACCCAGAGATTTTCAGGTATTTGTATTTGTATTTGAACCGGGCAAATACTTAGATGAAGTATTTTTATTTGTAACCGGACTCCTCGGTTAACCGGGGATTCGGTTTCGATTCGATTCAGCAGTTAAGCGATTCGGTTCGAATATTTTGTCCAAGCCCATTAAACTTTATAATCAAATCTTCATTTCTTAATTCTTAACCTTTGCAGGTTTATTTTTGAGGTTATTATAATACAATAATAAAAAAAATCATATAACTCTCGAATTCGGTGGTTCCTTTTAGTGTTATCAAAATATATTAGTATATTTAAAACATCTTAGTGTAGTGTCTATTTCAATATTGAGTATTCTTAAGGGCAAAAAATTAATGTAGGACATTTTTTTTAATTATCTTTACTTTCTAATATTTATTTTATTATATATTTAAATAATTTAATAAATAATGAAATATATTATTGATATATAATAATATACCATAAAATATGTATAATATATACAATATATATAATTTTTTAAAACACTATAAATATATTCGTTTCGGTTCGATTAATCGGGGAAAAAATTTAAAGTATTTGTATTTGTATTTGAACCGGGCAAATACTTAAATGAAGTATTTGTATTTGAACCGGAGTCCTCGATTAACCGGAAATTCGGTTCAATTTCGATTCGATTTTGCGGTTCAGCGAATCGGTTCGAATTTTTTGCCCACCCTAGGAAGCGTTGCTTTCCTTCTTGATGATTCTTGTTTATATGCCAACAGAAAAGGGGGAGTGTCAAAAATTTTGTTGCTTTTACTCATTGAAGGATCCCATTTTCTAATGTCCGGGATTTTAGCTTGGTCCAATTACTTACTCATTGCCAAGTTTAAAAAATTGTTTAGACCAAACAAAATCCCTATCTAGCGTTTCCATGATTCACCAATCATGGAAACATTTAGAGATAGTTAGATCAGCCGAAAAATTGTATCGTTCCAGACAAAACAAAGAACTGTTTAACTAGAAACAGGTTTCTGTTCATATGATAAATGCGATTTATTGTTATTTCTATAACGGAAAAAAAACACAATTGGTCTCATAAGTTTCCCCAATTTCGATTTCAGTCCCATATTAATTTCATTAACACAATCAATCCATTATGTTTGCTAATTTTTGCATAATCCATCCCAACGCATTTATGCTGATGTGGCGCCGCGTAAGTTTGCTAATTGCGGCGCCATTGGTCCCATAAGTTGCTAATTGTGGCGCCATTGGTCCCATAGGTTTGCTTAATCCGGTGCCACGTCAGCAGAAATGCGTCATTAAGGGATTTAGGATGGATTATGCAAAAATTTATATTTTCCCATATATGAAATGTATGGAAAAATGAGCAAGTTCTTCTCTATTACCATAGTAGCGAATATTCTTATGAAGTATTTTTTTCTATGAAGAGGTCATATCGCGCTATAGCCTTTGCTCAAGGACAACGACCTCCATGGCCTTACCAGAGAAAAGCTAGTCCTCCTCCTCTGAGAAATAAGGTATGTCCTTCATATGTGTTAATCCTCATGCCCATTGGCGGATGTAGTTTTGTACAATGTGGGTCAACTGACCCACCATAGAAGGGGAAGTTATTCTTTTTTAATTTTTTTTTTAAATTTTTTTTAAAGGTAGCTCATCAAATTTACATTTCAGGTTGAACAACTTAGGCCTACTTCAATTTTTTAAAGTCCGAGCCTGACCTATTACATTTGATAAATCTATCTTATAGGACCTATTTATTTATATAGTACATGTTTTAAGCCTTTAAAAGCCTGATTAAGCATTATATATGTCTGGAAGTAATCATAAGGTTGGAAGATATGAATTTGTGCGCTTTGACAAATTATCATCCAAAATTATTTACATAGGAGAAAAAGCTTATAAATATTTTTAAAACCTATATAGGATCAAATTAATAATTACTTTTACATAAAATAATAAGAATAATATCACATATTCCTATTCCCATGTATTAAAAGATTAATAATAATAATGATAAATATGTCGGTCTAATAGGCTTGTTAAGACAAAGAATTAGCAAGCTTGTTGAGACAAAAAAGCATGAAGCGCATTCTAAAGTGTATTTGCTTTTCAATAATGACTATGGTCAAGAAAAATTGTGGAATATCATAGAATATCAGTTATATAATTTTTTTTGCTGAACAACCTATACAGGTCAGTTACAAAGGGATAAAGGGGAGGGATAGGGCAGGGTGGGAAATTGAACCCTCGGTTATATATTGAATGATTGTTTGGTTATTTTCATAGAATGAGATTTGTTTACGCATGTTAATATTGATGTTATTGTGCGATGATACCATAATATGAGAATCTGTCGTGAACAATTGTAGTTAATTTGATGTAATAATACTTGATATTTCATATTTTTTTTTTATGAATTTGAATTTAATGTTTTAATACTTTTACCATCATTATTATAATAAAAATTTAATTATATTAAATATGAAAAATTGACCTACCAAAGTAAATATCCTGGATTCGCCACTGCTCATGCCAATTATCAACTTCATCATTTGATACTTGGCATTCGATTAGAAAATCATTGGAACTGCATATCTCTATGGCTCTCATCGATTTTAATGATTTTTCTTGTCCTCACGAACCCCTACAGACTCTCTCTTGTTCACTACTTAGCTTTTGTTTTGCAAACACTTTCAAAGAGATACACTTTATCCATTTTGTTTAAGGGTTTGCATTTTTCAGGGAAAAACCACCTCAAAGAGGCAGCCCGCGAAGACTAGGAAGGTTTCCAACAAGCCTCCAGGACGGCAAGCAGATGACCAAGTTAAAATATCTGAATCCCAGCTGTTAGAAGCATATCTTGATGTCAAAGCAAACCTTTCCAGTTTGCAAACAAGAGTCCTGCAAACAACAGCCTTTCTAAAGCCCTCTGTGAACAATGAAAATGCACTCGATGCATTGCAAGAGCTGGAACTAGTCGCTTTGGATATCAGTGTGCCATCAACAGCTAAGAACACATGAATTGTTGAGAGAGGAATTCAGGTGAATAAAAGACTATTTATGTATGCTCCAACTGCCAGTGTGCTACTGATGGTAGACAATACAACAGACAACCCTTTGCAGTTTCTGTTCAGTTCTTTGCTATCAATTTCTTTTTCTTTTTCTTTTTCTTTTCTTTTTTTTTTAACATTTACATTGCCTCGGCCTGAACAACTTCATCCACACAACCACACCCCATCCCCAAAATTCTATCTTACAGCAACGCGGCACCACTACTAGAAGAATTTATGGCTTAATTATTAAAAGAATGCATATAATTAGTGGGCTCCCAAAATAATATTAAGTCGCCTTTTCAATAGGCGACTTAGAAAAATTAATATTTTATTCCCAAAAATGCTGGATCAATGAAAAATAAAAAATAAATTAAAAATATATAGGTGAATAGTACTAATCTCCTGTGAACAGGAGATTACATAAAAAAAATGAACAACTCAAATCGCCTATTCAACAATTGATGGAAGTTATATTTAAATTATAGACAATAGTCACAATACAAAAAATATGAAAGAAACCTTAGTTGGAATGAATGGTTGTAGTGCTACCACAAAAATTGAGTGATGTCACCAAACCTAATACTCCCTCCATCCCAGTATACTTGTTCTGTTTGACTTTTTGGCACTGTTCATTATTTGACTTTGACTCAACGTTATTGCAAGTGTACATATGTGAAAAAATTAGTCGAGTTGAATCTTGTTAGAATCGTAAAAACATATAGTTTTAAACGATATATTTTACATAATTTTTTGTTCTACATCTTTTGAGATATTAACGATTGAAAATGTGCATTGGATTGTGTGCAGAAATGAAACAAGACAGGTTAAATGGAACAGTATGTTAAATGTGAAAAATTATGCCTTAATAATAACAATTTTATTAATTGAAGTGGTGTCATATGCCACCACTCATTGCCAAGTAGATCCACCCCTACATCTTAGTGTTTAGAGCTGAATGCATGCATGAATCGTTTTTAAAGATACGAGGACAAAATACTTTTTTTAGCTCCATATCTTTAAACACGAAGCATGCATGCATACAACTTCAAAGGGGCATTTGGTTTGGGGATTCAATGAGAATCTTGGTTATGAAATGAAATATGCCCATGTTTGGATCGAAATATATTTCATGTGGGAATATCGTATTTCTACCGAGGTTATGTGGTTACTAGTGGGATCTTGTATTACTAGTGAAAATGTGATTTTGGGATGTGAAATTATTAGGAATATAAGATGATGCGATCTTCTTTTTTATTGTTTTAAGATTATTACATGTGGTTAGATTGAGAATCTCAAAGTACCAGTTCTAATTAATTTACTATAATGTCCTCAAATTTCAATTGAACAAATTTTGTAAATATTTCATTTTGTTACATAATATGCGAAATATTTTAACATTTTTAAAATATATAAATTCTTTATATATAATTTATTGTATGATAGTAATTAATAATTTAATGTCTCTAAATCCTTACTACTCCCTCTGTCCCATTTAAGATATATTGTTTCATTTCTGCACACAATCCAATGCACTTTTTTAATCGTTAATATCTCAAAATATATACAATGAAAAATTAAATGAATTATATATTCTAAAACTACATGATCATACGATTCTAACAAGACCCAACTCGACTATTTTTTTCAAATATATACTTGGAATAATATTGAGTCGAAGTTAAACAATGAACAGTGCCAAAAAGTCAAACCAGACATCTTGCCTGGGACGGAGGGAGTACTTGTAACACCCCGAAATTCATCCTCATAAGGTTTCAGAATGTTACCGCCACACTTGTCAGTCAGGCTCGCCCTTTGGCTAACTTAATTGACAAGTGCTACGGCTAAATATCTTCACATATAAATTTTTGTAATATGGACTTTAAAAATAATTGCCAATTTTATAAAATATAGTCATAAGAAATTTAAAGTACTTAATACCAGAGTCATTGTTCTTTCTCACGCAGAAGCATAAACTAAAGGCAATATATAAGACATTAATAATTAAAAATACGTGGTTCCTTAAAACAACAATCTTTTTGATGAAAGGTAATCCCATCCCCAAATGCTCATGTCATGAGATGCAGTTCACATGTCAGCTCCAATATCTGTAAAAAGATAACACAACAACTTTTTATCAGTACAATGGTACTGAGTAAGTCACCCCGCTCCACTTTAAGAAGTGGATTTTAAAATAGTGGTTGACACTCATTTAAAAAATAATTTTCACTTTTTCTTTTAAAAGGATCACACACATTACCTTTAACAAAATAAATAACTTTCATTCTTACCATTGTAGCAACTATGCACAAGAGGACACCATTTTCCATATATCATATCATATCATATCGATCATAAGTCATGATCAGCATGCATCGGACTCATATACAGACACACTCCGGAGCCTCGGGTAACCCATCACGGATATACCCAAGACTCATACATGCAACAACGCCGTTTTGGCACAATTTATCAACAATGCCGTCTTGGCATATTTAGAGGGGGAGGCCCCGCAAGACACATCCCTAGTGCATTAGCCCTCTATCAATCAAGTATGGCATCTTACTCAAGTTAATAGTGCACAATGGATTTAAAAGAATTTTTCACAATTTTCCACATACTATCCTCTTTAAAAGAGTTTTCAACAATTTCACGGGAGTAACCTCATAACAAGGGCATTCAATAATGCCAAATATCATTTCAACATTTAACTCCCATATCAATATCTCATAGATATGAAAATATCATTTCATGGATCTCAAAATCCAACAATTTCTCATTTGGACCAAAAATCAAGTCCAATGTCGCAGTTTACGCCAAGTCAGTTTAAAAATTCATATGAAAGGCGATTGCTTTGAAATTTAAACTGTAGATACTCAACACATAGTTGAACAAGTTTCATGTTTTACACTTTTCAAAATAAGGTATGGAAACAGTTCAAAAATTGAGTTTTTTCAGAACATGAATTCTGTCAGAAATTCAATGGTGACTCTATAATTTTCAACAGGTTTTAAAAAATAGTAATTTGCGACCAAAAATTCTGAAATTTTACTACAAGGTATAGATAAATATTTTTCATGAATAAACCATTTGGGTTTGAAACACTTAAGACCTTCAAAAATGAGGATTTTAGAAACACTATAATTTCTTAGATTTCAACAAAAAGAGATTTTGACCTTTCGATAAAGCGGATCCCATAACTTTTTCATATGAGTTCTAAAAATTATAAAATTTTCTAGAAAGATACTCAACTCAATAAGGAACAAGTTTTATGAAGGAACCTTTGAGGGATAATGAACCAAAATATTTTAAAAAGATGGATCTTTATGTAAACGAAAAACTGACAGATTTTGGTATAATGGGGAAATTCTAATTTTGTACACTTAAAACATGGATTGGGATCTCCAAAACTTGAAGTAGAGGGTGTTAACTTACTGAATTGATGTATAAGAGCAAGGAGATTCAAAGATAATGGCCGTTATAACACAAGATTCGCACCACAAATTACGGGTTTCGCTGAAATTCGACAAATAGAGGGAAATCAATTTATAGTATAAAAATAAAAGATTTAGATCTCTAAGATACAAGTTTACAAGGAGGATATCTTACTAACCAAGTGTTGAGAAGAGTTAGAACTCTTAGAATGATGAAGGTTGCCAAGCCTACAAGACTCCACAATCCTTAAGATATGCTCACTATGTGGGAGAACTTTGAAGAATAAAATGGGTAGTGAATTTGGTTAATGAGATGGATGAGATTGGTGTGTTTGAAGGCTAGAAACTCCCTCTATTTATAGGCTAAGATTTGAACAATTGAACATGACACATTGTGAGAGTGATTACAACCTCACCAATAAACCTATTAAGTGTGTCTTGAGCAATAATGATGAGAGTATTTGTATCCACTCATTTGGTCCTTATAGCCTAACAAAGAGGCTATCAATTTGGGAGGCTATTAATTTTGTCCATCATGTTGTCTATTAACATAATGGTTTGCCTATTATGGAGACTATTAATCTTGGTGGGTTCAAGAGATAATTGATCACCTTTCTTTGCTAGCCATTCATCCAAGACACTTGTTAATCATGTGGATTTTTCATCTATTTGTTTAGGAAGAAAATTTCTTGCAATTGCTTTTAACCTTATATTTGTGTAAGTAGTGTATCATGAAAATGATTGAAGTATTAGCTTGTCTACAAAAATCATTATTCTTGCCATTATTTAGTGGCATGCATTTATACTCAATGAGTTGGATATGATAATATAATATTTATTTATTTATTTCAAGTATTGTATTTATATTAATGTGCTTTCAAAAAGATAATAATAATATACTTGCATGGTTTTATTTTATTCATAACAATACTCAAACCACAAAGTCTTCATGTAATCATCAAATAAAAATTATAATCTATGAATATATTTTTTTATATATAAAAGTTAATTCTCATAGATTCACATAAAAACTCATACTTTTATTTTTATAAAAATTTATTCCATAATGAATATCAAAGTACTTAAAAATATTCACATACTATCCTCATAATAATTTTCAAGACCAATGTGTATATATATAAAAACTTATATATATAATTTAAACAATAAATTTAAAAAATATTCCATAAACTATATAATTCTATTACCCATGATATTGAAATTCATATTTCCTTTGGAAAAGACAAATTTACATATATAGTTTTTCAAGTGTTGTTTTGTAGAAAAATCAATATACTAATTCTTTAAGCAAGTGATTAAATATTTAATAAAAGTCTCTTTAGTGAATTACAATTATTTCGGGTAATTTCTATGGTATTACAATCCACCCTCCTTAAGGATCAACTTCGTCCTCGAAGTTTTAATGAAAACTACTATGGCAATCTAATATGCGGAATATAAGATAAAAATTAATGGAAAAGAAAAAAAATTAGGAGATTTTGAACATACCATATCAAGATTGTGTCGGGTGGTTACATCCTCCTCCCCTTAAGCCTACAGTTATGTCCCCATAACTGTTATTTGGTCGTTTAAAAAGAGATTGGGGTAGCGTTGCTTCATATCATCCTCTAGTTCCCATGTTGCTTCTTCCGTACCATGATTGGACCAAAGTACTTTAACAATCCGGGTGGTCTTGTTCCTTGTCGTTCTTTCTTTGATGTCGAGTATTTGGATTGGATACTCTTCATAAGTTAGATCTTCTTTGAGTTCAATTACTTCATGTTGAAGTACATGGGTTGGGGTCATGCACATATTTCTTTAACTGTGAAACATGGAACACATTGTGCACTCGAGATAGTTGTGGCGGTAGGGCTAGTCTATATGCCAGGGTTCCGACTCGTTCCAGAATGTCATACGGTCCAATATATCGAGGACTTAACTTTCCTCGCTTTCCAAAACGCATCACTCCTTTCATAGGTGATATTTTCAGCATAACCTTATCTCCAACTTGAAATTCTAGGTCTTGTCGCCTAACATCGGCATAACTTTTCTGTCGATCTTGTGCTGCCTTCATTTTCCCTTGTATCATCTTGATCTTTTGGGCCATGTCTTCAATGAGTTGCGGCCCAACCACAATAGAATTCTCACATTTTTCTCAACATAATGGGCTTCGGCACTTGCGTCCATAGAGTGCCTCAAACGGTGCCATACCTATACTAGCATGATAGCTGTCATTGTAAGAGAACTCTATCAAAGGTAGATGGTTTTCCCAACTTCCTTTAAATTCAAGAACGCATGCTCTCAGCATGTCCTCCAGTGTTTGGATTGTCCTTTCTGTTTGTCCATCCGTCATCGGGTGAAAAGCGGTGCTCATTTTAATTTGGGTACCAAGAGCTTCTTGCAGCTTGGTCCAAAAATGAGAGACAAATCTAATGTCTCTATCAGAGATTATATCATGTGGCACTCCATGTCGTTGAACCACGTTATTGATATATGCTCTTGCTAATTGATCCATAGACCATGTATCCTTCATTGGTATGAAGATAGCAATCTTTGTCAATCTATCAACAATTACCCAAATTTTATTCATTCCTTTTGGTGATCGTGGTAGTCCTGAAACAAAATCCATTGATATACTATCCCATTTCCAACTCGGGATTTCCAATGGTTTCATGAGTCCCAAGGGCTTCTGACGCACTGCTTTAACCTTTTGATAGGTTAAACATCTAGCCACAAACTCAACAACCTCATTCTTCATCCTTGGCCACCAATAAACCTTCTTTAAATCCTTATAAAGCTTATCACCCCCTGGATGTACTGAATACGGGGTGTTGTGGCCTTCTTCCATTAATCTTCATTTTAGCTCTACGCATTTATGCGGTACGCACCATCTCCCATTGAAGCGAATGCTTCCATCCTCATGGATTGCAAAACCAACTGCTTTTCCTTCAGCAACCTTCTTCTTGATCCTTTCAAGCTTTATGTCGCCTGGTTGAGCACTGCGTATTTCATCAAATACCGTAGATTCAATGGTCATAGCATTAATGACATTTTCCACAATTCCATAATGGACTAGCTCCGTGTCTACCTTGACCAAGTCCATATACAGTTCCGAAGGTAAGATAAGAGTATTTGCCACGTGTCGAGTCTTGCGGCTCAACGCATCTGCGACCACGTTAGCTTTCACTTCATGGTAGGCGATGTCCAAATCATAATCCTTGATCAACTCTAACCATCTGCGTTGCCTCATGTTTAACTCCTTCTGAGTAAATATCTACTTAAGGCTCTTGTGGTCGGTGAATATCCGACAAGTTCGTCCGTACAAGTAGTGTCGCCAAATCTTTAATGCGAACACTACCGCTGCTAATTCTAGGTCGTGCGTCGGATAATTCTCCTCATGAGGCTTCAATTGTCGTGATGCATGTGCAATGACTTGCTGTTGTTGCATTAAAACACACCCTAGCCCCTCTTTTGAAGCGTCACTATACACTTCAAAATCTCCATTCTCTGTTGGCAATGTTAAAATTGGTGCTGTTGTGAGGCGTTTCTTTAACTCTTGAAATGATAATTCACACTTTTCTGTCCATTCATACTTCAAGCCTTTCTTCAAAAGTTGAGTCAGAGGTCGTGCAACTTTGGAAAAGTCCTTGACGAACCTCCTGTAATATCCAGCCAGTCCAAGAAAACTTCTCACTTCTGTTTGATTAGTAGGCGTAGGCCACTCAGTGATTGCTGATATTTTTGCTGGGTCAACAGAAACTCCATCAGTTGATACAACGTGGCCTAAAAATGCTACTTTTTCTAGCCAAAAGTCACACTTGGACAACTTGGCATAGAGTTGGTGTTTCCTTAATGTCTCTAGCACCTGATGCAAGTGTTGCTCATGCTCTTCATTGCTCTTTGAATAGATCAAGATGTCGTCGATGAAAATGACTACACATTGATCTAACAATTCTCGAAACACATCATTCATGAGATTCATGAATACTGCTGGGGCATTTGTTAGCCCAAAGGACATCACTGTAAATTCGTAACGTCCATAACGTGTCCTTAAAGCAGTTTTCGGAATATCCTTTTCAGCGATTCGCAGTTGATGATAACCGGATCGCAAATCTATCTTGGAGGATACCGTTGCACCTTTAAGTTGATCGAAAATGTCATCAATCCTAGGTAACGGGTATTTGTTTTTAACCGTTACCTGATTTAAACCTCTATAATCGATACAAAGACGTAACCCTCCATCTTTCTTCTTGACGAATAAGACCGGTGCTCCCCACGGCGACGTGCTAGGTCATATATACCCCTTTTGTAATAATTCCTCAAGTTGCTCCTTGAGTTCATTCATTTCTAAGGTTGCCATGCGATAAGGAGCTTTTGATACAGGTTCTGTTCCGGAAAGTAGATCGATTGTAAACTCGACTTCACGTTCTGGAGGCATTCCAGGAATTTCTTCTGGGAATACATCTGGATACTCCCTCACTACTGGAATGTCATCAATTTTATTCTCCTTTAACTTGAGGTTATGGATATAGCATGCATAAAGAATATATCCTTTCTGCATAAGACTATAAAATTTTAAGGCATTTACTACCTTAGTCTTACGTTTGGGGAGTTGGACATAGTAGTTGACCTTTTTGCCTCTCGTCTTAGACAGTGTAATTTTGTGTTTCTGACACTCAATTACTGCTTTATATTGGGTAAGCCAATCCATTCCCAATATAATATCAAAATCTTTAAGGTCAAATTCTACTAAGTTTGCATAGAACTCAAGGTTCTTAATGACTATAGGAATCCCATCGTATCGTTTGGTGCACGATACAATTTTTCCCGAAGGCAACTGAATTCCTAAGTTAATCATTTTAGGTTTTGGCATCTCTAATTCAGGCAAGATTCTAGAAGAGATAAACGAACAACTTGCTCCAGAATCAAATAAAACCTTAACAGGCGCACTTAAAGCCGTAAATGTACCTGTTATCACATTCCTTTGAGTTGAAAGATCTGCCTGATTAATAACATTGAGCCGCCCTATAGGTGCTCCATGGTTCCCTTGTTGGTTTCTATTTTGCTGAGGCCTCTGCCCTTGATTATTTCTGTTTCGCACATCCTGATTATTTGGCAGAGTAGGGATATTGATAAGGTCATCTCTTTTTGTAATATTTTCAATGCGGGTCTTACACTCCTTCCTCATATGACATTCTCGGCCACATCTATAACATGTTCCCGGCTTGGGGCATCCTCTAGCCAAGTGGGGCTTGTTGCATTTTGGGCATTGTGGTATGTACCCTTCATGGTTTCTAGTACCATTGTTGCCACCTCCTTTGTTTCCCTGGACGGGTCGATTCTGCCCACCTCGAATATTGCCTTTATTGTTGCTGAGGTGGTTGTTGTTGCTGCTGCTTCCTCGGTTGTCCCGAATCCTCTTGTCCTATCCTTGGAACCCGCGGCTAGACCCCCCGGCTTTTCTCTTCATCTGTTATACACGAGAAACTGCGACAGCTCGATCGTAGATCGCTTGGAGGGTAGGATACTGAACTCCAGCCACCACTTCTCTAATGGAGAGGTTTAATCCCATTTCGAACTTCTGTGCCTTCTCGGCATCGGTGGAGACTAACTTAGGAGCAAATCTGACTAACTCCTTGAATCTGACATAGTATTCTTGTACAGATTGTGCTCCTTGTCGTAACGACAGAAACTCTTCATACATTGTTGCTTTGGTACTCATCGGGTAAAACCTTTCTCTTAGAGCTTCTGTAAAGTTTTCCCATGTATACTCCTCATGATCATCTAGCTCTCTCTTCTGTAACTGCCACCAGTCATCTGCGTCACCTCCTAAAAAGTACGAGGCTACAGTAATCTTCTGCTCATCTGGGCAACGAGTCGCCTCGAGTAGCTTGTTGAAACTTTTTATGCAATCCTCCAATTTAGTAGGGTCCTCCTGCCCATCATAACGAGGTGGTCTGTATTGGTTCACCACTGCTAGGTGATTGAGCTGGGCTTGAGGTGGCGGCACAGCTGCTGTGGCTTGATTAATTTGACCCTGACCCAAGGCAATGAGCATTTGCTCAATGATCCTTAGGCGATCATTGTCAAGCGAGTTTGGTGTATTTTGATTCTGACGGGTTTGGTTGTTGGGTGCTCCCTGATTAGGAGGTACCATGTTGTGTCCAACGCCCTGATTGTTGATGGTGTTAGGGTGATGTATATTGTGTGCAGGTGGTACAGCTTGTTGATTGGATACACCCGATGCTGGTGGCACTTCGTGGTTAGTCATGTTCGGATTTTGGTGTGGCTCCATGTTGTGAGGGCATTAACACTTCGGAGGGTTTTTCTAGTCCTTGCACGGGGTGCCATTCTGCTAAGGATGGTTAAGCAAGAGTGAGTTCAAGTCTAAGGGATGATTATGTCCTAAAACTCGTTAGGTCATAGTATAAGGATGAGTTAACGCAGAAATGTCTAAGTTAGGAGTATGACTTTATTTAGAGATTAACCAGAAGGATAGAAATAACAAGCTTTATTTCATAAATCTAGAAAATATTACAAGATAGAGAATTTAAAAAGAACACTTATGATAAGGTCAACTGACTTAGTATATCATAACAATATTTTATTTTTTTAAAACTTTTATAGAAAATGATGCATGCTCATGAATGCATATGTCCCCACCCCAAAAATAATTTCTAATTTTCAAAATTTAACATAACCCATATAGGCCTTTGAAAACTATTTTGCATATTTCTTTCTCAAAATGGATTTTTTTTTAAAATCCATAAACCGGAGTTAAACTGTCGCATCCCTTAGTTAAAATCGCCTTGTTGCTAACTTAACCAAGAAATGCCAAGATTAGAGGGTACCGCCTTCTAAGTAATTTGCCAACTAGTTAAAATATAGAGCTACAAAGTTGATTCCCAGGAAAGACTGGTAGAGCCACCGGCTGACGGGCAATCTTTAAAAACCAGACTCCTTAGACAGAATCACCTCATGCAGTTCTATATTTAACAGTTTACAAATACTTAGAGTTTAAAAATACGCTCTGATACCACTCTGTAACACCCCGAAATTCATCCTCATAAGGTTTCAGAATGTTACCGCCACACTTGTCAGTCAGGCTCGCCCTTTGGCTAACTTAATTGACAAGTGCTACGGCTAAATATCTTCACATATAAATTTTTGTAATATGGACTTTAAAAATACTTGCCAATTTTATAAAATATAGTCATAAGAAAATTTAAAGTACTTAATACCAGAGTCATTGTTCTTTCTCACGCGGAAGCATAAACTAAAGGCAATATATAGGACATTAATAATTAAAAATACGTGGTTCCTTAAAGCAACAATCTTTTTGATGAAATGTAATCCCATCCCCAAATGCTCATGTCATGAGATGCAGTTCACATGTCAGCTCCAATATCTTTAAAAAGATAACACAACAACTTTTTATCAGTACAATGGTACTGAGTAAGTCAACCCGCTCCACTTTAAGAAGTGGATTTTAAAATAGTGGTTGACACTCATTTAAAAAATAATTTTCACTTTTTCTTTTAAAAGGATCACACACATTACCTTTAACAAAATAAATAACTGTCATTCTTACCATTGTAGCAACTATGCACAAGAGGACACCATTTTCCATATATCATATCATATCATATCGATCATAAGTCATGATCAGCATGCAGCGGACTCATATACAGACACACTCCGGAGCCTCGGGTAACCCATCACGGATACACCCAAGAGTATAGACTCATACATGCAACAACGTCGTTTTGGCACAATTTATCAACAATGCCGTCTTGGCATATTTAGAGGGGGAGGCCCCGCAAGACACATCCCTAGTGCATTAGCCCTCTATCAAGTATGGCATCTTACTCAAGTTAATAGTGCACAATGGATTTAAAAGAGTTTTTCACAATTTTCCACATACTATCCTCTTTAAAAGAGTTTTCAACAATTTCACGGGAGTAACCTCATAACAAGGGCATTCAATAATGCCAAATATCATTTCAAAATTTAACTCCCATATCAATATCTCATAGATATGAAAATATCATTTCATGGATCTCAAAATCCAACAATTTCTCATTTGGACCAAAAATCAAGTCCAATGTTGCAGTTTATGCCAAGTCAGTTTAAAAATTCATATGAAAGGCAATTGCTTTGAAATTTAAACTGTAGATACTCAACACATAGTTGAACAAGTTTCATGTTTTACACTTTTCAAAATAAGGTATGGAAACAGTTCAAAGAAATTGAGTTCTTTTCAGAACACATTCTGTCAGAAATTCAATGGTGACTCTATAATTTTCAACAGGTTTTAAAAAATAGTAATTTGCGACAAAAAATTCTGAAATTTTACTACAAGGTAGATAACATATAGATAAATATTTTTTCATGAATAAACCATTTGGGTTTGAAACACTTAAGACCTTCAAAAATGAGGATTTCAGAAACACTATAATTTCTTAGATTTCAACAAAAAGAGATTTTGACCTTTCGATAAAGCGGATCCCATAACTTTTTCATATGAGTTCTAAAAATTATAAAATTTTCCAAAAAGATACTCAACTGAATAAGGAACAAGTTTTATGAAGGAACCTTTGAGGGATAATGAACCAAAATATTTTAAAAAGATGGATCTTTATGTAATCGAAAAACTGACAGATTTTGATATAATGGGGAAATTCTAATTTTGTACACTTAAAACATGGATTGGGATCTCCAAAACTTGAAGTAGAGAGTGTTAACTTACTGATTTGATGTATAAGAGCAATGAGATTCAAAGATAATGGCCGTTATAACACAAGATTCGCACCACAAATGTAATACCATAGAAATTACCTGAAATAATTGTAATTCACTAAAGAGACTTTTATTAAATATTTAATCACTTGCTTAAAGAATTAGTATATTGATTTTTCTACAAAACAACACTTGAAAATTTATATATGTAAATTTGTCTTTTCCAAAAGAAATATGAATTTTAATATCATGGGTAATAGAATTATATAATTTATGGAATATTTTTTAAATCTATTGTTTAAATTATATATATAAGTTTTTATATATATACACATTGGTCTTGAAAATTATTATGAGGATAGTATGTGAATATTTTAAGTACTTTGATATTCATTATGGAATAAATTTTTAAAAAACAAAAGTATGAGTTTTTATGTGAATCTATGAGAATTAACTTTTATATATAAGAAACTATTGTAACGCCCCGAAAATTTAAAACCATTTTCGTGACGCCACCGCCGTATTAACTATTCTAAACTGTTGATCACTCAGCTTAGATAGTCAATACGAAGCGAGGTATAAATACAAACCTGTATCACACTCAAATAAATGCCAACAAAAGCAGTATATAATCCCAGGAACAATACATGGCATATCCAGGCGACAAGCCCTGAAATAATATAGTAACATGGCCGCACATCCAATACCGGAAATAACCAATGAATAAATCATATGTGACACACCGATCACATTTAAGGAATAACAAATATTCTCATCAAAGATCAGGCAAGAGCATGTAATATTTATTCTAAACAACAATTATAAGGAATGCAGCCTAGCTAGTTCGCTCAACCCGTACCCCAATATCGTGTTCTGCGCCATCCGTAGGAAGATCTATAAAACAGACAACAGCAACAAGGTGTCAGTACAACGTACTGGCAATGAATAGATATAGCTGGGGAAACGGGGCACAATAATGATAACACTAGTATATAAATAATAATAATAACAATAATAATAACAATAATGATAACAATAATTAAGGACATAAAATAAATACAGAAAGTAAACATCACACCGTCCCATACCGGTGCTTCAACCACTGCAGATAAAATGAATGATGGATGATGAGATGATATGTTATGACCTAAGGTGTCTATCTACCCTAAATGCAACACATAAGCATGTCTAGCGCGCACCTAGGTACCATGGTCGGTATTCCCTCCCATATAAGGGTCCACTCCCCTTAATGGTCGAGAGATATACCCACAGTGCCCCCGCCGCGGACACTAACAGCTGAGATCGTGGCTTACGGCAAGCGGGTCAGGCTAAGGGTCATGAGCCCTTTCTAGCCAAATACAGACTAGGATACAAATCCTTTTTAGTCTCAATGCCCCGGGAAGGATACCACTATGCCCAATCGGATACCGACTCGTAAGCATAGGGTATCCTACCCGCGTAGCATAATTCAATGCCCAGGGAAAGATACTACTATGCCCAATCGGATACCGACTCGTAAGCATAGCGTATCCTACCCTCGTAGCATAATTTTTGATTCACCAACATATCATCACAGATATTCAGATTCAATTCAACACATGTCCATACGTAAATTAACGCATCATGACAAAATAAACAACTCACCACGAGTTAAGTGTAATCAAGGGTGTGCCAAGCCCCACGTATCGGCACTCAACTCATAACATCAAAATAGGAGCAACGCAAGATTCCATCCTAAACTAAGGCATGGTAGATCTTCTCTAATTGCAAACTAAGTTCCAGGTTATGAGCATAATAATTAGTTAGATATTCGCAAGCAGTTCTAGCCTAATTCTAAGGCATCCTCATTATACGCAGGGAATCCGTACACACGAGAGTTCCCAATACTAAGGCAACATAGACTATACTAGTCTATTCCTAAACCCCTATCTAATTTGCTATTCTAAACCTTGCCTTTATTATAATTCTTCAAAGCTTCCCTTTTGAATATCTTCAATCTTCCAATAGCTTCACGGTTGTTCCCTTGAATAGAGCTTGAGAGGAGCTTCGATTTCCACCACCAAGCTTTAACAATGGAGTTGTCTTCTTCCTCCTTCCTCCAAGCCCGTCGCCCCTTCTCCCCTTTCTCTCTTCAATTTGTTTCTTCTTGTATAAAAAAAATGAGAGGAGAGCCGTTCCTTTCCCCAATTAAAGGCCAAGGGCTAAGTTGCAAAATCCCTCTTTGCATTTAAATCCTCTCATTGCTTCCAACTATGCATATTGACCCCCACCTTGTTTAACACTTGTGGGCTTAATCTCTAATGCTATTGGGCTCTTTAAATTGTTTTCCAACTAATTTAAATCTTATTGAGCCCCATTAGTTCATTAATCATAATTAATTAAATTAATTATGAAATAATTATTCGGGATGTTACAATCCCTCCCCCTTAGGATCATTCGTCCTCGAATGAAATAAGGGTATGGTTTACTGGGCGATGATCACTAAATTGGAGTGAGATCCAATTCGGGATACCTTCTTCAAACGTTTCCCTTGTACCCTTACATTGCAACTTCAGCCTCATGTAGGAACGATAGTTCTTGCACTCTAAATTTTCTCATACCGAAACACTTCATCCTCCATGTTATTGATCGCCCTTGATCATTACTCATATTCTTGACTTTGATCTTGTCAAGCTTTCCTTCAACAACTTGCTTGACTTCATTTAATCAAATGACAGTTTTCCCAATTGGGATATGTGGACGCATCATATGTACTCATGCCCCGAGCTGAGGACTCATGTGTTAGATCGCATTTCCAATCCTCTTCACGCTTCCCAACGAACCCCTTTTGCCTTTGCCTGGAGTTCGGTCTACACTCAAGTCTAGTTCACTTCATTAACGTTTTTTTTTTAAATGCAAGAGTTAAACTTTATTCTCATGTAACCCCACATTTACCTCTTCAGGCTCCCACCACCTTCTAATAATTTACGACAACTCAAGTTGTCCCTTGAAGAGTTCTGAACTCGACTCTTCTCATTTCAAAGAACCACTCACTTGATGATGGATTCTTTACCCTCCTTTCGATTAGTTCTTAGATAATGCCAACCTGACACTCAAACGTTGTGGTCTATTGTAAGAGAAACTTAAACATCTTCATATGTTCCTCCCACTTACACTGGAAACTAACTCACAAACTCGTATCCAGTCATAAAAATCTAAACTCCATCAAACATCCCATTTCATGCAGTAGTATTATCCTCTATATCTCCATTAACTTCCGACAGACCAATCAGATATGTCGCTTTTAAATAAGCTCACCATCAGTTGATAACCCGCGAGTCTCAAGCTCTTGTCGTGCTTCTTTGTTACACTTTGTATGTTATGCATTAAGATTTCGAAGATGCAATCATGATGTTGGCCTTTAGCTTGTGCTTCATTGCATCTTATCACATAATTCTCTTGTCAGTCTTGTGTTTCCTCATTGAAACGTTGGAAATTGAATACAATCCACTCAATTTCCATGCTTACTGATTCCAACTTCAGTGAATTTTACCCCGGAAGTCATCTCAATCTACGGCTCGTAGTGCTAATCATGATGGCATTCCGAGATTCCATCTCATTCCGAGGATATATCACACAATTCCTAACTGTTGAGACAGTGAACTATTCCCCGAGAATTTAATTGGATTGTGTTAGGACTGAGTTCTGCTCAAGATAGTCCATTTACATCTTGAACCAGTCGCTCCCAACTTTGCACTGTTGGATGTTCTTGCTTCATATCCCTTATGGCAATTGCACAAGTGCAATGTTACCTTAGCAGTTTCAAAGAATTTCCCGCCTTGGGATAGATATGCATCACAAAAAGAACAGACAATCTCCATCACAAAGAAGGAAGTGAGATCAAATTACTAAAAGTATGGTAAATTCTGAATTATATCGAGAGTCAAAATCTCCCGATACAAGAGGAAAGGATGCGAACAACTAAAATCGTTGTTTGCGGAGCACATAACGAATACAGATACGTAAAACACCTTATTTTACAACAAGATGTTTTTATATTAGCAAAGAGTACTTCAACTAAAAAGTTGAAGAGCGAGTGCAATTAGAAATAGGTTATCAAGACGCATTAAAACACACTCGATCACCCTCAAGTATAATACTGGAATGGAAGATAATAGAAAATAGTAGGCCTTGCAGGAGTCTTATCAATTTCCGTACTAGAAGTTCGAGCCGAAAACGTCATCGCATAGTAGAACCACACAGACAAATAGACCAAGAGTGAAACAATTCAGTTTCAGTTAAAAAGGAATTCGCGAAGTAGATAACAGTCCAATGTTGGTGAAAAAGAATCGGAATAGTGAGAATTTAAGTTATTGGGAGGGTGTCAAGTAGATAATAATTGTGTAGGTTTCTAAGATGAATAGAAAAATACCGCGGAAACAAAGATACAGACAAGGATGCTATTCTATAATGGAACAAATATAATTAAATAAGTGAACCAAAACGAGATGATACGGGTTGGCAAAGAAATCATACTGACTGACGGAGACCTCGATTTATGAAAGGGATATTAATTCAGTAGAAAATAGAAGGTACGAACAAGAATGCCCGGTAAGAAACTACACTACTTCGGGTAGAAAAGAATAGTAGCATGAACCAAGAATGGCGAATGATAACGAGGAAGAAAGAACGGACTCCAAAGGATATACAAGAACCTCCAGAAGACGTAAGGAAGTCGATGGCAAAGTTATCATAGAATTTTGGAGAACGATAGAGAAGTTTGAAGAATTTAGATAAATGCATTTACACATATCAGTGTAGCTGAAATGAAACTCGAACTATTTAAAATATTGGAATGGCGGAAAGAATATCAATGCTGACAGAGTATCAATGAGAACCATTCAGATGGCCTCAAGAGTGATTTGGCAGTGCATGCCACAACCAAAAGAGTTCACTCGGAGAGAAGAACTGGTACTGAAACATACACAGTAAGATCTTCAAGAAGCAATGGAAATAGTATAGATATTCACTTTCTCATAATTAAGAAAATGAAATGAAAGGATTGAGAAATAAAGCATATCCAATAAATAAATAATTATATATATCAGCATTACGAGCATTGCGTTGTCCGCCATTAACTCGCACCCACGCCTCCCATTAATCTCTGCGATATACTCAATTCGATGTCTCGAATTGAATGTCCTCGTAGTTCCGTCAATTGCTACAACCGGATAAGTTACCAGCAGTACATCTTTAAGATTTAAAGATGTCTGAGATATTATTCTCCTGATGTTCTAATCATCTGCTGACAATGGATCATCATCACATATCTGCATGGCATGGATGTGCGTGTCCCGTTGTTCAATACCTGCAATTACCTTAAAGACAGATCCCATACATTATCACAATACAATAAGCTAAAAGAATTACCAAGCACGCAGAAGTAATAATAGAAATAAATATTCAGCAACTTCTAAATAAGTTGCTAACAGAATTAAAGAATAGATCTCTGGGAATATCCCTGTTATTCGTCCATAGTTATCTTGCAAACCACGGTTCAAATCCACAAGGTGCGCAGCATATAAACAGAATACCAAAGCATAAAAATAAATCTAACTAGCATATGTCAATGCAAACCTATCCTATATGCAATCCCCGCACACCTCACCACATGCTTTTATCAAGTATTTAGCACATAATAGAGCAAGCCCGCTCTGATACCAACTGTAACGCCCCGAAAATTTAAAACCATTTTCGTGACGCCACCGCCGTATTAACTATTCTAAACTGTTGATCACTCAGCTTAGATAGTCAATACGAAGCGAGGTATAAATACAAACCTGTATCACACTCAAATAAATGCCAACAAAAGCAGTATATAATCCCAGGAACAATACATGGCATATCCAGGCGACAAGCCCTGAAATAATATAGTAACATGGCCGCACATCCAATACCGGAAATAACCAATGAATAAATCATATGTGACACACCGATCACATTTAAGGAATAACAAATATTCTCATCAAAGATCAGGCAAGAGCATGTAATATTTATTCTAAACAACAATTATAAGGAATGCAGCCTAGCTAGTTCGCTCAACCCGTACCCCAATATCGTGTTCTGCGCCATCCGTAGGAAGATCTATAAAACAGACAACAGCAACAAGGTGTCAGTACAACGTACTGGCAAGGAATAGATATAGCTGGGGAAACGGGGCACAATAATGATAACACTAGTATATAAATAATAATAATAACAATAATAATAACAATAATGATAACAATAATTAAGGACATAAAATAAATACAGAAAGTAAACATCACACCGTCCCATACCGGTGCTTCAACCACTGCAGATAAAATGAATGATGGATGATGAGATGATATGTTATGACCTAAGGTGTCTATCTACCCTAAATGCAACACATAAGCATGTCTAGCGCGCACCTAGGTACCATGGTCGGTATTCCCTCCCATATAAGGGTCCACTCCCCTTAATGGTCGAGAGATATACCCACAGTGCCCCCGCCGCGGACACTAACAGCTGAGATCGTGGCTTACGGCAAGCGGGTCAGGCTAAGGGTCATGAGCCCTTTCTAGCCAAATACAGACTAGGATACAAATCCTTTTTAGTCTCAATGCCCCGGGAAGGATACCACTATGCCCAATCGGATACCGACTCGTAAGCATAGGGTATCCTACCCGCGTAGCATAATTCAATGCCCAGGGAAAGATACTACTATGCCCAATCGGATACCGACTCGTAAGCATAGCGTATCCTACCCTCGTAGCATAATTTTTGATTCACCAACATATCATCACAGATATTCAGATTCAATTCAACACATGTCCATACGTAAATTAACGCATCATGACAAAATAAACAACTCACCACGAGTTAAGTGTAATCATGGGTGTGCCAAGCCCCACGTATCGGCACTCAACTCATAACATCAAAATAGGAGCAACGCAAGATTTCATCCTAAACTAAGGCATGGTAGATCTTCTCTAATTGCAAACTAAGTTCCAGGTTATGAGCATAATAATTAGTTAGATATTCGCAAGCAGTTCTAGCCTAATTCTAAGGCATCCTCATTATACGCAGGGAATCCGTACACACGAGAGTTCCCAATACTAAGGCAACATAGACTATACTAGTCTATTCCTAAACCCCTATCTAATTTGCTATTCTAAACCTTGCCTTTATTATAATTCTTCAAAGCTTCCCTTTTGAATATCTTCAATCTTCCAATAGCTTCACGGTTGTTCCCTTGAATAGAGCTTGAGAGGAGCTTCGATTTCCACCACCAAGCTTTAACAATGGAGTTGTCTTCTTCCTCCTTCCTCCAAGCCCGTCGCCCCTTCTCCCCTTTCTCTCTTCAATTTGTTTCTTCTTGTATAAAAAAAATGAGAGGAGAGCCGTTCCTTTCCCCAATTAAAGGCCAAGGGCTAAGTTGCAAAATCCCTCTTTGCATTTACCCCATGGTGGGTTGTTGGGAGTGGGATTTGAACACCCAACCTCCCCTTTAACAACCCCCTAAAGGTAAGGTTGTTAACCATGTGAGCTGCACCATGGGGTGAATGTGATTTCACACATGGGGAGGGGTTGGGGTGCATGGTCTGCAGGCCCAGCCCGGGGTAGGGTTGTTACAACTATATTCATAGATTATAATTTTTATTTCATGATGACATGAAGACTTTGTGGTTTGAGTATTGTTATGAATAAAATAAAACCATGCAAGTATATTATTATTATCTTTTTGAAAGCACATTAATATAAATACAATACTTGAAATAAATAAATAAATATTATATTATCATATCCAACTCATTGAGTATAAATGCATACCACTAAATAATGGCAAGAATAATGATTTTTGTAGACAAGCTAATACTTCAATCATTTTCATGATACACTACTTACACAAATATAAGGTTAAAAGCAATTGCAAGAAATTTTCTTCCTAAACAAATAGATGAAAAATCCACATGATTAACAAGTGTATTGGATGAATGGCTAGCAAAGAAAGGTGATCAATTATCTCTTGAACCCACCATGATTAATAGCCTCCATAATAGGCAAACCATTATGTTAATAGACAACATGATGGACAAAATTAATAGCCTCCCAAATTAATAGCATCTTTGTTAGGCTATAAGGACCAAATGAGTGGATACAAATACTCTAACCATTATTGCTCAAGACACACTTAATTGGATGATTGGTGAGGTTGTAATCACTCTCACAATGTGTCATGTTCAATTGTTCAAATCATAGCCTATAAATAGAGGGAGTTTCTAGCCTTCAAACACACCAATCTCATCCATCTCATTAGCCAAATTCACTACCCATTTTATTCTTCAAAGTTCTCCCACATAGTGAGCATATCTTAAGGATTGTGGAGTCTTGTAGGCTTGGCAACCTTCATCATTCTAAGAGTTCTAACTCTTCTCAACACTTGGTTAGTAAGATATCATCCTTAAAACTTGTATCTTAGAGATCTAAATCTTTTATTTTTATACTATAAATTGATTTCCCTCTATTTGTCGAATTTCAGCGAAACCCGTAATTTGTGATGCGAATCTTGTGTTATAACGGCCATTATCTTTGAATCTCCTTGCTCTTATACATCTATTCAGTAAGTTAACACTCTCTCTTTAAGTTTGGAGATCCTCATCCATGTTTTAAGAGTACAAAATTAGAATTCCCTCATTATACCAAAATCTGTCCGTTTTTCGTTTACGTAATGATCCATCTTTTTAAAATATTTTGGTTCATTATACCTAGCTCAAAGGTTCCTTCATAAAACTTGTTCCTTATTGAGTTGAGTATATTTCTGGAAACTTTTATAATTTTTAGAACTCATATGAAAAAGTTATGGGATCCGCTTTATCGAAAGGTCAAAATCTCTTTTTGTTGAAATCTAAGAAATTATAGTGTTTCTGAAATCCTCATTTTTGAAGGTCTTAAGTGTTTCAAACCCAAATGGTTTATTCATGAAAAATATTTATCTATATGTTATCTACCTTGTAGTAAAATTTCAGAATTTTTGGTCGCAAATTACTATTTTTAAAACATGTTGAAAATTATAGAGTCACCATTGAATTTCTGACAGAATACATATTCTGAAAAGAACTCAATTTTTGAAATGTTTCCATACCTTATTTTGAAAAGTGTAAAACATGAAATTTGTTCAAATATGTGTTGAGTATCTACAGTTTAAATTTCAAAGCAATCGCCTTTCATATGAATTTTTAAACTGAGTTGGCGTAAACTGCGACATTGGACTTGATTTTTGGTCCAAATGAGAAATTGTTGGATTTTGAGATCCATGAAATGACATTTTCATATCTATGAGATATTGATATGGGAGTTAAATGTTGAAATGATATTTGGCATTATTGAATGCCCTTGTTATGAGGTTACTCCCGTGAAATTGTTGAAAACTCTTTTAAAGAGGATATTATGTGGAAATTGTAAAACTCTTTTAAATCCATTGTGCACTATTAACTTGAGTAAGATGCCATACTTGATAGAGGGCTAATGCACTAGGGATGTGTCTTGCGGGGCCTCCCCCTCTAAATATGCCAAGACGACATTGTTGATAAATTGTGCCAAAACGGCGTTGTTGCATGTATGAGTCTATACTCTTGGGTGTATCCGTGATGGGTTACCCGAGGCTCCGGAGTGTGTCTGTATATGAGTCCGCTGCATGCTGATCATGACTTATGATCGATATGATATGATATGATATATGGAAAATGGTGTCCTCTTGTGCATAGTTGCTACAATGGTAAGAATGAAAGTTATTTATTTGTTAAAGGTAATGTGTGTGATCATTTTAAAAGAAAAAGTGAAAATTATTATTATTATTTTTTTGAGTGTCAACCACTATTTTAAAACCCACTTCTTAAAGTGGAGCAGGTTGACTTACTCAGTACCATTGTACTGATAAAAAGTTGTTTTGTTATCTTTTTACAGATATTGGAGCTGACATATGAACTATGAACTGCATCTCATGACATGAGCATTTGGGGATGGGATTACCTTTCATCAAAAGATTGTTGCTTTAAGGAACCACGTACTTTTAAATATTAATGTCATATATATTTCCTTTAGTTTATGCTTCCGCGTGAGAAAGAACAATGACTCTGGTATTAAGTACTTTAAATTTTCTTATGTCTATATTTTATAAAATTGGCAATTATTTTTAAAGTTCATACTACAAAAATTTATATTTAGCCGTAGCACTTGTCAATTAAGTTAGCCAAAGGGCGAGCCTGACTGACAAGTGTGGCGGTAACATTCTGAAACCTTATGAGGATGAATTTCGGGGTGTTACAGAGTGGTATCAGAGCGTATTTTTAAACTCTAAGTATTTGTAAACTGTTAAATATAGAACTGCATGAGGTGATTCTGTCTAAGGAGTCTGGTTTTTAAAGATTGCCCGTCAGCCGGTGGCTCTACCAGTCTTTCCTGGGAATCAACTTTGTAGCTCTATATTTTAACTAGTTGGCAAATTACTTAGAAGGCGGTACCCTCTAATCTTAGCATTTCTTGGTTAAGTTAGCAACACGGCGAGCTTGACTAAGGGATGCGACAGTTTAACTCCGGTTTATGGATTTAAAAAAAAAAGTTCATTTTGAGAAAGAAATATGCAAAATATTTTTCAAAGGCCCATATGGGTTATGTTAAATTTTGAAACTTAGAAATTATTTTTTTGGGTGGGGACATATGCATTCATGAGCATGCATCATTTTCTATAAAATTTAAAAAAAAATAAATAAAATAAAATAAAATAAAATATTGTTATGATATACTAAGTCAGTTGACCTTATCATAGGTGCTCGTTTTAAATTCTCTATCTTGTAATATTTTCTAGATTTACGAAATAAAGCTTGTTATTTCATTCCTTCTGGTTAATCTCTACATAAAGTCATACTCCTAACTTAGACATTTCTGCGTTAACTCATCCTTATACTATGACCTAACGAGTTTTAGGATATAATCATCCCTTAGACTTGAACTCACTCTTGCTTAACCATCCTTAGCAGAATGGCACCCCGTGCAAAGACTAGAAAAACCCTCCGAAGTGTTAATGCCCTCAACAACATGGAGCCACACCAAAATCCGAACATGACTAACCACGAAGTGCCAGCAGCACCGGGTGTATCCAATCAACAAGCTGTACCACCTGCACACAATATACATCACCCTGACACCACAAACAATCAGGGCGTTGGACACAACATGGTACCTCCTAATCAGGGAGCACCCAACAACCAAACCCGTCAGAATCAAAATATGCCAAACTCGCTTGACAATGATCGCCTAAGGATCATTGAGCAAATGCTCATTGCCTTGGGTCAGGGTCAAATTAATCAAGCCACAGCAGCTGTGCCGCCATCTCAAGCCCAAACTCAATCACCTAGCAGTGGTGAACCAATACAGACCACCTCGTTATGATGGGCAGGAGGACCCTACTAAATTGGAGGATTGGATAAAAAGTTTCAACAAGCTACTCGAGGCGACTCGTTGCCCAGATGAGCAGAAGATTACTGTAGCCTCGTACTTTTTAGGAGGTGACGCAGATGACTGGTGGCAGTTACAGAAGAGAGAGCTAGATGATCATGAGGAGTATACATGGGAAAACTTTACAGAAGCTCTAAGAGAAAGGTTTTACCCGATGAGTACCAAAGCAGCAATGTATGAAGAGTTTCTGTCGTTACGACAAGGAGCACAATCTGTACAAGAATACTATGTCAGATTCAAGGAGTTAGTCAGATTTGCTCCTAAGTTAGTCTCCACCGATGCCGAGAAGGCACAGAAGTTCGAAATGGGATTAAACCTCTCCATTAGAGAAGTGGTGGCTGGAGTTCAGTATCCTACCCTCCAAGCGATCTACGATCGAGCTGTCGCAGTTTCTCGTGTACAACAGATGAAGAGAAAAGCCGGGGAGTCTAGCCGCGGGTTCCAAGGACAGGACAAGAGGATTCGGGACAACCGAGGAAGCAGCAGCAACAACAACCACCTCAGAAACAATAAAGGCAATATTCGAGGTGGGCAGAATCGACCCGCCCAGGGAAACAAAGGAGGGGGCAACAATGGTACTAGAAACCATGAAGGGTACATACCACGATGCCCAAAATGCAACAAGCCCCACTTGGCTAGAGGATGCCCCAAGCTGGGTACATGTTATAGATGTGGCTGAGAAGGTCATATGAGGAAGGAGTGTAAGACCCGCATTGAAAATATTACAAAAAGAGATGACCTTATCAACATCCCCACTCAGCCAAATAATCAGGATGTGCGAAACGGAAATAATCAAGGACAGAGGCCTGAGCAAAATAGAAACCAACAAGGGAACCATGGAGCACCTATATGGCGGCTCAATGTTATTAATCAGGCAGATCTTTCAACTCAAGGGGATGTGACAACAGGTACACTTACGGCTTTAAGTGTGCCTGTTAAGGTTTTATTCGATTCTGGAGCAAGTTGTTCGTTTATCTCTTCTAGAATCTTGCCTGAATTAGAGATGCCAAAACCTAAAATGATTAACTTAGGAATTCAGTTGCCTTCGGGAAAAATTGTATCGTGCACCAAACGATACGATGGGATTCCTATAGTTATTAAGAACCTTGAGTTCTATGCAAACTTAGTAGAATTTGACCTTAAAGATTTTGATATTATATTGGGAATGGATTGGCTTACCCAATATAAAGCTGTAATTGAGTGTCAGAAACACAAAATTACATTGTCTAAGACGAGAGGCAAAAAGGTCAACTACTATGTCCAACTCCCCAAACGTAAGACTAAGGTAGTAAATGCCTTAAAATTTTATAGTCTTATGCAGAAAGGATATATGCTTTATGCATGCTATATCCATAACCTCAAGTTAAAGGAGAATAAAATTGATGACATTCCAGTAGTGAGGGAGTATCCAGATGTATTCCCAGAAGAAATTCCTGGAATGCCTCCAGAACGTGAAGTCGAGTTTACAATCGATCTACTTCCCGGAACAGAACCTGTATCAAAAGCTCCTTATCGCATGGCAACCCTAGAAATGAATGAACTCAAGGAGCAACTTGAGGAATTATTACAAAAGGGGTATATACGACCTAGCACGTCGCCGTGGGGAGCACCTGTCTTATTCGTCAAGAAGAAAGATGGAGGGTTACGTCTTTGTATCGATTATAGAGGTTTAAATCAGGTAACGGTTAAAAACAAATACCCATTACCTAGTATTGATGACCTTTTCGATCAACTTAAAGGTGCAACGGTATTCTCCAAGATAGATTTGCGATCCGGTTATCATCAACTGCGAATCGCTGAAAAGGATATTCCGAAAACTGCTTTCAGAACACGTTATGGACATTACGAATTTACAGTGATGTCCTTTGGGCTAACAAATGCCCCAGCAGTATTCATGAATCTCATGAATGATGTGTTTCGAGAATTGTTAGATCAATGTGTAGTCATTTTCATCGACGAGATCTTGATCTATTCAAAGAGCAATGAAGAGCATGAGCAACACTTGCATCAGGTGCTAGAGACATTAAGGAAACACCAACTCTATGCCAAGTTGTCCAAGTGTGACTTTTGGCTAGAAAAAGTAGCATTTTTAGGCCACGTTGTATCAGCTGATGGAGTTTCTGTTGACCCAGCAAAAATATCAGCAATCACCGAGTGGCCTACGCCTACTAATCAAACAGAAGTGAGAAGTTTTCTTGGACTGGCTGGATATTACAGGAGGTTCGTCAAGGACTTTTCCAAAGTTGCACGACCTCTGACTCAACTTCTGAAGAAAGGCTTGAAGTATGAATGGACAGAAAAGTGTGAATCATCATTTCAAGAGTTAAACGCCTCACAACAGCACCAATTTTAACATTGCCAACAGAGAATGGAGATTTTGAAGTGTATAGTGATGCTTCAAAAGAGGGGCTAGGGTGTGTTTTAATGCAAGAACAAAAAGTCATTGCATATGCATCACGACAATTGAAGCCTCATGAGGAGAATTATCCGACGCACGACCTAGAATTAGCAGCGGTAGTGTTCGCATTAAAGATTTGGCGACACTACTTGTACGGACGAACTTGTCGGATATTCACCGACCACAAGAGCCTTAAGTACATATTTACTCAGAAGGAGTTAAACATGAGGCAACGCAGATGGTTAGAGTTGATCAAGGATTATGATTTGGACATCGCCTACCATGAAGGGAAAGCTAATGTGGTCGCAGATGCGTTGAGCCGCAAGACTCGACACGTGGCAAATACTCTTATCTTACCTTCGGAACTGTATATGGACTTGGTCAAGGTAGACACGGAGCTAGTCCATTATGGAACTGTGGAAAATGTCATTAATGCTATGACCATTGAATCTACGGTATTTGATGAAATACGCAGTGCTCAACCAGGCGACATAAAGCTTGAAAGGATCAAGAAGAAGGTTGCTGAAGGAAAAGCAATTGGTTTTGCAATCCATGAGGATGGAAGCATTCGCTTCAAAGGAAGATGGTGCGTACCGCATAAATGCGTAGAGCTAAAACGAAGATTAACGGAAGAAGGCCACAACACCCTATATTCAGTACATCCAGGGGGTGATAAGCTTTATAAGGATTTAAAGAAGGTTTATTGGTGGCCAAGGATGAAGAATGAGGTTGTTGAGTTTGTGGCTAGATGTTTAACCTGTCAAAAGGTTAAAGCAGTACGTCAGAAGCCCTTAGGACTCATGAAACCATTGGAAATCCCGAGTTGGAAATGGGATAGTATATCAATGGATTTTGTTTCAGGACTACCACTATCACCAAAAGGAATGAATAAAATTTGGGTAATTGTTGATAGATTGACAAAGATTGCGATCTTCATACCAATGAAGGATACATGGTCTATGGATCAATTAGCAAGAGCATATATCAATAACGTGGTTCGATGACATGGAGTGCCACATGATATAATCTCTGATAGAGACAGTAGATTTGTCTCTCATTTTTGGACCAAGCTGCAAGAAGCTCTTGGTACCCAAATTAAAATGAGCACCGTTTTTCACCCGATGACGGATGGACAAACAGAAAGGACAATCCAAACACTGGAGGACATGCTGAGAGCATGCGCTCTTGAATTTAAAGGAAGTTGGGAAAAGCATCTACCTTCGATAGAGTTCTCTTACAATAACAGCTATCATGCTAGTATAGGTATGGCACCATTTGAGGCACTCTATGGACGCAAGTGCCGAAGCCCATTATGTTGGGAAAAATGTGAGAATTCTATTGTGGTGGGGCCGCAACTCATTGAAGACATGACCCAAAAGATCAAGATGATCCAAGGGAAAATGAAGGCAGCACAAGATCGACAGAAAAGTTATGCCGATGTTAGGCGACAAGACCTAGAATTTCAAGTTGGAGATAAGGTTATGCTGAAAATATCACCTATGAAAGGAGTGATGCGTTTTGGAAAGCGAGGAAAGTTAAGTCCTCGATATATTGGACCGTATGACATTCTGGAACGAGTCGGAACCCTGTCATGCAGACTAGCCCTAACGCCACAACTATCTCGAGTGCACAATGTGTTCCATGTTTCACAGTTAAAGAAATATGTGCATGACCCAACCCATGTACTTCAACAGGAAGTAATTGAACTCAAAGAAGATTTAACTTATGAAGAGTATCCAATCCAAATACTTGACATCAAAGAAAGAACGACAAGGAACAAGACCACCCGGATTGTTAAAGTACTTTGGTCCAATCAAGGTACGGAAGAAGCAACATGGGAACTAGAGGATGATATGAAGCAACGCTACCCCAATCTCTTTTTAAACGACTAAATAACAGTTATGGGGACATAACTGTAGGCTTAAGGGGAGGAGGATGTAACCACCCGACACAATCTTTATAGGGTATGTTCAAAATCTCCTATTTTTTTTTCTTTCTTTTCTATTAACTTTTATCTTATATTCCGCATATTAGATTGCCATAGTAGTTTTCATTAAAACTTCGAGGACGAAGTTGATTCTTAAGGAGGGTGGATTGTAATACCATAGAAATTACCCGAAATAATTGTAATTCACTAAAGAGACTTTTATTAAATATTTAATCACTTGCTTAAAGAATTAGTATATTGATTTTTCTACAAAACAACACTTGAAAATTTATATATGTAAATTTGTCTTTTCCAAAAGAAATATGAATTTCAATATCATGGGTAATAGAATTATATAGTTTATGGAATATTTTTTAAATCTATTGTTTAAATTATATATATAAGTTTTTATATATATACACATTGGTCTTGAAAATTATTATGAGGATAGTATGTGAATATTTTAAGTACTTTGATATTCATTATGGAATAAATTTTTAAAAAACAAAAGTATGAGTTTTTATGTAAATCTATGAGAATTAACTTTTATATATAAGAAACTATATTCATAGATTATAATTTCTATTTCATGATGACATGAAGACTTTGTGGTTTGAGTATTGTTATGAATAAAATAAAACCATGCAAGTATATTATTATTATCTTTTTGAAAGCATATTAATATAAATACAATACTTGAAATAAATAAACAAATATTATATTATCATATCCAACTCATTGAGTATAAATGCATACCACTAAATAATGGCAAGAATAATGATTTTTGTAGACAAGCTAATACTTCAATCATTTTCATGATACACTACTTACACAAATATAAGGTTAAAAGCAATTGCAAGAAATTTTCTTCCTAAACAAATAGATGAAAAATCCACATGATTAACAAGTGTATTGGATGAATGGCTAGCAAAGAAAGGTGATCAATTATCTCTTGAACCCACCATGATTAATAGCCTCCATAATAGGCAAACAATTATGTTAATAGACAACATGATGGACAAAATTAATAGCCTCCCAAAATAATAGCCTCTTTGTTAGGCTATAAGGACCAAATGAGTGGATACAAATACTCTAACCATTATTGCTCAAGACACACTTAATTGGATGATTGGTGAGGTTGTAATCACTCTCACAATGTGTCATGTTCAATTGTTCAAATCATAGCCTATAAATAGAGGGAGTTTCTAGCCTTCAAACACACCAATCTCATCCATCTCATTAGCCAAATTCACTACCCATTTTATTCTTCAAAGTTCTCCCACATAGTGAGCATATCTTAAGGATTGTGGAGTCTTGTAGGCTTGGCAACCTTCATCATTCTAAGAGTTCTAACTCTTCTCAACACTTGGTTAGTAAGATATCATCCTTAAAACTTGTATCTTAGAGATCTAAATCTTTTATTTTTATACTATAAATTGATTTCCCTCTATTTGTCGAATTTCAGCGAAACCCGTAATTTGTGATGCGAATCTTGTGTTATAACGGCCATTATCTTTGAATCTCCTTGCTCTTATACATCTATTCAGTAAGTTAACACTCTCTCTTTAAGTTTGGAGATCCTCATCCATGTTTTAAGAGTACAAAATTAGAATTCCCTCATTATACCAAAATCTGTCCGTTTTTCGTTTACGTAATGATCCATCTTTTTAAAATATTTTGGTTCATTATACCTAGCTCAAAGGTTCCTTCATAAAACTTGTTCCTTATTGAGTTGAGTATATTTCTGGAAACTTTTATAATTTTTAGAACTCATATGAAAAAGTTATGGGATCCGCTTTATCGAAAGGTCAAAATCTCTTTTTGTTGAAATCTAAGAAATTATAGTGTTTCTGAAATCCTCATTTTTGAAGGTCTTAAGTGTTTCAAACCCAAATGGTTTATTCATGAAAAATATTTATCTATATGTTATCTACCTTGTAGTAAAATTTCATAATTTTTGGTCGCAAATTACTATTTTTAAAACCTGTTGAAAATTATAGAGTCACCATTGAATTTCTGACAGAATACATATTCTGAAAAGAACTCAATTTTTGAAATGTTTCCATACCTTATTTTGAAAAGTGTAAAACATGAAATTTGTTCAAATATGTGTTGAGTATCTACAGTTTAAATTTCAAAGCAATCGCCTTTCATATGAATTTTTAAACTGAGTTGGCGTAAACTGCGACATTGGACTTGATTTTTGGTCCAAATGAGAAATTGTTGGATTTTGAGATCCATGAAATGACATTTTCATATCTATGAGATATTGATATGGGAGTTAAATGTTGAAATGATATTTGGCATTATTGAATGCCCTTGTTATGAGGTTACTCCCGTGAAATTGTTGAAAACTCTTTTAAAGAGGATATTATGTGGAAAATTGTGTAAAACTCTTTTAAATCCATTGTGCACTATTAACTTGAGTAAGATGCCATACTTGATAGAGGGCTAATGCACTAGGGATGTGTCTTGCGGGGCCTCCCCCTCTAAATATGCCAAGACGGCATTGTTGATAAATTGTGCCAAAACGGCGTTGTTGCATGTATGAGTCTATACTCTTGGGTGTATCCGTGATGGGTTACCCGAGGCTCCGGAGTGTGTCTGTATATGAGTCCGCTGCATGCTGATCATGACTTATGATCGATATGATATGATATGATATATGGAAAATGGTGTCCTCTTGTGCATAGTTGCTACAATGGTAAGAATGAAAGTTATTTATTTGTTAAAGGTAATGTGTGTGATCATTTTAAAAGAAAAAGTGAAAATTATTATTATTATTTTTTTGAGTGTCAACCACTATTTTAAAACCCACTTCTTAAAGTGGAGCAGGTTGACTTACTCAGTACCATTGTACTGATAAAAAGTTGTGTTGTTATCTTTTTACAGATATTGGAGCTGACATATGAACTATGAACTGCATCTCATGACATGAGCATTTGGGGATGGGATTACCTTTCATCAAAAGATTGTTGCTTTAAGGAACCACGTACTTTTAAATATTAATGTCATATATATTGCCTTTAGTTTATGCTTCCGCGTGAGAAAGAACAATGACTCTGGTATTAAGTACTTTAAATTTTCTTATGTCTATATTTTATAAAATTGGCAATTATTTTTAAAGTTCATACTACAAAAATTTATATTTAGCCGTAGCACTTGTCAATTAAGTTAGCCAAAGGGCGAGCCTGACTGACAAGTGTGGCGGTAACATTCTGAAACCTTATGAGGATGAATTTCGGGGTGTTACAACAAATTACGGGTTTCACTGAAATTCGACAAATAGAGGGAAATCAATTTATAGTATAAAAATAAAAGATTTAGATCTCTAAGATACAAGTTTACAAGGAGGATATCTTACTAACCAAGTGTTGAGAAGAGTTAGAAATCTTAGAATGATGAAGGTTGCCAAGCCTACATGACTCCACAATCCTTAAGATATGCTCACTATGTGGGAGAACTTTGAAGAATAAAATGGGTAGTGAATTTGGTTACTGAGATGGATGAGATTGGTGTGTTTGAAGGCTAGAAACTCCCTCTATTTATAGGCTAAGATTTGAACAATTGAACATGACACATTGTGAGAGTGATTACAACCTCACCAATCATCCAATTAAGTGTGTCTTGAGCAATAATGGTGAGAGTATTTGTATCCACTCATTTGGTCCTTATAGCCTAACAAAGAGGCTATTAATTTGGGAGGCTATTAATTTTGTCCATCATGTTGTCTATTAACATAATGGTTTGCCTATTATGGAGGCTATTAATCTTGGTGGGTTCAAGAGATAATTGATCACCTTTCTTTGCTAGCCATTCATCCAAGACACTTGTTAATCATGTGGATTTTTTATCTATTTGTTTAGGAAGAAAATTTATTGCAATTGCTTTTAACCTTATATTTGTGTAAGTAGTGTATCATGAAAATGATTGAAGTATTAGCTTGTCTACAAAAATTATTATTCTTGCCATTATTTAGTGGCATGCATTTATACTCAATGAGTTGGATATGATAATATAATATTCATTTATTTATTTCAAGTATTGTATTTATATTAATGTGCTTTCAAAAAGATAATAATAATATACTTGCATGGTTTTATTTTATTCATAACAATACTCAAACCACAAAGTCTACATGTCATCATCAAATAAAAATTATAATCTATGAATATATTTTTTTTATATATAAAAGTTAATTCTCATAGATTCACATAAAAACTCATACTTTTATTTTTATAAAAATTTATTCCATAATGAATATCAAAGTACTTAAAATATTCACATACTATCCTCATAATAATTTTTAAGACCAATATGTATATATATAAAAACTTATATATATAATTTAAACAATATATTTAAAAAAATTCCATAAACTATATAATTCTATTACCCATGATATTGAAATTCATATTTCTTTTGGAAAAGACAAATTTACATAAATAGTTTTTCAAGTGTTGTTTTGTAGAAAAATCAATATACTAATTCTTTAAGCAAGTGATTAAATATTTAATAAAAGTCTCTTTAGTGAATTACAATTATTTCGGTTTACAATCCACCCTCCTTAAGAATCAACTTCGGCCTCGAAGTTTTAATGAAAACTACTATGGCAATCTAATATGCGGAATATAAGATAAAAGTTAATGGAAAAGAAAAAAAATTAGGAGATTTTGAACATACCATATCAAGATTGTGTCGGGTGGTTACAGTACTTTATTTTGTATATTTGAAAATGAATAAATTTTAAGCAAATATGAGAATATACATTAGAAGATATGTTGAAATAAATTAAAAAATTCAATTGATTTTTTAAATTAAATTTCATATATTTATTATTTTTAGAATACAAATATATTTATTTTTTAAAAAAAATAGTATAAAAAGTGGGGTATAAAACATAAATTAGTAGTATAAAAGAAAGGAAAATAGAAGTGATAATATAAGATTGGCTGCCTTTTGGCAAAGAGTGATAATATAAAATTGTTATTTTAAGGCATAATTTTTTTTTCACTTTTAACTTGATTAGGGTTGGTGACATTATTCAATTTTTGTGGTGATACCACATTCATTCATTCCAACATCGGTTCTTCCACATTTTTTTGTGTTGTGACTATTGTCCCTAATTTAAATATAACTTCCATCAATTTTTGGTACACCACTAAATAAAATTCATGCTAAGATGAATAGTGCAAATTGCAAATCTGCTTAAATTATTGTTTTTACCTAGTCGCCTCTTCAATAAGCATTTAGTACTATTCACTATATTTTTTGGAAACGCCTGTAAAACGATTAGTGTTATTCACCTTTTTTTTTATTGATCCAACATTTCTGGGAATAAAATATTAATTTTTCTAAGTCGTCTGTTGAACAGGCCACTTAATACTTCGTGATTCCATTATTTTATATGTATTATTTTAATAAGTAAGCCAAGAATCTTTCTTGTGAAATTCGGCTAAATAACCAAATTCAACTCATTTTTTGGTACATGAGGCGCTAACACACATGCTACACAACATCGAAAAATAAGTCGAATTTGGCCATTCAACCTAATTTCATGACTCAAAAAGTTTCTACTTTATAGCATTTTTTTTGAAATAAATCCTACTCCATATAATAGTAAAGCAAAGTGGATTTTACAATGATAATATTCGTCGCAACAACCCAATTTTTATGGTTGCGATGGAAAATCATTCCCTTGCAACCACAATTTTTAATAGAGTGGATGGGATTTGAATCTGGGTGTCAACAATTTTTTCTTTTTGTTCTTTTTGTCCTTTCTTTATGTACGAAGTTCGCAACGGGATTTTTACATCCCAAATCTTTGTAATGAAAAAAATTTTGATGGAGCGATTTTTCATTACAAATTCTATCATCGCAACCACTAAAAAATTAGTTTTTGCAACATAATTTGTAATGGAAAAATTGTCGCAAAATCCGCATTTTTTTTGTAATGTTTGCATTACAAATTGCAACGAGATGACATAGTTCATGGAGTTGAAGTCAAGTCCTCCCGCTAGGGTTGCCGCTGCCGATGGTGTCGAGATCGCTAGGAGATATCAAAGCCCGGTTCGGCGGGGAGAAGCAGGCACGGAGAGAGAGCGAAAGCAGGGATTCCCGAGCGACAGAGATGGTGGGAATACAAGTGACAAACAAAGATGGGAGGTAGGCCATGAGAGAAATGAGCTAGTAGGGGTATATATTGGAAACATTCCGGTTAATGTAGACTTCAGAGAGATTTTTCAAGTGCTGGACAAGGTCGCAAGAGTTCGGGGATGGTTTTTCCCGGTGAGGAGGTGGCCGGAAAAGGGCTTTAAGTTCGGATTCTTGAGATTTAAAAACAAAGAGGATGCGGAAAAAGTTATCGGGGAGTGGAATGGTCGGGAGTTTAAGGGGAGAAAGCTTTGGGTGAAGTGGGCTATACCAAGCAAGAAGAAGGGAGTGGAGAGGGCGGATAAGCGGTTTCTTTTGGAGAAAAGGGAAGAAGGAGCAAGAAGGATTCGTGCTTTGAACAGTAGCAGGGGAGGAGCAAGGAACTTGTTTCTGAATGCATGGCGGGACGAACGATCGTATGCCGAGGTGACTAAAGGGGGTAAAGATCGGGATAGGGGGTGGGATAGGATGAGGATGGCTGGAGTGGTGAAACTCCAAGAGGTGCATGCAGATGTGGAGAAACTCAAACGATCTGCGTTAGTTGAGTTAAAAAACTTCGAAGCGTTAATCGAGTTCCAGGAATGGGTGTACGCAATGTATCCAGGATGTGATGATTTATGGTGGTGGCATGCTAGTGGTAGCGGTATTTGACAATGCTGAGGAGAAGGAAAAATATCTGGTCGATCGGAGGGATAGTAGATTTATTGAATGGAAACGAAGGTGGGCGAAGGGGAAAATTGTAAAGAAGCAGCTGGTCTGGACATACTTCTTCGGTCTTCCATTTTCAGGGTGGTGTGAAGAGAACTTTAAGTTGCTGACAAGGGGATGGGGGGAGGTGGTTTGTGTCGATAAGGATACGTTAAGGAAGAAAAGACTTGATCGTGTCCGGTTGTTAGTGGCTGTGCATGATCGTGCAATAATTCCTGGGTCGATAAAAGTTCAGGTGGGTAATGAGATCGAGTGGATTCGTATTTCAGTAAATTTTGGTGAACCAGTGGTGGTAGAATGTGAGAAGGCAGGGGATCAAAAAATTAGTGCTGCCGGAGAATGGGAAGAAGGTAGCAAGGGCGGTGAGTTGCCGGAGATGATGGAAGAAAGGGAGTCCAGGTCTCCGTTGCATGGGGGATCGAAAAGGGTAGAGGTGGCTGAGTGTGGGGAGGTGTGTACCCAAAAAAGGTCTGAGGGTGATAATAATGTTAATTATGGCGCATGCGATGGGGATTTCCAAGAAAATCATGGATGCTCCAGGGGTGAGACAGTCAGGGCTGAAGTGGCGAGAGACAGGCAAGATGGTGGGCCTCTAAGTGGTGGGCTGTCGTTGGGGGGTGAGGAGTCAGATGGGCTTACCAAAGGGAAGATGGACTGGCCTGTCCTTAATGGGCCTAACTGGGTTGGGCCTGGGGATGTGGGGAGTGCAATTAATAGCTGGGCTGAGAGGATCAGTTGTAGCAACCCGGAGGTGGGATCGGAGAGAATGGGAGAATTGGGGGTTATTTCCAGTGATACGGAAAGGGCGAAAGGTGTAATCGATATCACGAAGGCTGTTGACGTTATTAGGTATGGAGAGAAAAGGGTAGATGGAGTGAGTGGTGAAGTGATGGGGGGCGGGTGTGAGGGTTCGGAGTGGCTCGCGGGCTTGTCTGAAAATGAGAGGAGATTATCGGAGGAGGGTGCAATGGTAACAACTTTGGTTGGGGAGGAGGACACGGCCAACATAACGACTGAGGAGTTAGGAGCAGCTGATGAAGAAGAACAACCTAGGGAGTCTGGTAAGGGTGCGGAGTGTAATGAGGGGTGGTATCCGGAATTGCATAGGGTTGAACAAGCAATGGCGGAGGTGGTTGAGGGGAGATTTCGAACGAATCGGCGAGGGCGCAGGAGGAATCGAAAGGCAGCACAGAAGGTCGTAGTAGGCAGTGACAAATGCAAGGAGGTATGCAGGGATGGGGATATGGAATTTGCAAGATTGCAATTTTCAACAGTTAGAACAAGAATGGGGACAAAGCTAGTCGACTTCAGGGAGGCAGAACTCACTCTTGAGATTGCAGAAGCTATGGGATTGAGATGTATGGTGGATAGGAAAGAAGCAGTAAGTAGGGTGATGAAGGAAATTCGTAAGGATTGTTGAAGAGGACGGAGGTACTGTGTTGTTGGTAGTATATGTTAGAATGCGAATTATAACTTTTAATTTAAGGGGATTGAACGGTGGGGTACGGAGAAGGGCATTGATGAAGTTATGCAAGAAGCTTAAACCAACAGTGCTATGTTGTCAGGAGACTAAGATGAGTGAGATTCAAGAGAGATTGGTTAGGCGGTTGTGGGGTTCGGATGGGTGTAAGTTCTGTCTACAACCGGCAGTGGGAAACGCCGGAGGGTTAGTGATAGTTTGGGATTCAAACAGCAGCTCTTTTAGAGAGATTGAGTTGTGTCATAACTATATTTGGATTAGAGGAAGCATTCGAGGGGTTGAGGGGTTGGCTAACATAATATCGATTCATGCACCGAATAATAGAGGTGATAGAGCGGAATTATGGGATAGATTGATTCAAAGGTGTGATACGTCGAATGGGGAGCTATGGTGCTTGAACGGGGACTTCAATGCAGTGCTGTCGGAGGGGGAAAGAATAGGGGAAAGTGTGGATGCAGGCTCGACCAGGGACTTTAAAAATATGATTGATAAAATGGGACTAATTGATCTCCCTATGGAAGCCGGGCAATTCACTTGGTATGGGAGGAGTGGGCGGGCTTGTAGTAGGCTAGACAGATTTTTACTCTCGCCAGGATGGCCGTGCATTAATGGTGGCATTACTCAGCGGAGTGGGGAATCAGTGATGTCGGATCACTATCCGGTGTGCCTGGAAATGGGTGAAAGATCATGGGGTCCGAAGCCTTTTAGGTTCTACAACTATTGGGTTGATGAGAGGGGCTTCTCCGATATGGTGAGAGGGGTTTGGGGGGATGAGGGGGTGGGCAGAGTGTCGAGTAGAGGGTTTAAGATCTGTGGGAAGCCGAGGATACTAAAGAAGAAAATAAGGGAGTGGGACGGGTATGGTGCAGGGGAGTTAGAGAAGAGGATTCAGGAGGTGATGTCTGAGGTTAGGGAGCTGGAAGATATGCTCTTGGGTGGGGAGGGTGAAGATGTAGCAAGGCGGGCCTGGGGAGTTAAAAGAGGGGAGTTAAGTAGGCTGCTACTTAACGAGGAAATGAGATGGGCTCAAAAATCGCGTGTAAGGTGGCTGAAAGAAGGGGACTCTAACACTCGCTATTTTCATGCAGTAACGGCAATGCATAGGCGTAGAGGACATTTAGCATCAATCAGAAGGGATGGACAGATCGTCGAGGATCCTAGAGAAATCAAGGAATTGGCGTTTGAGCATTTTAGATCCGCTTTTACCAAGCAGGAAGGGGAGTTATTTGATATAGTGGACCTTGGTCTGGATAAAATCGGGGATGGGGACAGATTATGGTTAGAGAGAGGGTTCTCGGAGGAAGAAATACGGGAGGCAGTTTGGAGTTGTGAGAGTAATAAGGCGCCAGGGCCGGACGGGTTCAATATGGGATTTATCAAAAAATTCTGGGATCTTGTAAAGGGCGATGTGCTGGTAGCTTTTCAGAGGTTTGAAGAGGATGGGAAAATACCTAGGGAAGTAGGCGGATCGTTTATTGCTCTGATTCCCAAGGTAGAAAATCCCATAGAATTCAGTCAGTTCAGACCGATATCACTGGTGGGTAGTGTATACAAGATAATAGCTAAAACTTTGGCACGAAGGTTGCAATCGGTTGTAGGAGGTATTGTGGGACCGACTCAGATGGCATTTGTCACGGGAAGGCAGATTTTGGACGGAGCGCTTATTGCGTCCGAAGTTATTCATTCATCTTACATGTCTGGTCGGAGTGGATTAGCGATCAAATTGGACTTTGAAAAAGCATACGATAAGGTGTCATGGGAAGCGCTGGCTCGGGTGTTGAAGGCCATGGGGTTTGGGGACAGATGGTCCAAGTGGATAATGGGGTGTGTTACATCAGCTACGGCAGCTGTCTTGGTCAATGGCTCGCCAACGGGTTTTTTCAAGATGGAAAGGGGGCTAAGACAAGGGGATCCACTTTCCCCGTATTTGTTTGTGATTGTGGCTGAGGTAGTAAATAAGATGCTGACAAAAGCTAAGAACTTGGGGCTTTTAAAAGGGCTTAAGGTGGGAGGTGGTGAATTAGAAATTAGTCATCTTCAATTTGCAGACGATACGCTAATTTTCTGTGAAGGAGAGCTGCATCAAGTAATGGTTATAAAAAGGATTCTAAGATGCCTTACACTAGCAACCGGGCTACGCATTAATAATGCAAAGTGCAGCATTTATAATATAAACTGCTCGAATAGTCTGGTGGCCGAGGCAGCGGACTTGCTGGGGTGCGAAACCGGGTGTTGGCCAATGACGTACTTGGGGATTCCTATTGGGGGTAGGATTAATGGGTTGTCGATCTGGAATCCGGTGTTAGAAAAGGTGGAGAAGCGATTGGCAGGATGGAAGGGTAGCCTTCTTTCGCATGCTGGAAGAACATGTCTGATTAAATCTGTATTGAACTCCCTACCGGTGTACTTCTTGTCTTTGTTTAGAGTTCCAAGTGCGGTGGCAGATAGGTTGGAAAAAATTAAAAGAGGGTTTTTTTGGAACAGGGTGGAAGGGAGTAATAAGTTGCATACGATTAGCTGGGAAAGAATATGTCGGCTCAAGGAGGACGGTGGGTTGGGAGTGTGGAATATTAAGGCATTCAATTCGGCTTTGTTGCTTAAATGGAGGTGGCGTTTTGGTAATGAAAATTCCCTGTGGAAGATGGTAATTGACACTAAATATTACGGGCAGAGGGCTCCTTTGATCCCGGATGTCAAGGTATGTAGATCAATTTGGGGAAATATATGTAGGGCATGGGGGGAAATGAATGGGGCTAACCTGGGGGGTGAGTTCAGGTTATTTGTGGAAAATGGAATGGGCACCAAAATGTGGGAGGACTCATGGGTCAGAGGAGGGAGGCCGTTGAGGTTGATGTATCCTAGGATTTATGCTTTAGCTACAAATAAAGGGGGGATGATTGATAATGGCCAAAATTGACCATTATTTTCAATCTATTTCCGTGTCTAATACGGACATTTGATCGCATTCCAGTCTTATTTAAATAAGAAAGCAGTTGAATTTAACAGATTTATGCAAGTTTGTATAAATAATAATCTGGTATTGAAAAACACAAAAATATTGTTATTTTTATTAAATTCATATTAAAAAATCCAAAAACATGATAAAAATATTAAAAACCTCTACTTGATTAATTTTGGTTCGGTGTTGTCTATTCGGTAGAACACTGGTCTATCAGATGGAACACAAGCTAAATAATCAAGTGGAATAAACATCCTTATTTATTATATTTTTATATTTTATATTTTGATGTATATATTTTTAGTTTTTATGTTTAATTATTTTTATTTATGTTTTCTGCTATAATTTAAACAATAATTAGTTCACTAATCCATATTTAATTAAATTGCAGGTGACCCAAGAAATTTATCAGTCCAATCCAATTTGAATCCGGCCCAACAACAATTAATTGAGTCCATTACACCAACTCCACAAGCCCAACACCAACCATGGCCCAAAACACACCAAAGCCCAAGCCCAACAAAAACAAAACCATCCCAACCCTAACCCTACTGCCGCCGGCGCCGCCGCCGCCGCCGGCCACCACCCCGAACCACCCTCTGCTCCGATCAGCCCCCCTTTCATTTGTCCATCCTCACCACCGCCCATCTCTCAACTCCGGCCACCCCTCAACCTCCTCTCAGCCTCCATTTCCACCACCCTTTCCATCCTCATCCACCCTCTGCTCCGCCCCAAACAGCCACCACCAACAAGCTTCATCCGCCACCATCATCATCCATCTCCCCCATCTCGCCATCGCCGGACAGCCCCCATCTCCGCTCATCCGTCGACCGCTCACCTCGCGCCACCACCATCTCCGTCGCACAACCACTCCGAGCCCTCTTCAACATCCCATCTCCGGCGTCCTCAACCACCACGGCCGCCGCCGACCCCCGCCCCCTTCTTCTTCTTCCATCTTTTCCTCAATAAAGAAGAAAGCAAGAGGAGGAGGAAAACGGGAAACGAAAAAAAGAAAAAATGAGAGAAAAGACGAAAATTGAGAAAGAACGAGAAAGAAGAAGAAAAAAGAAGAAGAAGAAGGAATGAACGAGAATAATGGTAAAGAAGAAACTGGAAGGAAGAAAAGAAAACAGAGAAGAAACGAAGAGGAAAGCTGGAAACGAAAATGAAGAAGAAAGAATGGGGAAAGAGAAATGAGATGAGAGAGGAAAAAGAATTAGAGAAAAGAAAAAAGAAAAAGAGATAAATTTTACCCGGTCGCTAAACAAGACCCCGGTCACTAAACAAATCCGGGTCGAGATGCCATGAATAGCGACACGGAGCATAGGGACAGGGAAATTGTTTAAGGACTGGGGATGTTTAGAGACACAAAATCCGTGTCGCTAAACAAACCCCGGGTCGAGATACCATGTTCCGCGATCGGGTGTTCCGCGACACAGAAAATGGTTAGAGACTGGGAGTATCAAGACACAAAATCTGTGTCGCGGAACATGGACCGCGACTGGGAAATGGAACGCGACCGCGACCAGGAGAGAAAATGCAGCTCACGTGACCTGTGTTCTCCAAATTAATTTATCACATGCCAAATTACTCAGGAGCTCCCTGGACCTTAGCTCCCACAGGCATTTAATTTTCGTCCTCTTCCTCCTGGACCTCAACTCCCGCCCCCTCCTGCGCGCCATCTTGGAGCTAAAAAGTGTGTCCTGAACCAGATTTTGCTCCGCGACAGGCATAATTGTTTAGCGACTGGTGGGCCTTGAATAGGCCTATGGCTCAATTCCACTACTCTATAAATATAACCTCTCACCAATTTGAACAGTAACCTAGCCACACTTGTAGTCTAATTTTTGTTCTTGGGGCACCACTGTGCTCTCAAGTAGTTTTTAATGTAGATAGTTTTACTTTTATGCAATGTAGATTCTAGTGTAGTTTTAGTTTGATTTCTGTAATAAATTAGTGTGGCTAGTGTTCACTTTTTCCAGCTTATTTTATTTTTGTATTTTGGGTTAAAAACACTTAATCTATAGGTGTATTTTAAACCATATTTTGTTGGAATGATCAAGGTTTTGCCTCCCAAAAATCTGTTATGGACTCATCTTCATGGGTTGTTACTGTTTGTTGCATATTGGGCCTCTTGATCATTTTCTTATTTTTTTAGTTAGGTTTATTGCTTTATTTAGATCTAGTTAGTGCATAAACACTTGTATTTATCCCTTGATAGGTTTAATGTGGGTTTTATTTTTAGCTTTAATTTGTTAGCATAGTTGTTTTAGGATTAGTCTCTTTATTTTTCCTTTTTATATTTTGTTCTTGTTTGTCTAGTCTAGGTAGTTTACTCTTTTTTGTATTTTATTTTATTTTGCTTTTATTTCTATCACTTTGGATCTAAAAGGGATAGTATAAAGTGTTTGTGCATACTTATTTAAAAAATTTGCATCTCCTATATTGTATTGCATCACGTTGTAAACCCACGGGTTGCAACGTAATTTTCCCGTTGTGATCCCACGGATCACAACGCACTCCCCTTCAATGCAATATTAGGCGTTATGCTGCCAAAATTTTTATAAATTTTTTTCAAATCCATCGGTTGCTAAACCCCTGTCGCGGACCCATGGTCCGCGACACAACCCTTGATTAGCGACCAAGGACCCAAATGCTTGTAATTTCATTCTGGAAGGGCTCTATCGCGGAACCCCTGTCGCGGACCCACGGTCCGCGACACACCCCGTGTTCCACGACCAGGAATTATGCCCTTGTTGAATTTTCTAACCTTGTGTCGCTATCCCCCTGTCGCGGACCCACGGTCCGCGACACAAATTTTGTTTAGCGACACAACAACCCTAACTTCCAAAATATCCCATTTCTCTTATTTCCCACCTTTCTGTCGAGATCCCCCTGTCGCGGACCCACGGTCCGCGACACAAACTCTGTTCCGCGACAGGCTTGGCACCTTTTTGCCAAATTTTTATTCTCCATCTCGCTCCATTAATTAATTGAACCTTTGTATTAATATTTTGAGGTTGAAATCCAATGATCTCAACCCATGATTAATTTGATATGAAGAATTTTGTTCAATTCCATTAAAAGATTTTTCTACAAAATTAAACTCTAATGATCTAAGTGTATAATCCGGACTGTAATTAATTAATTATGGAATGAGAGATTATTTAGACCATAAAGAGTAATTATGGATTAATTTCCATACCCTTGCATGAGAAACCAATGTCTCTCATACAAGATGACCCAAAAATATTTTCTTTTATTTATTTATTTTGTCCTTTCCGTGTTGTGTGAAACAGCTAGTAAGAGATATAACAGACTAATGTTGGCGGGTATTCCCACACGGATAAACTAGCTCGTGGTCTGTATATTAATTACTAGATGTTATTTTGCATGGTCCGGATAGTGGTCGGTGGAAGCCTTGGTGGTTCGTCCATCCGGGATTATAATAGCTGCTCAGCTGACTCCTATCCGGATACAATTTTCTTTTCTTTATTTTAATTTCAAACCCGAATCTCAAACTGTGCCAACACTAGACGACATAGGTCAATGTTGTCTAGTAATTAAGACAGCGAAAGAACATGTAGGTCTTTCTCTGATTCACAGATAGTAAGGGTCTGATTGATAGCGACCACTATCATTTAAGATTATTCTGCTGTCTAAAATCATCTCACCTTAATAATTAGGGAACTGGACCACGGATAACTGCAATCCAATTTACCCTAATTATTTTGTCATCTTTTTAGCCAAAATAAATTCTTCTCATCTCCGGCTATTTCATCTCTGTGTTTCACTTCTGTCTAAACCCACCTTATATTTTGGGTTATTTAATTTTACACTTCTTTATAAATTTATGCATGATATTATTATGTAGATATTGTGGTCAATATTATTTTGGGATCCTTCCCTTGGACACAGGAGTCTTGATTTTAATCAGATGTCTCACAATAAATTTCCAACAAAAATTCATTTATAAAATCCGGATCTGAGTAAGGGATAAATTCCACAGTTATGACTAATTCATATCCGACTGGGGGTTGATTTTGGGAAATTAGAAGCAGAGTCAGCGATTAGGTCTCACCTAGACTGAAAGGATCTGTGTTCTTATTGAGGGTCTAGTACCTATTTAGGGAATGATTTTCAAATCTATTATTTTCCAAAATTGCTTTGTGTTGGAAATCTGGTATTAAATATCACACTGAGATGGGGTCCACTTGGATTCAAATACGGTGTGATAGATAATCCTAGAGGAACAATACATAGGCCTTGGTTATTTTCTAAGATAGGGTTGAGTTCCTTTCAACTGCTATCCTCTTCTGCCATTGCCTATTTTTGAGTCCTGAGTGAGTGCATCCGGAACAAACTAATCTATTAGTTTGTTTCATTAGTCTGTATCTCATAACCACCCGGAAGGAAGTGAACACTGCGAGCGGTTCACTGAGAGTCGGGAATTCTTGATCCACATCCGGTCATTCTGACTGGGGGCTTTCTTTTACTACCAGGGTCAGACTTTCAAAAACCTCCGAGTGATAGGATTTTAAATGCTTTCTTTACGCTTTCTTTTAACTGCTTTCTTTTAACTGCTTTCTTTAGAGGTCACTCGGTCGTATTGAGAGTTGTGTAACTGCTACTAGGACTGATAGTTAAGGGATAGTTCAGGGCTTGATTAGAATCTTTGGGTGTGACATGGGAGAATGATAGCAGTACTTGGCATTTCAACTAATGATTTGCTGGGTGTTGCTTGTCCAGATAAATAGCATACCTCTGCGCGGGGGCAGTTTTATATCTGTGGTATCTTAGATTTTGTTGTCTTAAGGCATGTAAATCCTTACTGTAAGTACCTGTCTGTTAAAGGGAACATAGTATAGGAAGTATGAGAGTTAGCTAACTGATGGATTATCCCAAGCTAAGATCTGTGTAACAAAATGGAAGTTTAATTGTGTTTCATCTGAATCTTGTCCAATCTTTATTCTTTTCTTCCTGTCCCTTCTGTCATACTTTAAATCTGCTTTCTTAGAATAATTTTATTGCTTTCTTAGATTAAATTTAATTCGCTTTCTAGAATAATTTTATCTGCTTTATTTTAATCTGCTTTATTTTAATTGCTTTCATAGCTTAGTTTAAATTATGTTAAGTAGATGATAATCAAAACACAAACTTGAATCGAGTAACCGAGTGGAAAATCTTAGTAAACGACGTGAGCCCTGCTTCCATCGCACATCCTCCAGTGAACGATCCGGTACTTACTATAAATACTGCAATTTTTGACTCCGTGCGCTTTCGGGGGCACAGTTTCTTAACACGAGTAATAAAAACGTGACAACCTATAAACATATCCCTAATCCCAACTCCGCCTTCATAAATTGGTTTCATTAAATAAAATTGAACACCAGGATTATGATTTTTCATGAAAATACTCATGTAGTGGGAACTTGTCAAAAGTTTCATGGCAAGGATCTTCAAGGCACGAAATTGTCAAAGATTTCATGCCGGGGAGGTCCATAACGCCGCTTGAACTCAAAGTTTCCCCTCATGAGTAATAAAAAGTGAAATATATCCTTAAACCCCTTCCCATGAATCATAACTCCTTTCATTTAATAAATTCAATCCTGATATATTTTATTGAAAAATGCTTGTGTTAGTGAAACTTGTCAAAAGTTTCATGGCGCCGTTGCCGGGGAGGATGCAGCGTCGTTTATTAAGAGAATTACACTCCTGATTACTCATAGTTAGTTTAGTGTTAGTTTAGTGTATTTATTTCAGAACAGAGAAATACCCTCAAATCAATTAAACATTTAGAGTACTAAGACTCTAAATGTGAGGATGTTGATTTGAGGGGAAAACCTAACCAATTGGGTATTTTGCTTGCAGGAATCATGGAGCCACCGAAATTGGTGTAAGGAGTTAAATGTGGAAGTGTAGCATTGGGGCTACACTAATTTGCAATTGTAAATTGCAAAATACGTGAGACTCACGTGTTTATCATCTCCACCACCTCCGGACCACGAAGCTCCACCACTGCTCCATCGCCCATCCACCGCATTACCATCACTGCTCTGAGGAAGCCCTGATCACTGATGAAACAACAAATGGAGCAGCAGACCTTCGGACTACAGGTTCCGGGTTGGATTAGTTCTGTAATTGACCGATGATTATATCCGGAATTCAAAGAAATTTAAAATCCGGAATAATTTTCACATGCACAGAATTAACCCAACCTAAATTTCTGCAAGTCAAAATCATATATATATATATATATATAAACCTCTTGTGCATAGTATATTAAATAATTCGGGTATTAATCAATTAACTCACATTTAGAGTACTAAGACTCTAAATGTGAGGATGTTGATATTTTTGAGAAAACCCGATAACTTCTTCTATGTTTGCTTTGCAGGAATGTGTGGAACTACCAAAAAGAAAATTAAAGCTTCAAAACAGGTTCCCGGTTGGATCGATTCTGTGATTAAATTAAAAGTATTCTTGGAATTTAAAGCAATTTAAAATCCGGAATAAATTTTATAAGAACGGAATTAATCCAACCTAATTTGTGCAAGTAGATTAAATTTTATAAAATCCAAAATTGTGATTGAACAATTTTGATGAAAATCAGAATTTTTCTAAGTGTTGGGCATCGAACAAATTGCTTTGTTCGATGAACCAAACGATCACACATAGCCAAAATCAGCGAACACTTAATTGGTTTGACAAAAAGGGCTATCGGAAGTAGGTTCATAGTTTTCATGTTAATATTTTCTCCCTCCCCCCTCCTCTTTTATTTTATTTTGATTCTGATAATTTGTTTAAGTAGGAATTGATTTACTCACATTTCGAGCAAGGCTCAAAATGTGAGGATGTTGATTCTTCACTTAAAAAAAGAAAGTGTGTTACTTTTATTTTTATTTTGTTTATTTTAGTATTTTATATTTATACCCAGCACAAAGCATGCATAAATTTGTTAGCTTAAATTCGCATATGGGATTTTGGTTTATGATTAAATTTTCAAACTTTTAAATTGGGATAATATAATTGAAGACATGCATGATATGAATTTTTGAGGTTTTGAGCTATAAAAATTTAATGATATCATCATCTTGTTGGGTAATGAGTCCTCATATTGAAAATTTCATTTAATAGATTGTAAGAATTTTTCAAAGATTATATTTATGAATATTGTATGACATGAATGAACCATACCATGTGAGATTTGAGCCTTGAGTCATTTTTACTCATTCTTTTCTTTGATGTGTGAAAATCATTTTAATTAAAGGAAACTAGAACTTGCGATTGGGACCGATTCAAGACCATGCCATATTCCAAAAATCGAGCATATGATCGAGGCACTTAGAAAACCAAAATTTTGGCCTTCTTTTGAAATCCAAACCCAAAAATATTTTCCCTTTAGGATTAACCAATTTGAGCCTTAAGCCTAATTTTTCTTTGAAGCCCTCTATATTATTCCTATCCTTACAAAAAGACCAAAAAAAAAAAATTTCAAACCCAAGTGTGCAAGAATAAATTTTATCAAGGCATTACAATTTTTGATCATCAACAAAAATTTTAATCAGTATTCAAAAATCCGATCAAAAAAAAATGTTGAATTCAATTCAACACAAATAAATTGCAGATGACAAAGCAAATTAGACATAGTCTAATGTCATGCAATATGAAAAGAAAAGAAAAAGAAAGAAAAATATTGATGATCATAAATTTTTAAATAAAAAATATGCCATGTTAAGATAAAATGAATTCTTGCCACTTCAAGCCCAATAATTCCCTTTCCTACCGAATGTTACAACCGTATGCCCCGCTATAACCCTTAAATAAGACCTCATGATCTCGATTTGAAGAAATGAACCGGTGGCGAGTTGGTCCAATCGCAAGCTTATGGGATAATTTAATTAAACTTGATTATGAGCGTTCATGATGAAACCCAAATTTGAGAGTGAGTGAAATTTCCGCTTATACTATATGTGAGGCCTCATTTCTAATTTATATTCATGTCATGCTTTAATTCTAGAATTAAATCAATGATTATTTCTAAACATGATATTCATGAAAAATTATCAACAATTACTGATTTGTAGGCCTGATTAAGTGAGAAGTATCATTTTATTAAACACTGTAATCAAGAGAATTTAATACTTGTAGTTTTTTATTGTCTTATCCCAATATAAAAAGAATGATATTTTTGAAGCCACGAAAATAGAATGAATATGCAGCGTCTATGCTCTTAGGAGCACTGACTCTGACTGCTCGGGGACGATCAGTATTAAATGTGAGGATGTTGATAATGGCCAAAATTGACCATTATTTTCAATCTATTTCCGTGTCTAATACGGACATTTGATCGCATTCCAGTCTTATATAAATAAGAAAGCAGTTGAATTTAACAGATTTATGCAAGTTTGTATAAATAATAAGCTGGTATTGAAAAACACAAAATATTGTTATTTTTATTAAATTCATATTAAAAAATCCAAAAACATGATAAAAATATTAAAAACCTCCACTTGATTAATTTTGGTTCGGTGTTGTCTATTCAGTAGAACACGGGTCTATCAGATGGAACACAAGCTAAATAATCAAGTGGAATAAACATCCTTATTTATCATATTTTTATATTTTATATTTTGATATATATATTTTTAGTTTTTATGTTTAATTATTTTTATTTATGTTTTCTGCTATAATTTAAACAATAATTAGTTCACTAATCCATATTTAATTAAATTGCAGGTGGCCCAAGAAATTTATCAGTCCAGTCCAATTTGAATCCGGCCCAACAACAATTAATTCAGTCCATTACACCAACTCCACAAGCCCAACACCAACCATGGCCCAAAACACACCAAAGCCCAAGCCCAACAAAAACAAAACCATCCCAACCCTAACCCTACTGCCGCCGGCGCCGCCGCCGCCGCCGGCCACCACCCCGAACCACCCTCTGCTCCGATCAGCCCCCCTTTCATTTGTCCATCCTCACCACCGCCCATCTCTCAACTCCGGCCACCCCTCAACCTCCTCTCAGCCTCCATTTCCACCACCCTTTCCATCCTCATCCACCCTCTGCTCCGCCCCAAACAGCCACCACCAACAAGCTTCATCCGCCACCATCATCATCCATCTCCCCCATCTCGCCATCGCCGGACAGCCCCCATCTCCGCTCATCCGTCGACTGCTCACCTCGCGCCACCACCATCTCCGTCGCACAACCACTCCGAGCCCTCTTCAACATCCCATCTCCGGCGTCCTCAACCACCACGGCCGCCGCCGACCCCCGCCCCCTTCTTCTTCTTCCATCTTTTCCTCAATAAAGAAGAAAGCAAGAGGAGGAGGAAAACGGGAAACGAAAAAAAGAAAAAATGAGAGAAAAGACGAAAATTGAGAAAGAACGAGAAAGAAGAAGAAAAAAGAAGAAGAAGAAGGAATGACGAGAATAATGGTAAAGAAGAAACTGGAAGGAAGAAAAGAAAACAGAGAAGAAACGAAGAGGAAAGCTGGAAACGAAAATGAAGAAGAAAGAATGGGGAAAGAGAAATGAGATGAGAGAGGAAAAAGAATTAGAGAAAAGAAAAAAGAAAAAGAGAGATAAATTTTACCCGGTCGCTAAACAAGACCCCGGTCACTAAACAAATCCGGGTCGAGATGCCATGAATAGCGACACGGAGCATAGGGACAGGGAAATTGTTTAAGGACTGGGGATGTTTAGAGACACAAAATCCGTGTCGCTAAACAAACCCCGGGTCGAGATACCATGTTCCGCGACCGGGTGTTCCGCGACACAGAAAATGGTTAGAGACTGGGAGTATCAAGACACAAAATCTGTGTCGCGGAACAATGTTCCGCGACACATGGACCGCGACTGGGAAATGGAACACGACCGCGACCAGGAGAGAAAATGCAGCTCACGTGACCTGTGTTCTCCAAATTAATTTATCACATGCCAAATTACTCAGGAGCTCCCTGGACCTTAGCTCCCACAGGCATTTAATTTTTGTCCTCTTCCTCCTGGACCTCAACTCCCGCCCCCTCCTGCGCGCCATCTTGGAGTTAAAAAGTGTGTCCTGAACCAGATTTTGTTCCGCGACAGGCATAATTATTTAGCGACTGGTGGGCCTTGAATGGGCCTAGGGCTCAATTCCACTACTCTATAAATATAACCTCCCACCACTTTGAACAGTAACCTAGCCACACTTGTAGTCTAATTTTTGTTCTTGGGGCACCACTGTGCTCTCAAGTAGTTTTTAATGTAGATAGTTTTATTTTTATGCAATGTAGATTCTAGTGTAGTTTTAGTTTGATTTCTGTAATAAATTAGTGTGGCTAGTGCACACTTTTTCCAGCTTATTTTATTTTTGTATTTTGGGTTAAAAACACTTAATCTATAGGTGTATTTTAAACCATATTTTGTTGGAATGATCAAGGTTTTGCCTCCCAAAAATCTGTTATGGACTCATCTTCATGGGTTGTTACTGTTTGTTGCATATTGGGCCTCTTGATCATTTTCTTATTTTTTTTAGTTAGGTTTATTGCTTTATTTAGATCTAGTTAGTGCATAAACACTTGTATTTATCCCTTGATAGGTTTAATGTGGGTTTTATTTTTAGCTTTAATTTGTTAGCATAGTTATTTTAGGATTAGTCTCTTTATTTTTCCTTTTTATATTTTGTTCTTGTTCTGTCTAGTCTAGGTAGTTTACTCTTTTTTGTATTTTATTTTATTTTGCTTTTATTTCTATCACTTTGGATCTAAAAGGGATAGTATAAAGTGTTTGTGCATACTTATTTAAAAAATTTGCATCTCCTATATTGTATTGCATCACGTTGTAACCCCACGGGTTGCAACGTAATTTTCCCGTTGTGATCTCACGGATCACAACGCACTCCCCTGCAATGCAATATTAGGCGTTATGCTGCCAAAATTTTTATAAAAATTTTTAAAATCCATCGGTCGCTAAACCCCTGTCGCGGACCCATGGTCCGCGACACAACCCTTGATTAGCGACCAAGGCCCCAAATGCTTGTAATTTCATTCTGGAAGGGCTCTATCGCGGAACCCCTGTCGCGGACCGTGTGCGGACCCACGGTCCGCGACACACCCCGTGTTCCGCGACCAGGAATTATGCCCTTGTTGAATTTTCTAACCTTGTGTCGCTATCCCCCTGTCGCGGACCCACGGTCCGCGACACAAATTTTGTTTAGCGACACAACAACCCTAATTTCCAAAATATCCCATTTCTCTTATTTCCCACCTTTCTGTCGAGATCCCCCTGTCCGCGACACAAACTCTGTTCCGCGACAGGCTTGGCACCTTTTTGCCAAATTTTTATTCTCCATCTCGCTCCATTAATTAATTGAACCTTTGTATTAATATTTTGAGGTTGAAATCCAATGATCTCAACCCATGATTAATTTGATATGAAGAATTTTGTTCAATTCCATTAAAAGATTTTTCTACAAAATTAAACTCTAATGATCTAAGTGTATAATCCGGACTGTAATTAATTAATTATGGAATGAGAGATTATTTAGACCATAAAAAGTAATTATGGATTAATTTCCATACCCTTGCATGAGAAACCAATGTCTCTCATACAAGATGACCCAAAAATATTTTCTTTTATTTATTTATTTTGTCCTTTCCGTGTTGTGTGAAACAGCTAGTAAGAGATATAACAGACTAATGTTGGCGGGTATTCCCACACGGATAAACTAGCTCGTGGTCTGTATATTAATTACTAGATGTTATTTTGCATGGTCCGGATAGTGGTCGGTGGAAGCCTTGGCGGTTCGTCCATCCGGGATTATAATAGCTGCTCAGCTGACTCCTATCCGGATACAGTTTTCTTTTCTTTATTTTAATTTCAAACCCGAATCTCAAACTGTGCCAACACTAGACGACATAGGTCAATGTTGTCTAGTAATTAAGACAGCGAAAGAACATGTAGGTCTTTCTCTGATTCACAGATTGTAAGGGTCTGAATGATAGCGACCACTGTCATTTAAGATTATTCTGCTGTCTAAAATCATATCACCTTAATAATTAGGGAACTGGACCACGGATAACTGCAATCCAATTTACCCTAATTATTTTGTCATCTTTTTAGCCAAAATAAATTCTTCTCATCTCCGGCTATTTCATCTCTGTGTTTCACTTCTGTCTAAACCCACCTTATATTTTGGGTTATTTAATTTTACACTTCTTTATAAATTTATGCATGATATTATTATGTAGATATTGTGGTCAATATTATTTTGGGATCCTTCCCTTGGACACAGGAGTCTTGATTTTAATCAGATGTCTCACAATAAATTTCCAACAAAAATTCATTTATAAAATCCGGATCTGAGTAAGGGATAAATTCCACAGTTATGACTAATTCATATCCGACTGGGGGTTGATTTTGGGAAATTAGAAGCAGAGTCAGTGATTAGGTCTCACCTAGACTGAAAGGGTCTGTGATCTTATTGAGGGTCTAGTACCTGTTTAGGGAATGATTTTCAAATCTATTATTTTCCAAAATAGCTTTGTGTTGGAAATCTGGTATTAAATATCACACTGAGATGGGGTCCACTTGGATTCAAATACGGTGTGATAGATAATCCTAGAGGAACAATACATAGGCCTTGGTTATTTTCGAAGATAGGGTTGAGTTCCTTTCAACTGCTATCCTCTTCTGCCAATGCCTATTTTTGAGTCCCGAGTGAGTGCATCCGGAACAAACTAATCTATTAGTTTGTTTCATTAGTCTGTATCTCATAACCACCCGGAAGGAAGTGAACACTGCGAGCGGTTCACTGAGAGTCGGGAATTCTTGATCCACATCCGGTCATTCTGACTGGGGGCTTTCTTTTACTACCAGGGTCAGACTTTCAAAAACCTCCGAGTGATAGGATTTTAAATGTTTTCTTTACCGCTTTCTTTTAACTGCTTTCTTTTAACTGCTTTCTTTAGAGGTCACTCAGTCGTATTGAGAGTTGTGTAACTGCTACTAGGACTGATAGTTAAGGGATAGTTCAGGGCTTGATTAGAATCTTTGGGTGTGACATGGGAGAATGATAGCAGTACTTGGCATTTCAACTAATGATTTGTCGGGTGTTGCTTGTCCACCACAGATAAATAGCATACCTCTGCGCGGGGGCAGTTTTATATCTGTGGTATCTTAGATTTTGTTGTCTTAAGGCATGTAAATCCTTACTGTAAGTACCTGTCTGTTAAAGGGAACATAGTATAGGAAGCATGAGAGTTAGCTAACTGATGGATTATCCCAAGCTAAGATCTGTGTAACAAAATGGAAGTTTAATTGTGTTTCATCTGAATCTTGTCCAATCTTTATTCTTTTCTTCCTGTCCCTTCTGTCATACTTTAAATCTGCTTTCTTAGAATAATTTTATTGCTTTCTTAGATTAAATTTAATTCGCTTTCTAGAATAATTTTATCTGCTTTATTTTAATCTGCTTTATTTTAATTGCTTTCATAGCTTAGTTTAAATTATGTCAAGTAGATGATAATCAAACACAAACTTGAATCGAGTAACCGAGTGGAAAATCTTAGTAAACGACGTGGGCCCTGCTTCCATCGCACATCCTCCAGTGAACGATCCGGTACTTACTATAAATACTGCAATTTTTGACTCTGTGCGCTTTCGGGGGCACAGTTTCTTAACACGAGTAATAAAAACGTGACAACCTATAAACATATCCCTAATCCCAACTCCGCCTTCATAAATTGGTTTCATTAAATAAAATTGAACACCAGGATTATGATTTTTCATGAAAATACTCATGTAGTGGGAACTTGTCAAAAGTTTCATGGCAAGGATCTTCAAGGCACGAAATTGTCAAAGATTTCATGCCGGGGAGGTCCATAACGCCGCTTGAACTCAAAGTTTCCCCTCATGAGTAATAAAAAGTGAAATATATCCTTAAACCCCTTCCCATGAATCATAACTCCTTTCATTTAATAAATTCAATCCTGATATATTTTATTGAAAAATGCTCGTGTTAGTGAAACTTGTCAAAAGTTTCAATGATCTCAGAGTATGGTAGCTGGGAAGGGCTAGAGTGGCGTTGGAATGTACAGTTAAGAAGGAGGTTGTTTGAATGGGAAAATGAGGTATGGGCGGATTTTATAACTGCACTGGGAAGGACGAAGTTGAGTCGGTTTATGAAGGATAAAGTGGCTTGGTTAAAGACGGGGAATGGTGGTTTCACAACTCGCTCGTGCTGGGTCAGGAAACCTGGGGGGGAAGAGGCAGTGGAGTTGTGCCGATGGAGTGCCTTTTGGAAAATTAAGGCTCCTATGAAGGCAAAGATGTTAGCTTGGAAGATAATGTTGAATGGGCTATCGGTTAGGGAGACTCTTCTTAGAAGAGGGTGCATTCAAGCTGAGAATTCTCTATGTGTATACTGTGAAAAGGAGGTGGAATCGGAAGATCATCTTTTTTGCAGGTGTGATTTTGCGGGGTCTCTGTGGTACCAAGGGGTTGCTTCTTTCGGAGTCAAATGGGCTGTACCGGGTAGGGTTCAGGGTCTTGTTCAGTGGTGGCTGGAAGGGTGTCCAAATAAAAGAAGTAGGGAAAGCTGGTTAACTACAGGGATAGCAATTTTGTGGACGATATGGAAGTATCGGAATGAGGCCATTTTCAGAGGTAAATCGTTTGATAAAGTGGTGGCGTTCGAAGAAGTAAAATGGAGAGTGAGCTTATGGTGGAAGGCAGCAGCGAGGGATACAAGCTATAGTTTGAGTGAGCTGGAGAGACAATTTCCAATAGGCTTAATGGAGAATGATAGGAGAACGGTTAATGGACCAAGGAGAGGACTTGTGTGGATTCGACCGGAGAAAGGGTGGTGGAAGATAAATACAGATGGATCTTCCATTGGCAATCCGGGGCCGGCAGGTATTGGTGATGTTATTCGAGATGATAAAGGTTGTGTTATTTTTATATTATCAGACTTTATTGGGGAGGCAGACTCCACAGAGGCAGAAATTGTGGCTGTTAGCAGAGTCTGTCGTGCTTTACTTCGGGATCAATGCTTCCCTTTACCTAGAATTATATTCGAATGTGATTCTAGTAACATTGTGAGTTGGCTGCCAGATCTGAGGAGAGTGCCATGGCGCCTTAACAAGCATATTGGTCCAATAGCTAATGTTATGGCTTGTGCGGGGGAAGTTCGCTTTATACATATTCTGAGAGAAAGGAATTCGCTAGCGGATTATTGGGCTAAGAATGGGGCTTCAGGCGGAGATTTGGTTGAAGAATGGTATTGAAAGGGTAAGGGTGATCAACAGCCTTGTTTGTGTGAGATGGCGCTGTTGAGCAAAGCTTAGAAACATAGCAGGTGTGATGTTTGGTGTCCAGGAACCTCCATTTCTTGATGTCGCAAATTATGCATGTGATCAATTTTGGTGGGGACGCTCGGGTTCTACACATATTAATTGAAAGCCTGGGGTGGAAAGACTTGGCAGAGGGGCGGAGAGGGGGGAGGATTGGCCGAGCAGGAACCTCAACCTTGCTGATGGAAGGGGTCCAGGGATGTTTATGTTAAAGGAAGAATAACAATAATGATGTATATATTATATATAAAAATGATTTCTTGCAGGTGCTCAAGAAGCTAGGTGGAGAATGACTACTCTGGGACTTAAACTTTGGAATGCTGATATGCTGGAGTACTATGGAGTCAACAATGGACGACAACAGACTGTTTGGGATGATTTATTCTTGGGTTTGCAAGTATGAGCCACAAAAGATCTAGTTGCTGTTATACTATGAACTTTATGATGGATGCTGCTGGAGATCCAGATGTTGATGTTGTGGATGTCGATTGATGCTGGCGTTTTTAGATGACATGAATGATGCTCTTCAAGTTGAGAAGCTACATGGCAGGATAATGATTGAAGACGGATAAGCAACCCGACAATTTCCCTGGTGAGAATTGTGACTTTAATTTGACTTGCTTTAGTAGCATACTAATCTGCATCTATCATTCCATTGCATCGAAAATCAAAAGGGCTCTAGGTTAGACAAATTCTGTCCCAATGACCCTCACATTTAAAGTACTGTGCCAAGCTAAATTCTGATTGAGTGGCCATAATCTCTTCTAGCCTATTTTCTGCTATTCATTCTATACCTACTCTTTTTGCATGATTCTTGATCTGCCTTAAAATTCCCTGGCTTTTGGGAGATTCAAGAACCACCTTGGCTTTCTCATATTAGATCTCTAAAGTTGTAAATACTTGGCATGGGGTAAGTTAGGGTGATTGGATTGATTTTGAAATTGGGTGAATGCGAGTTTTCAGTCAGAAAGTGGGGGACTATGTTGATTGGTAACTATTGAAAGGGAAGAAGATAGGAAAAAGAAGGAAATAAGAAAAAATTGGAAAAAAAGGAGGAAAAGAGTAAAAAAAAAAAAAAAAAAAAGAAGAATAAAATGAAAAAGGAAAGGAAAGAAAAAAAAAATAAAAGAAGTATAGTAGAAGAAAAAGAAAAGAGGAGATAATTTGTATTGCGATGAAAAGAAAGCGCAACAAAGATGTTGAATGTCTGTGGCATTTTTTGGACAAGGTGCTTGGGTAAGAGAGAAGAAAGGGTTGGTTATATGGCATATTGAACTCTAACTGTGGGCTTTTTTGATTGATGAGTGTGTGGTTAGTTCTTTGGAGTGTGCAATTTTTGTGCTAAACGGTAGGAGTTGCTATGAGTCGGTTAAGTTGGTTCCTCATTTCTCATTAGCCGGGCACCCATTTCCCTACATGAAGCCAGTTAACTTGTCCTACCTCTGGTTCTTCTATCCCGCCCCGAACTCTAACTTCTCGCCTGACCCTGTTAGAACCTATTCATGCCCTTTGGTTTTCGATGCAATGAACTTTGAATGACAGTTGTAGGGGAGATATGTTGTTAGGCGAGTCTGTGGGTCTGTTAATTATGTCACTACGGCCAGGATTGGAGAGTTCCCTTGCTTTATAAATCTGGGAAGCATCATATGGAACTCGGGGGTGTGGGAGCTATGCTCATTTTATCTTGGTCACGGATATGTTGCTATGTGTAGAGGTGGTAAGGATGGGTTGAAGCAGGTGTCTTGAATTTTCGTAATCAGAGGATGGAGTTGGCAAGTAGGTCAAGGTCTGATACTGTTGCTAAAATAATGCCAAGATATGGAGATCTGATACTGCCATCATGTTGCTGCTGATGTTGATGCTATTGTGTATTGATGATCCATGGTGATGCGATGCTGCTGTCGATGATTCAAGGGTGCAGCAGCGTTCGTGATGATACCGAGCTTCAAGGCTACTGTGGTTGATTCCAGGCTGCGGAAAATAGAGCATTATGATCGCTGTGTCTTTGTTGTTGTTTTTTTTTTTTTTTTTTTTAATGCCTGTTTTATGTGCTTTTAACCTTTGGAGGTCGGATTCTCAAATGGTTTGTTGTGAGAACTGTATTGCCAACTTTTGGTCATTTTATGGAATAAGCTTATTTACCCTCAAAAAAAAATAAAAAATTGCAACGAGATAGGAATCCATTGCAAAATACTTCATATTGCTACATTTGAAACAGAAAACTTATGTTGCAAATATCCATCTCAAATAGGGATTCCATTTACTACGTTTAAATCATTATAGGATTTTTCTAGTATTGTCAAAATTAGTTCTCTTTTAAATGCATCATTCTTGTATTTCAAGTCGTTCAAGACATATTTTTAAAGGCTAATAACTCAAATTATACATAAAAAAATTATAAAAATTTGATATTCTAAAACTACGTGATTAGACGAATCTAACAAAATTTCACTTGACTATGTTTTTCTTATATAACAGTGTTAAAAAGATTAATCAAAGTTACTCAATGAATAGTTGTTAGTTACTCAATCAATAGTTACTACTATGCAAATGAATCACTTATTTAAGAACGGAGGCAGTAATAATTTCATACTATTACTTAAATGATACAGTAAAAAAATTTCAAACGGAGCCTTTGGTTTTGAAGTCCACGACTGTCCAAATTCCCGGTTGGTGTCACTAATTCTGATAACTCGAGTTGAAACAACTCAGATCCATAATTTTGATAACTCGTTGCTTTAATTTATTGGAGCTGCATCGTTTAATTGTCGACTGATTCTGAAATTGCCCGATTCAAGTTTGTTCAATCACAAAATCCCAATTCAGGCCGCGCCGGAAGACAGCTCAGAATAATGAATCTTCACACCCTCCGGAATTGTCGTCTTCCGCCGCTTGTTGATGGATTTCGTGTTTGCTGGGTTTGTTCTTCGCTGGCAAGAAACCGTTTTGCAGAATTATGTGTACACGCCTTCGTCATCCCACAAAAATCGGCTTTATGTGCCTTTAAAATTCGCCCTTGGAGCTTCATCGACACCACCTTTGTTCTTTAGAAGAAATTTTCTCCGACAGGCGAAGTTGATAGCTATGGCTTCTCCCTCTGTTTCGTCTTCATCATCAGCTGGCCACAAGAGGAAAGGGAAGGTAATCAGGGTACATATATGAGTTTACTTTTGGTGATTCGTGAATGCACTTGATGTAATTACTTTATTCTTCGAGGGGTTTGCTGTTGATTTAGCATGTCTTTGGAAAATTTTCATTTGTGGGTTCTGACTGCCATGGAAATTGCATGATTCTTAGTTTTTTTTATATATACTAGTATTTCCCCCGCCCGTATGGGCGGGATATGATAACTATAAGTAAAATATTGAATTATATCATTACAGTTACTCCTATGACAATAAAAAAATAACGTAACGTGGTATGGATGGTAAAAAGGTTTAAATATAATCCTCATCCGTTGAAGATTAGAAATTAGCACCACCGGAATGTGAGTGAATATCGTTTGAAAATTATCATATGCATTAGTAGTTACTATATGGACAAATATATTTTGCAGACAAAAATCAAAATATTTATAAGCGTTGAAGGACTTCTTTGTACACGACATTGGTTGTACACATGGAATTTGTATGACCTTCTTCACAAATCAAGACTTTCAAACCATGTGGATTTGTAACTCTAGAGAATGCAACATATAACTGACCATGACTAAAAACAGGATTCCTTAGAAACAAACCGACTTTAGACAGTGATTGACCCTGACTTTTATTTATCGTCATCGCATAAGAGACAATGATAGGAAATTGCCTTCTTTGAAATTTGAAGGGCAATCGTGCATCTGAAGATGTCATAGTCATTCTTGGAAGAAGCACTATATTTCCCCTATTATGACCTGTCATTATCTGTGCCTCCAAAATATGTGTTGCCAGTCTTGTTATCACCAACCTTGTGCCATTGCATAAACCATTCGCATGATCTATATTCCGTAAAAGCATTATAGGAGTCCCAACTTTTAAGGAAATACGATGATTTGGAATTCCAGAAGCATTCAAACTGTTGAGAAACTCAGGAGAATGAGCCTCTTCAAAAATACTCGAATCTGACTCAGAGGCTTCAACAGTATCAGAGCTTAAATATATGTTCTCCTCACTGTTGTTTAATGACACCATGTATTGATTGATAGAATCAACATCTTTCAAAGTTGGAGCTAAAATGGCACGTTCCTGTAAGTAAGCTGGGATGTCATGAGAATTATCTATTACAGAATAAATCTCTTCCACGATGGCCTTAATTGGATCATGTGATTCATTGATAATCATATGATTTGGAAGTTCCACCTGTGCTTCACCATCATTTTCCTCACCAGCCTCACCATCTCCAATTGCAGCAATCCAATTTGCAAAATTTTCAAGATCTAGCATTGATTCTAAAGAATTAGTGCTTTGCAACCACATATTTTTTGTCAATCTCAACACTTGACAACTCCGCCAAAGATAAGAAGAACTAATGGTTGCATTCACTATGTCTTGTCTATTTCCTTTGGGAATGACCGGTAAAATCTGACGAAAATCTCCACCAAAAACAATTGTTTTGCTTCCAAAAGGCACATTTTTATTGTTGGGAATTGTGTCACACATAATATCCCTCAGTGTTCTGTCCAAGGCTTCGAAGCAAAATTTGTGCATCATTGGAGCTTCATCCCAAATTATAAGTTTAGCCTTTATAAGCAACTCGGCCAGATCGGAACCTTTTCTAATATTGCATGTTGAGTTCTCATGTAACGATATTGGAATCTTGAACCTTGAATGTGCTGTTCTCCCTCCAGGTAACAATAAAGAAGCAATGCCGCTTGAGGCTACATTGATTACAATATTACCATTTCTTCGTAATGCAGCAGATAAACCTTTCCAAACAAAAGTTTTTCCTGTTCCTCCATATCCATAAACAAAGAACATGCCTCCACGTTCAGATTCAACGGCTGACAGAACTGTATCATGCACAGTTTTTTGCTCTGGTGTACATTTCTCCAAAAAAACTTGATACTCTGCTTTAAGTGCCAAAGAATCATAATTCAGCTCTTCTAATATGAGTCCATTTTCAACATCCTCTTCGAAGAATTCATCACTTGGGAATGGCATAGTTTCAAAATCATGCAAATCCAAACCGCCAAGTTTGCGCAACAATTTGTTTATTTCAACCAGAGTATAATTCTGAAGTTGAACATTTGTTAAATCCAACTCTGAAAAAAAAAAAATATACTGACCAAATTAAAATCCCTTTTTTACTATATACTTACAACTTTTATGTATTATAAATGAATTTCATAAATATTACCTGGTTGCCGAATTTTTCTTCTTCTTTGATATAAAATATCTTCTGAAAGGTAAATCCATGTATGTTCCCATACATATTCTGGTCTTGACATTGAGTTTGATTGCAATAAAGTGGCAAACAAATTTCTCAAACTTACAGCACTTGCCCACTGACTTGCCTCAGTTATCCCATCTATGTATTCTTTATCATCATGTAATAGCCCAAGACTGTAGCAAGCATCACGATACAAACTGTGTTGAATGCCATTGACGAATTTAATGTCATTAAAGCATTTAGCTCCACGAACAATGTTTAACAAACACCTCATATAGTACAAATCTCCTGAGCCCGGTGGAATTGAGAACAACCGTCCTATACAGAACCCCCTCTGCCTCGGTCTCAATTCTCTTGTTGCACTATCCCAAACAAATTTGTTAGGAAACTGAGCATATGTTAGTTGTCTCGCTTCATCATACTTTTTATTCGCTTCTATCCATGAAAGGAACTGGCTATTTCTCACTGATGGTTTTGATACAATCACATCCAGGGATTCATTTTCTGAAAATACGACACTCTGTTCTTCTTCAAGATGAAAGCTCAAGCGCTCAACGGATGGATCCCTCAACTGTATGTCAAACATAAATATTCTCCAAGAAGCTTCAATTGGTGAAATATATCTGCAATCATAGTACATTCTCACTTCATTTTTTGAATCCGTGCTCTGATCACTTGTGGAGAAAGATGCAGTGACACAATCATTGCGTTTGTTTATATACTTAAACAAATACTTGATTGCTCGTGATTGGTTGCACCACTCGACATTTATATGGGCTCGATACTTCATAAGCAAATACCGATTATGAGCAACCACATAGCCATTGTTCAATACAATTCCACCTTTATCAACAAATCTGCCATCATTTGGGCGTCGATAAATAGGGTACCCATGTTTATCTAGAGTGGTATGTTCTGTGAATTTCTTCGGATAGTGTTTTGTGCAACGATCATTTACCATGCAACTTGATTTTTTATTAGCTGACCCACATGGGCCATGCATCATGATATCTTTCACAGCTTCATAGTACTCAGGATCATTTACCTTGTCAGGTATGGTTGCTGAAATGACTTTGTCAACATGTGATGGTGTCGGATATTTGTCTTCTTTGTTTAGAAAGAGCAAAATATGAGCATGGGGCAATCCTCGCTTTTGGAACTCAATCGTATATACAACTGCAAAACGTAATTACTTTCATTAATTTGAAATAATAAATAGTTATATAGGGATTTTATATTTAAACTTTGAAGTGGAATTTTTGTTAACTGAATACCTGCTGCAACGCTGCCAAATATTTTGTTTTGCCGGAAATCTCTGATCATATAATCTAACTTGATCTTAAAAATTCTTGCAACAATATCAGGCCGATCATCTACTTTCAACCCACGCTTTTCAACGTATCTAATAATCTCTGGCCATTTTGGGTTGCAAGTGAATGTAATGAATAAATCTGGAAATCCTGCCCATCTGCATATCGCCATTGCATCTTGATAATTTTGAACCATATATCTTGGTCCGCCTGTGAATGATGATGGCAAAATGACACGTTGACCACATTTACTTGGATCCCTCTCACCACGAAAAACGGCATCTGACAACCCCTTATAAATTTCTGCTCGAAGTTGTTTCTGGTGGTTGCGTATATATGTTAATCTAAATGACTCAATCATTGTATACGCATCCACCACAAATTGCTGGAATAATCTCTTTGCATATAGAATTAGTGGTACTTCATTTTCTCGCTCATGGAGTCGGTAAGAAAAAAACTCTCGAAAGCTGACATTCTTCCTTTTTCTACCGTTAAGCATGTCATTCTCACGAAATGGAATACTATCACTGAATCCATCTTCTCCATATGGAAACAACAACGGGTACTGTAGTGGCAAATAGGATGCATGCAATTCATTTATCCGCTGCATGTTTCCATTTTTTGTTGTCACAATTATATCTCTTTCTTCTAAAGCTTCATCAAAATCACCAACAATTAACGCTGCAACTTCATTCACAGTCGGTACGTTATAAGTCCTTGCATCTTTTGCTCTTTTTCCAATGAGGCGTAATTTGATATTTGAAGATGGTGATTCTTCAAGCTTATCTTTCACCATTCGGAATGACTGGACCAAAACATTATGTTCATCAAGCATTTCTTTTAGATCTGAAACAATCTCAGCATGCAAGTCATTCTTTGTTCCATCAGGCCTGTGCAAAAGAATGGATTGTTAGTGATTTAAACATTGTATATAAATTTAACATTACATCCCATGATGTTTAATATGCTAAATTTAATTCTCATTCACCTTAATGCACGCATTCTATTCTGTATTTCATTCTGCGTGTCATATATATAAAGTTGAGCAAATTTTGGTTGACGTCCTTCAGTTGGGATTAGGGTGCCAATGCGATGATAGTTTTCACCATGCAATCTAAATGTAGGAGGACTTTTTCCAGTATTTAGGCTGAAGTCAACTTTTGCTCCTAACGATGTGAAACTGAACATACCGTTGTAAGAACGAATATTATCTTGGAATTCATTGCTTATAACATCTCTCCCAAATATCAAATTACCCAATACTTGAGGTGGCTTTTTTATCTTCGGAAGTTGAATTTTGCCACTCAAACAACACATTGTATACATAGGATTGGTAGTCTTCCTGTTTTTTTCTTTTCTCTCTTCATACCAAAATAAAGCCTTGCACACTTGACATGCATATGTTGCATCACCAATGTCAAAATAACCTGTTTGGCCAATGTAAATAATCTAATTCATGAACAATGTACAGGTCAAATGATGTATATATGTAATGAATGTTCCAAGGAAAATCCAAAAACAAAACTTACAGATGTCAGAACTTGGATTTAATGCCTGCAGGATTGTATGATTGCTTTTCGCTTTAGAGTTAAGATTTTCTTCGTCAGTTTGGTGTTGAATTGCACTTGGAACAATGGGTAGGCACACTATATGGAAGAAATAGCACAAAATATAAGTATTCAAAATTAAATTGGATTGTATTACATTTAATTGCATTATAACAATTTATATAATCATAACAAAGTATGCAAAGGAACAACGTACCATTCTCTGAATTTTCTTTAAATTGTTCCAACATTGTACGATTTCTTTTAGACGTACGACCTTTACAATAAACCAAATATTAGTACAATATTGTTTGTTTTCTTTTTTGGGGTAAACAGAGTACAATATTATTTTGAAAAAGCATAGAATATATATATATATATATACCTTTTGGAACTTGAGATGTATATTTCTGCAGACCGTTGCAATCTAATTAAACAAATTGTGAGCTTCATAAGTAATAAATAAATAAGAAGAATGAATAAAGGTTGGGAGATATAATTGTACCAATTGGAGAATTAAAACTTCCTTCACCACCATGAAATGAATTTTGAATTGAACAGTGGGGTGCCGACACTATAAACAAACACATTAGCATAAAAATTTATTGATTTAAAAAAGAAAACTAAAATATAATTTGAAATAGTAACATATATTTATTATATGATAACAAAAAATCATAAGCAAAACTTACAGTTCAATGAACACTGGTTCGATTGTTTCGACATTCTACGATATTTCGTTTCTGAATGGTGAGTTTTAAAAAAATAATGGATATTAGTAAACCATTTTTTTAAGAAATAAAACTAATGTATGCAATATAAAATATACATACCTTTTGTAAGAGGTGATTTTAAGTTGCGCATTTCCACAGATACTGATTCAAATAATTGCATCAACAATATAAATTACGTAAAACAATTAAATTATGTCTACAATTAATTCATGTCATATTTCTTTAAATATTTTACCATTTTCGATGTTCTGATTTTCTGGGTCACCTGCACTTCTTTCTTGATTTAGAGAGTTAGTTGTGTACACTATAAAAAGAATACGGAGAAACAATTGTGAAATTTGAATATAATAAATATATTTTGTAATATGATTTGGTCCAATTTTTACAATCGTAAACAAAATATATAAATGATACTGATAAACAATAATTTACCATTCAATTGATTCAACATTGCGCGGTTTCTTTGAGAGGTGCGACCTTAAAAGTAGGATACTTTATTAGAATACTTAAGCTAACAAATATAGACAGCCTCGAATGCGTACCTTTTCCAACAGGTGATTTGTACTCTTGCATTTCGACCGGATCTGATTTAAAATATTATAACATGAATTAATGTTATATCAATACTCGGTGCACATTAAAATTTATGACCCATATGTCTATTGAGATACAATATAGTACCATTTTGGAACGTAAGATTGTCATCATGACCATCATATGATATTTCATTTTCAATTGTGGGAGTCACACCTATAGAGAAAGATTTTAAAAAAAATTAATATGAATACAACTTAGTTTATATATTAAGTAAATTTTTATAATGAAAAACAAATATAATGGAAAACTCACATGTATTAGAATCTTGTTCCAATAGTCCTAAAATTGTACGCATTCTTTTTGATAATCGACCTTCATTAAAACACATCAATCTTTTAATATATTGATATAAAATTGAGATTTATTTATTTATTTTAAAAAATAAACATTTTAGGTGTTAAAAAATATACCTTTTGTCACAGAAGAAAAATCAATACAACTTTTCCCTACATCCAGTGAAGGTGACTGCATAGAAGTAAAACCTATACCTCCTAAATCTAGTGAAATACGGTTACGGTTAATCATAAATCTTAGAAAACTAAATAATTAAAAGGAGAAAGCAATACTTAAAATTGAGTTACTTTGTTGGTTGTCGTTGCATATAACAGATAATGGTGAACGGTCTACTATGTTCAATGGATGCTTTTTCTGGACATCTGTAAATGTGCATTAGCATTATACTATATTCATGTTCAGTTCGGTAGATATTATATACCAACCATCCACATTATATTATATTCAACATTATTATATAAATAAAAACCCAGCAAATTACCTTTGAAAGAAGATGTAATTGGCATGCTACTGTTATGTTTAATAGAGATTGGAGTAGCATCAAGTGAGCTAACATTCGTCTGTGGTAATGTAGATGGAACTATATTTTCCACATCTGGAAAAAGAAAAAAAGAAAAGCAGAGAAGAAACGATAGACGAATAATGCAATTAGAATATGATAAAAGAAATTTTCTTACAGTTAATGTAATAGTAACAACTAACAACAAATAGCAAGAGCTGACACGTGTCCAGTACTCCTATATTTTTGCTTAAAATATACCAAAACATAAATGATCCCAATATTAGTTTGGGCCCAATTGTGCATTGTTTCATTGAAAATAATTGAAAATATAGTTTGTGCCTAATATTAAGGGGTTAGCCCAAAAAATTGAAATAAATTATATATTTAGATTCAAGCATTTTTGGGGAAGATATTGTAGAATCTAGATAATGAATCAAGTAACATATTAATATTATTTTTGGTCAAAAGTAACATATAATATTAACTAAGTGTTAAATAAGTTTATAATTTATTTTTTCTATCCAGGTTGTTAAATAAAGAGCAAATTTCATTTTATATACCTGAATTGTGTCAAAATGGTCAAGTTAATACCCAAACTTTTTTTTTAGAAAAAAATAGACCCCAACTTTTAAATTTCTGAAAAAAAATAGATTTTGTTAAGGTTTGACTGTTAAGTGTATATTGACCGTTCGAAATTCACATCCAAGCTGGATCCGGATAAAAATAATCCAAAGCCCAAACCCATTACCCATATGTGCCCAATCCCTCCCCACCGTTGTTCCTTCCCCCTCCGTGCTGCACCTCCACGGCCTGCTTCGCCGGCGTCTCTTCCACCATCGCCACTGTCCACCCATTATCCTCTTATTCGTTTAGGCTTTTGAACTATATTCTACAGGCACCAATCTCTATTTTGTTGCCCGTTCCCCTTTGCCTTTTTCAATCGTTCATGTTGATGGAGTCGTTGTCCAGGTTGTTGCTGACAATCTAGCGCTGCTGAAGGAATCAGTGTACGTCTTGTTCTAAATCATTCGATTTTGTTAGTGCTAACAGTAGTCCTTAAATCCTCAGTGCTTTAAAGAGTTGTATGTAGTGACTGGTTTTAATGGATTGAGAAATCATATACCAATTTTTTATTACCTAATTTACCAATTATTTGTGGAGAAACGCACCACATCAGCGGCGATTCCAGAGAAGGGAATAGCAATTGAGGCCGCAGGTGGTTTGGAGAGGAGGTGGAGGGGACGATAGCCTTAGGGTTTTCATCGGGTTTGGGGAAATTGGTGGGTTTCGATAATTTGGATCTGGGTTGGGTATATAATTAGATTGGGCATCTTTTTGACGGCACCGAGGAAAGAGACGGCACCGTTTTGCATTGTTCCAGACGCATTATTTAAATTGACAACTCAATACAACTTTCAAAGCACTGAAGACGTGCTGCACACATTTATTTGAATAGACAGCCTAGATTACCCATTCCAAAGCAGTCTAACAACGTTGCAGATACCATTTTCCAAACTTTACAGTCTAGATTACCCATTACAAGGCAGTCTAACAGCGTTTCAGATACCATTTTCCAAACTTTACCCTTTGAGGTACGTATACATCTTCCTAACCCTAAAAATCTCAGAAAACATCATCCACTTCTTTGCAAGTCCTCTGGATGGATTTCTTCCAGTCTTTGGGCTGTCTTATAGATTTTGGTTGCTCGAAATTGATGAACTCGAAGCTGCTGTTTGTGGTAATGTGTTGGCTTCATTTATATTTTTTTTCCAGAGTACTAATTTATTGTTGAATTCGGGAATGCTCTTTTAACTCTCTTATTACTCGAAACAATGATGTTAATCGGAAGTGAAAGAGGGATTCCAACGTAGATCCGACTTTGTAATTACTGAAAATCGAGCAAATTTCCATATGGAAAAGGAATTTCTTGGGATTTCCCTATTTCTTCCGATTTCCGATTTTAATTGTAAAGACTGATATATGACTTCTTACTTTTATTTTCTTGTTGGACTTCACCGTTTCATGGTGCATCTCTCTTATGCAAAGGAATACCCCTAGATCTTGCCTTTTTGGTAGCATGTGGGCAAATATTTCAAGTTCTTCTATATCATGTTTATTTTTATTTGATTGTGCATATTTCGGGTTGATTTGTTGTTGAACTTTGTTTTTATATTTTTTTTAACTAATCGTGAGTGCTTTGGTTGTGCAAATATTTTTGATCTAAAATATTTAGTGCTCGATTTCACCATTATACAGTTTTCGTGGGATATTTACCTAATTTGCAATAATAAATCTTAAAGCCTACCCTATAAGTTGGACAACATACAGATTTTATTCTCTTAGAGGTTATCTCAGTTTCTCTTGATTTTTTCATGTTCGTGGGTGTATAATCTTTCTCTATTTCTATTTTACTGATTTGTTGATCTATTTACAGGCTAATTGTTCATCTGGTGGAACGTATTTGCGAATAAGTATGCACTGTGGGTATAAACACATAATATCTGTTCATTTTGGCTAGTTTTTGTGGATCTGTCTTCAAAATGGGACTCCGTAAGCCTCGACATGGTTACCATTGTTTCTAGACATTCTTTACCGTTCTTTCTGGACATTCTTTGAGTTTGTTTAGGTTCAAGGAAAAAAAACATTTCTTATTGATCCCAGTGCAGGTTTCTGGAATGTGATGTATCAACGGATGTCTCATTATACATTGACATAATGTGGAATACATGTGGAACATGCATGAAAGAAATTCAGACGGTAATTCCATTTGTTAGCCTTCGTACGTTTATTATGCTGGAAAAAATAATCAATTGTTGTTGTCCCATGAATTAAGTGAATTCTTGTTCTGTGGCATATTTCTTAACTTAAAAAAATTAAGTGAAATTAGTATTTCTACATGTTTCAGACAGTAATGATTTATATTGTAAGTTTATGAAGTTGTTTACACTCAACCCGGATTAAAGATATACGTTCAACGATTTTGATAATGACCAATTAAAATTACAGTTACCTATATAATAATTCAAAAAACATAAATATTACTCAAATTGCAATTTTTTTTTAACCGTCACCTACCATGAACATTCCTCATTCTTGAACTCCTCTCTGGACACGTTTTCTGAAGCTTGTTTACTGACATGTTAAACTGGTTGCTGAAAAGTAATCAGGGATTAGTTGGAGATTAATATTTGATAATATTTATTATATAACTGACTATGATTGTTTCTTGCTGGGAGGAAAAAATTTGAAGATTTTCGCCACCAGAAAGAGACCGGTTAAGAAGTTCGTGATTTTCCCAAAACATATGATGAAGGTATCTCTGTTTCACTAATATTGTAAACTGAAAATTATAACATAGATTCGTTTTGTAACTACAAACCTTTAAAAGTAAAGTATTGGTGTTATGAACATGCATACCTGGAAAGAAAGTATTTGAGTTATCTCGAGAGAACTGGACCAAATTTGTGGCTTCAATAAAATGGGGACTTTTTTGTATGTGAACAATTGGGGAATAGATAAAAATCTCTAATATGATATGGACTTGTAAAGAGTGGTTGAGGGTAGGGCTTGAGCTCACAAGAATGAACACAATAGTTTCCTGTTGGACAATAAGCTATAGACCATTTAAGAGAGAGCACAATATTTCCAGGGATTTTATCATCTCCACTTTTCTTAGTCAACTCATTTGAGTTCTGTCTTTTTTACCATTTATATGAATGTCCTCCTCTCTCTATAAAAATAAATGTTCTCTTATTTGTATGAAATTCATCTTCCCAATACAAATAAGGAAGAGTTGGAATGCAAACACTTTATTTCCATTCCTAATGGTATCTCTCCTTAATGCTGCAGGCAGTCCTCCACATCCAAATTGTGCAGCAGTGACTGGTCACTTTGTCCTATGTGCATCGCACAACAGTCAATGTGAGTGTGATTATCAATATTTTGGTTTTATTTGTTTGTAGTGGTGATTGTGCATGTCATACATCTCCATTCTTTGTTAAGAAAAATTTGAAGACTTAAATTTACAGTGTTTCTGCAGCATGTTTTTTACTTAAATTTGGCAAGTCAACTCAAACAGCCTATACTCTTCCCAACACAAGATTTTCCAGTATTTCTTTTGAAACCTTTTTCTTCATGCAGGACTCCATCTATGAATCTGTAGTATTTCTTTTGAAACTTTTTCTTGATGCAGGACTCCCTCTACCAATCTATGTTAGCAATGACAGGTGTGCCAGTCCTGTGTTACACAACATTCGAGGTAAGTTGAGTATTTTAGGTTAATTCTACTTATTATATGCTTTGCCGACCATATCTGTATAGTTCGTAATATGATAACTGTGTACTTGGTGGATTAGTTTTCTTCTTTCTAAGTTTTTTTGAATGAATTTTTATTTCTTTTAAAATGAAATTAAATTGCTAAAAAAATTGATTTCTTTTGAACTTGAAAAAGAATGGTTCCTTGTATGTATACATTAACTAAAAAATAAAATTATATTTTGTATTGTACCCAATAATTGGTCAGGAAAGCGATATTTGTTATTATTATTATTATTTTGTTTTTTTTATCACAATTAGATAGTTTTTTCTATAGTTTATTGTGTATTTGTCATATTGAAAAATTAATCAAACTATTAGAATAGACAAATATTTAAAAAAGACAGGGCAAGAAGCCTCACAAAATATTTTTTATAGTGTTCCTGCAGCATGTCTTTTACTTAAATTTGGCAATTCAACCCAAACAGCTTTAATTTCCAAACATATACTCTTCCCAACACAAAATGTGCAATATTTCTTTTGAAACTTTTTCCTTGATGCAGGACTCTCTCTACCAATCTGTAGTACTTTTGAAACTTTTTTCTTGATGCAGGACTCCCTCTACCAATCGGTGATAGCAGTGACAGGTCTGCCCACCCTGTGTTACACAACAGTCGATGTAAGTTGAATAATGGTTTAGGTTAATTTTACTTACTATATGCTTTGCTGACCATATCTGCATATTTCTTTATAAGATAACTGTCTACTTGGTGGATTTGTATTCTTTTTTCTTAGTTTTTTTGAATGAAATTAAATTGCTTAAAAAATCAGATTTCTTTTGAACTTTAAAAAGAATGGTTTCTTATATGTATACAATAACTAACATAAAATTATTTACCTTAAAAACTAACAGAACATTATATTTTCTTTCATATTTTGTATGGTACCCAATAATTGGTCAGGCAACCAATATTTGTTGATTATTATTATTATTTTATTTTTTTGTCACAATTGAGTAGTTTCTTTATAGTTAAATAATCTATATTTTATTGTGTGTATGTTATATTGCTTTAGTATTGTGTGTTTTTGGTGTTGAGTATTTTGCCCTATTATTATTTTGTTTTATTCGTTATGATCTTTATGATAGTAACTCCACAACTTAGTGTGGGGATAATGCATTGTGTTGGTTCATTTCGTCCGATATATAATACTCTGCATTATTACATGTCCATAAACATTCATACACATTATGATTCACAAAAGTTAAGTACTTGTTAAACAAAATAAAATTCATAATTCTTCATTGCCAATGAAAATGGATCCCACATATCTGTTCTTAAAGTACATGAACTATTTGCTAATACAGACATCCAAAATGTGGAGGCAAATCCCATAAAAAGACATAATTTTAAAAAAACATAAATTATCGAAATAAAGGAACACTAAGATTCATACAACCTCTTCTTTTCCGTCTTGATTCTAACCGATCTTTTTGGTTTAGCAGCAGAAAATTCATCTTCCAGATTTCTCTTAACTGAATCCAAATCCTTGTCCTCCTCCAGAATTGTTTTCTTTGTAGGAATGTCTACCACCTTTACGGTTCCCAAGTCACAATCTGTAATATTGCTCCCCAATTCTTTGTTCAAAGTTTCAGTTGAATTGTTTGTAACATCTTTCTCCAGTGTTGCCTTTGCACTTTCCAAAAGTCCTATTGAACAGTCAATCAAGGATGAGGACATGGAATTTTGACAGGTTTCCCCTTCATCTAACTTCTTAATAGATTGGACAGTGTTTTTCTTCCAAGATTCCTTTTCAGTTTTCACTTTGCATTTGAACTTCTTGTTTAGGAATGCATCTTCAATTTCAAATGGCATCTCACCCCCCTGCATAACAAAATTCATGTTATTTAAAATTACTGGCCATAAATATTTAACCTATTATGCTTTTAAATTCCTACCTCTGAATTCAGTGCTTGTAGATGTCCAGCTTGCTTTCCAATAATTTGAGTACATTCTTTGTCCCAAACTATGAATGGACAGCTTCCAGAATCATCTGCTATGTCCAGTATTACTTTATATCTCATGATACCTGTTTGAACTGGAACTTCACATTTGGTACAGTAAAATTTTTTTTCTTGATCCTGAATTTCTAGCTTTTTGAAGCATGTCTTGCAAGCTGTATAATACCAAGAGTTGCTTGTGTCTATGTTAACAACCACCCCTGTAAACCAGAATGTGCCTCCCTGTTTAATATAGTTTTGATCATGTTAATAAATGGCAGTCTTCTTGCAATAGAGGTAATTAGAGGAAATAAAACTAATGACAGATGTAGTTATAAAATATAATGCTGTTCAAACCTTTTTGTCTTCACGTAACTCTTTAATTGTGCATGTGATCTCTTGGATTGAGAGAGGAGTGGAGTAATGATCATTTGAAGACAATGTTAATTCACTGTTGGTATTATCTATCTTCATTCTAAATTAATATAAACAAATTATGTCAATTTTAGTTAAAATCTATGTTAAATATTTAAAAATTAATTAGTTTTGTTACCTGGTTTTGAATTCATTGACTGCTTCACATTGAAAATTCAATGACAGGCTTGTTGCATGGAAGGTGTTTGTCAAGTTCACTATGCCTGAAATTCAATAACAGATATATTTATGATATTTTTTACAGTTATAATCACTAAACTTAAAGTAATGAAATTACCTCTGTAAAGATTTCCTCTGCAGAATTGAATGATGAGGATGTCATGAGTTCTTTCTTCTCTTTCAGAAAGCATTTCAAGCATTTTATGAGCAAATGAATCACAGAGTGTGCATGAAATTGTATGACCACTGTAAAAATTTGTTAATTGAAGTAGTAAATATATAAAAAAATTTGATAATGTGGAGGCATGAACTCACTCTAGATCTTCAAGCATAAAGTTTATGAGCTTAGCTTCCTCCCCATTCTGTTTCCAGACTGATGTTAAACCATTATCAACTTGTATTACTCTTCCAATGACATCTGAAAATATTAATAAAATGGATTACTAACATGGTTAATAAAAATAAATGTAAATAATTAAATAAAAGAAGGAATGTGAACTAACCAAATGCTGTTTCCATTGCTGGGTTGAGTAATTGTTTAATCTCTTCAAAGTTTTTGAATTTCAAAGATTCATTTGGAAATTGTATAGCATCCTCACATCGGACAACTGTTTTCGCTGTGAATTTACCTTTGAAATCACCTTTAGTTAACTTGTACATTCCCGGGTAGTTTGTAACAATAAAGCTTAGGATAGAATAAACTTTCCCTTCCTCTAATTTGTTGTCAAATAGACTTATCAGATTTTTTGGTATGAAAAAAAGAAATCTGGTCCCCTGCATTTGAAATGATTTTTAGTTTTCAAATATTTTTATATGTAAAACTACAAATATATGCATATGAAATTTTCATAAAACTATGTACCTCTTCATCATGAAATATTGCTTCAACAGTGTTGATATCATTTGGTTTGTATTGGGAATTTGTTTTGTATAACCTTATGCATCTTCCCTTTGTGGCCACTGTAACATCATTAGGGTGAAGCTCTCTAAAATTCTTCCAAGGAACCATTGTCTTTGAGGCTTCTACAATTTGTATAAATGGGTTGTAACATATGTAGCATGTAATAAAACTATTAGAAAGAGATAAATGAAGTAGAAAAAATGTATACCTCCAAGCATAGTAGTGATGTGATTTTTCTTGCAGGATGAAAGAGATTTTTCAAGAGATTTTTCAAACCAGTTGTGCTATGTGAAGATTTGTGAAGATTTAAGAAAGGGAGTAGGTTTATTTATAATTGAGAATGACAGCCAATGCATTTGTCTTTTGTGAAGTGGTTTCAGATTTGAAAATTTTGTATTGATAGTTGTGCCCTTTCATTTTTAGTGTTAATGAATGGGCCAAAATGAATAATTAAAATAGAATATATTGATGGGCTTCGATTCTGCACTGTTCATAGCGGCCCAATACTATTCATAGGAAAATGGGAATGTACTGTTGATAGTGTGTTTTGAAAAAACAACAGCTTTTTTATAATAAATGGATTTTGAATTTTTATTTTTATTTTTATTTTTTTTTAAGTGGAGTTGAGTTGTCTGTTTTAATAATATATATGTTCTAAAGAATCTTATTGATCTTGATTTCTGCCCTAGAAATAGACATTAACTCAATTGGAGTTGGGTTTAACTCAACTTCTTCCCATTATTTTGAATTCTTGTGCAAGGAAAAAATGGTGGTTTTCTTATTAATTTTGGCACAGCTTGTTGAATTTTTTTTCCTTTTCTTTTAGTTAAAATTGATTTTAAGTGATTTCTTCTATATAGAGTTTTCATATAGTTTGTTTGTCGATAGTTGTCAAGATTTGTATTAAGAAAAAGGGTTTAGAAAGAACCAAACAACTGTTGCAATGAATTTTGTGAACATGTCAAAAAATTGAAAAAAATAATAATAATAATGATGATGATGAATTGCAAGGTTTGTTACAGATTAATGATGTGGGATCAGAAGTATTTCTGTAAAAGGTGGAATCTTCTTATAGTTTCTTTGCTAAACTTGTGTCAAACGTGGATAGAAGAAGTCTATTCCTTAGGATTGGTTGTTTTTGTTGATTGATTCTTGTACTTATGTTAATAAATTAAATTGCGAATGCGACAGAAGGAAGAAGGAGAAAAAAAAACAAGACGTGTTGTCGAATCTATTTGTATTGAATGCGACAAAAAGGAAATTTCGATTGTCAAAGTTTGTCGTATAGCTATGATTCACGTGTTTCCACACAAAAAATGTTTCATCACAACAATGCATTTTAAGTTCAGGTGCTGTAATATACATACAGTGGTCGTGGCAACATAGATGCTTCAGCTTCATTCTGTCTTTTTCATAGATTTGTATGCACATTGTTTTTTTTCATTCTACATCAGTTGCATACACAAAACATATGATGATCCTTTTGTTAAGTGACAGTCCCAACGAGCAGGGTGTTAACGAGTAGTTCTGATCACACACACACAATTGCAGAAAAGTAAAGAACAATTATTTGTTGACCCGGTTCGGACCTCCTGTCCTACATCCGGGGGATTCCAATCCAGGCGAGAATACTTCAACAAAGATCAAGAACAACTACAGAACTCGAACTAGTTTCTATCAACTCGATCTAGAGAATGACAAGACTCCCCCTCAATCTCTAATCTCCCTAATGAGAAACTCTGTAACAATCATGTAGTTCCTGCAACTTGTTGACATCCCTGAACAAGAACCCTATACTAATTCAAGAAGTTTCCTTCCTTGAATTTACAACTCAATCTAAGATATACAAACATGAATTTTCCAAATTCACTCCAGAACAAAACCCTTGATCATCTAAACATGAAGAACTTGTTTTGACTTCTAGAGTATATCTTCTAATCAAGACTAATATCTCTCTCGGTAAAGTGTAGAAGATTAAAAGTAAAATTACAAAGACTGACTCAAAGACTCAAATGAATGGAATATATGTAAACTGAAAGTCATCTTGGTCTTTGAGTCCCTGGAGCTGGTGAGGCTTGATCGACAAACACAAAACTGTCCTGTTGTTAGTGTGCTGTATTGACACCAATAAGATCCTGCATGAAATGTTTAGTGCCCACAATCTCCCCCTCATTTCATGAAGATGTTGATTCATCACAAATAGGTCTCAAACCAGTATGATGAATAACAATTCAGAATTCCACACTAACAACAAAGATTAGTAGATCAAGTCCACAAATAAATGGTAGTCAAAACATAAGAGTAACACCAGCTAAAAATAACCAATCAGATCATATGAATCAGGCATAGAAATCTAGTAATGTCAATACCACAAAACAAACAAAGCATCAGCAATCATCAGCAAACACAGAGTATTCAAAAGGTATCCAGCAGTTCAGAAACCATTAGTTACAGACCCAATATATCATCAAAAAAATATTATCAGTTTCAGTTTTAGAAAGTACCCCCTCAAAATGTTGTCAACATTACCCATTAACCACGGTCAGCAGTCAGCACAGACCATACTCCCCCTTGATGAATCAAGCCTCCTCATCATCCTCCTCTCCAGTAGGCGGAGGATCAAATGAGCCGGGAAGGAGCTTCAACATGTTGTTGTTCTGCTTCCGGATGCGGAGACCAGCATTGATGACATTTGAAACCTCCTCATTCTGTCGAAGAATGATAGTCTTAAGATGATTAACCAGAGCAGTTCCGGACAGAGCAGGACAAAGTAAGATGTCATTGTGCATATTTCGCAGGTCAGTTGAGGGAGTGTTCTGCTTGATTGGAATGCGTTCTTCCTTAGGAACTTTGATCCCATTTTTTTTCAAGAACTGGGTAATCAAAGCAGGATAAAGAAGATCATTCTTGCCAATGGATCCGCGGGCATAACCTAACATCTTGGAAAGCACAGAGAGACCAAAATTTGTCATGTTAAGATACTTTTCAATACAAAACATGAGTTTACCCATATGAGAAGACACTTGACTGGCGTTGGTTGTTGGAAGGATGTTGGAACTACACAGACGAAAGAGACAGTTGTATTTTAGAGTAAGCTGCTGAACACGAAGCTGTCCCCGACCAAAAGCAACACTCTTGGTGTTTGAAATCTCATAAGCCACTTCGGCATTTGAGTTTGGCATGTAGCTCGTAACATCATCCAGGTTGCTGTTCAGCTGAACCTTTAACAACGCGTTAATAACTTGAGGAAAAATCTCCAGTATTTTGCCTCGTATGTAGATCTTCCCTCCAAACGGGGATTCAGCATCCAAGACATCAGGATGAAGGTTTGCGTAGAACTCGCGAACCAAGGCAGGAAAGTAATCCTCGAGTTTCGTGGCCCAGTAGAGAAGCTTTGTGTCTTCCAAAAACTTTATAAAACCAAGCTCCTTGTAGATAGGATGAGTAAACTGCTCCTCTGGTATGAAATCACGATTGTTGAGATCCTTGGCAAATTTCTGTGCTTCCTTGTCATAGAATCTGTAGTTCAGGGCATCACTAACAGTCATTGGGCCAACTTTCTTCGGTCGTTTCTGTGTTGTCTCAACAGCAGGCTGCTTATCCTTCCTTTTGCGCGAACGAGTCACAGGGGTACGGGTAACAGGACGATGTTCCGGAGTAACCTCTCGATCAGGCTCGTCGTCCCTAGGTTGTTCGTCGTCTTCAGTGACAACATCATCAGCAACATTTGAGTCAAAAAGATTATCCTCATCGCCTTGAGGATACTTAGTAGTTGTTCCATCATCCCAGTCAACAGAAAATGTCTCTTTTTGCGGTGCTGGAAGAGCAGGTATAGGTGGTGCAGGAAGATCTCTGGCTGGTGGTAGACTCTCAAGAGGTAGAACATCAGTAACACTGTCATCAGCATTACCTCCTGACGACTCACAAGTTGAGCTGTGGATGGATTTTCAAGAGATTCGCCAAGGGCTTGAAGAATAGAGGTTACTATATGCACTGGATCAACAGATATTTCAGTATTCGGTGGAATGGATGAGTCAGTAGCAGGTTCAGAAGAGGATTTGGGGGAGGAAGAAGACGCCATTGAAGGAGAATGAAGAAAGCTGCAATACTTAAAACAACAAGCAAAAAAAAAATAGTGCAGAGGTAAATGTGAGACAAGGTATATAAAGAGTGAATGAGAGTTGAAACGTTTAACCACGATCATTCAATCGAAGAAACGGCGAAGTAATGATGGCGGTTTTTTTTTTTGGGCGACGTGAGCTGCAGAGGTGAAGGGACGGTTACAGTCGTCACAGTGTTATGATGACACTCTGCAGACGTCGAATCAAAGATCCTCCCATATCAAAATTTACTTTGTCTTTATCCGGATTCCTTCACTTATGTGCTTGGGCCTGAAAAGATTAGTATACAAAGAAAAACAAAGAAGGCCCAAAGCATAAAGATATTTAATTGGTGTAAAAACTTAGACCCAGAATAGTTCTAAGCCTATCAAACTTATCTCCCTCCATGGCTTTGGTTAGGATGTCAGCACGTTGCTCTGACGACCCTACATGTTGAATATCACAAATATTATCTTCAACCAAATCTCTAATGAAATGATACCTGATATCAATATGTTTGCTCCTACTGTGAAGCACAGGATTCTTAGATATGTTTATAGCACTTGTATTATCACACAGTACTACAAATTTCTCTTGATTCACTCCATAGTCTGCCAAGGTTTGCTTCATCCACATAAGTTGAGAACAGCAACAAGTAGCAGCTATGTATTCTGCTTCAGCTGTAGATAGAGCAACTATATTCTGTTTCCTTGAGTACCAGCTGACCAAATTATCACCAAGGTAGAAACAGCCACCTGTTGTTGATCGTCTGTCATCACAACTTCCTGCCCAGTCTGAATCTATGTATCCTATAAGATCAAGTGATGATCTTTTGGAATACCAAATTCCAAGTCCAGTGGTTCCCTTTATGTATCTCATGATCCTCTTAGTTGCCTTGAGGTGTGTCTCTTTAGGTTGAGATTGAAATCTAGCACATACTCCAGTACTATAAGAGATATCTGGTCTGGTTGCTGTTAGGTAGAGAAGACTACCTATCATACTTCTATAGAGCTTTTGATCAACATCACTGCTAGTATCACTTTTAGAGAGTTTCTCATGTAGACCTTGAGGTGTTCTAGCCACTTTGCTGTCTTCTAAGTCAAACTTCTTGAGCATATTAGTTGCATACTTCTCCTGTGACAAGAATATCCCATCCTTTCCTTGTTTGATCTGTAGACCAAGAAAATAATGCAATTCTCCAAGCATACTCATCTCAAATTCTGTCTTCATAGCATGTATAAATCCTTTTCTTAGTTCTTCTGAAGTAGAACAAAAAATGATGTCATCAACATATACTTGAACAACTATGATGTGTTTATCTGAATGCTTAATAAAAAGGGTCTTATCTACATTTCCTCTGGTATAACCGTTGTTAACAAGGAATTGTGACAACCGTTCATACCAGGCTCGAGGTGCTTGTTTAAGACCATATAGAGCACCCTTGACTCTATAAACATAATCTGGATGTTTATGGTCTTCAAATCCAGCTGGTTGAGCCACATATATTTCCTCTTTTATTTTCCCATTTAGAAAAGCAGTCTTGATATCCATTTGGTACAATTTGAAATCCAAGTAGCATGCAACAGACAACAAAATTCTTACTGCTTCCATTCTGGCCACTGGTGCATATGTCTCTCCATAGTCCAGACCTTCAATTTGTGTGTAGCCTTGTGCTACTAATCTAGCTTTATTTCTGACTATGTTTCCATGCTCATCTTTCTTATTCCTAAAGATCCATTTAGTACCAATAATGTTGATGTTGTCAGGCGGTGGTACTAACTCCCATACTGAGTTTCTTTCAAATTGAAGTAATTCATCCTGCATGGCAGCGATCCAGTATTCATCTTTGAAAGCCTCTATAGCATTTTTTGGTTCCACCTTTGATATGAAGCAATTCATACCAGCTAGTTGCTTGTAATCAATTCTCTTGCTTCTGGTCTGCCTTGGTGCATCTACTCCTCCAATAATATCAGTATTAGAATGATGCTTCAAGGTTCTAGGACCTTTCCTTTTATCAACATCAGCAGTATCAGACGGTTGTTGCTCTTCTTCAGTATCAACTAAAGACTCAGATTCTGCACCAGTTTCTACATCAGCATCAATTGATGGTTCATGTGATTCCTCTGATGGTGGATCAATAATAGGAAAGTAATGTAGACCATCTTCATCTTCAGATAATCCTTTAGATAAAGAATCTTCAAATAAGACGTTCACAGATTCTATAACTTTCTTACTATCAGATAAGTATACTCTGTAAGTGATAATGGCCAAAAATGACCATTATTTTCAATCCATTTCCGTGTCTTAAACGGGCATTTGATCGCATTCCGGTCTTACATTAAGTAAGAAAGCAGTCGAATTGGACTGATTTATGCATAATTGTAAAAATAATAAGCTGGTGTGAAAAAGACATAAATATGTAATTTTATTACATATTTATGTTAGAAAAATCCAAAAACATGAGAAAAAGAAAAGGAAACAAAAAGATGGGAAAAAGATAGAAAAGCCCACAAAAAGAATATTTTCGGCCCATCTGGCCCAATCCAGCAGGCCCAGGAAGACCTCTGTCGCGGAAGCCCTTGGCGCGATGCAGTGTTCCGCGACAAAGGAGGGGTTCCGCGACCAAGACACACAAATGAAGAGGAGACCTGCCAAGCCCCTTGGCGCGATGACCTTTGTCGCGATGGCATGCTCCGCGACAAAGGCATGTTCCGCGACCAAGATGCACAAATAGAGACACAAGACCCAGTCGAGAAGCCTTGCCACATGCAGTGTGTTCCGCGACCAACTTGATGCTCCGAGACAAAGCTGTGATGTGTGTGATGTCTTAAGACACAATGGGCTAGAATCTAGGCCCATGGGCTTAGGGTTACACTTCTATAAATATGAGGTGTCTCCCATGAGCTAGAGGTTGGTTGGAAATTTTGTTGATTAAGAAGTTCTTGAAGACAAAGCAGTAGGAGTTCTCTCTTAGGTAGAGTAGTTTAGGTTTATTTTCATGTATTATTTAATTTTTGCTCTTAGTTTAGCTTAGTTTAGTGTTTTACTGTTCACAGTGCTTAGATAGCCATCTTTAATATCATGTTTTGTTTTCTAAACTCTTGTTTTAGGGTTTGTAATACCCAAATCATGGGTATTAACAACACCCCTTCAATAATATGGGAAAACATTCAGCATTTGTGTCCCAAATCATGAAATGGGTCTCACACCCCATGGATTTATGCTTTCTTTTCCATTTTGGGGTCATTTGACCCCCATTTTGTTATTTTTATGTTTACTGTTGGCATATTATGGATAATGTTGTGTGGATGTGTGATCAAACCCTAGATTAGGACTCCTGCTTTATTTTAATATTCTGCCCTTCCTTGTTATTTTTGTTTAAGCATGTTCTTCTTTATTTTGAATGTTTCTTGCTTATTTTTAGCTTAGAATAGCTTTTTGATCTGAAATAGGGTGAGATCACGCTGTTTGCATGCCACTGTTCATTTCTGCTTTTTCTGACTTTTGTCCTGAACCACCTTGGGCGCCAACCGCCTTCTGGCGCGGAACCACGTTCCGCGACAAAATGGTTGTTCCGCGACCAAGGTGTTTCAAGACACTTGTCTCCATAATTTAAAACCCTTTGTCGCGGAATACCTTGTCGCGGAGCCACGTTCCGCGACAAAACTGTCCATGCATAGCGACAAAGGAGCCAAACTCTTGCATTTTGTCTTCATGGCTTCTTGTCGCGGAATTATCTTGTCGCGGAGCCACGTTCCGCGACAAAATCCCACTCCGAGACAGAAAAATTATGCCATGATTCCTTGATCTTTGAACACTTTGTCGCGGAACACTTTGTCGCGATGTCACTCTTGTCGCGGAACCACGTTCCGCGACAAAACCTTGCATAGCGACAAAGAGGCGTTATGCTGCCAAAAATTCTAAAAACTTGTCGGGATGTCCATGTCGCGGACCTCGGTCCGCGACAAAATTTATGATATCGCGACAAGGTTCCTCTCTCACTATTTAATCTCAAACAAACTTCATTCTCTCCCTATTGTATATTGCAACACTCACATCATAGCCCCACGGGTTAGGATGTAACATTCTGGAATTGCAATATAGGGTGTTATGCTGCCCAAATTTTGATTCTCCATTTGCATCACTTAACTGATTGAACCCTTGACTCATTAATGATTAAAGATTGAGATTAGCAATAATCAAACTTCAATAATCATCTTGACTAAAGGACCTTTGTTCAATTGCCATTAAAACATTCTTGTATAAACAAATCCTGATGGCTTAAACAGATAATCTGGACTATAATTAATTATGGTAGGAAGGATTATTTAAGACCATCACATGTGGACCCAATCCACAACCTTGCATGAGAAACCAATGTCTCTCATACAAGGGATCTTCTTTTGTTTCTTATTTATTTTGACTTTGTGTGTTGTGTGGAACCATTAGTAAAGAATACATCAGACTAATGTTGGCGGGTATTCCCTTATGGATAACTAGCTCGTATTCTGGGTATTAGTTACTAATTGTTATTTTGCATGATCTGGATGATTGTCAGTGGAAGCCTTGGCGGTTCGCCCATCCGGGGTTATAATAGCTGCTCGGCTGACTTCCATCCAGATACAGTTTTATTTTTATTATCTTAATTTCCAAACCTGAATCCCAATCCGTACTGGGAGTCAGTTGGCATCAGTCAATGCCAACTGATGATCATTATAGAAGGGAAGCATGTGGGTTTTTATCCGAATTCACAGACAGTGGAGGCCCAACTGGTGTTGACACCACCATTATAGGGTCAAAGCTGTCTAAATTAGCTCCATCCGAGTGATTGGGAAATTGGACAGTAGATGTTTACAGTCCACCTGATTATTCTGCCATTACTTTGGTCCCTTGACCACTTCATTCTGTGTTTCACCTTCTGTCTAGACCCGCATCTATATCTTGGGTCAATTAATTTTACACTTCCATATATCTTTATGCATGATAATATTATATACTATTGTGGTCCGTACTTATTTTGGGATCCTTCCCTTGGACAATAGAGGTCTGGATCTTAAACAGATATTGCTTATTAAATTTCCAACAAAAACCCCTTTATAAAATCCGGATCTGAGTAAGGGATAAATTCTTCAGTTATGACTAATTCATATTCTGTCAAGGGTTGTATTTTGGGGAATTAAGAAGCAGATTCACCGAGTAGGTCTCGCCTAGACTGAAAGGGTCTGTGTTTTAACTGAGAGTCTAGTACCTGACAGGGAATGATTTTCAAATCCATTATTTTCCAAAATTGCTGGTTGATGGAAATGTAAGGTTAAGTGCTACACCGAGATGGGGTCCACTTGGATTCAAATACAGTGTAGTAAATAATCTTAGAGGAACATCATCCAGGCCTTGGTTATTTTCCAAGATAGGGTTGAGTTTTCTTTCAACTGCTATCCTCTTCTGCCAAAGCATACTTTTGAGTCCTGAGTGAGTGCATCCGGAGCGAACTAATTTATTAGTTCGTTTCATTACTTTGTATCTCATAATCACCCGGAAGGAAGTGAATACACTAGTGGTTCACTGAGAGCCGGGAATTCTTGATCCATACTCCTTCATTCTGATGGGGAGCTGTCTTTTACTACCAGGGTCAGATTTTCAAAACCTCCGAGTGATAGGTTTTAAATGCTTTCTTTATTGCTTTCTTTTAACCGCTTTCATTAGAGGTCACTCGGTTGTATTGAGAGTTGTGTAGCTGCTACTAGGATTGACAGTTAAGGGATAGTTTAGGGCTGAATTCAAATCTTTGGGTGTGACATGGGAGAATGATAGTGGTACTTGGCATTTCAATAAATGATGTGTCGGGTGTTGCTTTTCCACCACAGATGAAGTAACACACCCAGGCCAGGGCAGTTACGAATCTGTGGTATCTTAGAATTTGCGGTCTTAAGAACATGTAAACTCTTAGAATTTCCTGTCCAATTTTCATTCTTTTCTTCCTGTCCTTTCTGTCTACATTGTGACTCAACCTCACGGTTGGCACAATGCACCTTTTCCCTGCTTTCGTAGATAATGTTTACTGCATTCCTAGAATAATTCTTATCCGCTTTCTAGAATAGATTTATTTGCTTTGTAGATTAATTTAATTGCTTTCGAGATCTAGTTTAAATTCCCGTCAGTAGATATTAATCATCTTTCAAACCTATTGAGCAATACGAATGGAAAATCTAGTAAAACGACGTGGGACCTGCTTCTATCGCACATCCTCCAGTGAACGATCCGGTCTTACTATAAATTACTGCAATTTTTGACACCGTGCGCTTTCGGGAGCACAGTTTCTTAACTACGAGCAATAAAAATATGACTATGTATAAATATATCCCTAATCACAACACCGTCATCATAAATTGGTTTCATTAAATAAAACCTAAACCAGGATCACGAATTTTCAGAAAATACTCATGTAGTGGGAATTAGTCAAAAGTTTCATGGCAGGAAATCATATGGCAAGAATTGATGAGAAGTATCATGGCATATTTGCCGGGGATCCTCAGTGTGACAGGCTGAAGGTCAACCTATCCCGGCTATGCCATGAGATTTGTCAACTTTTCATGACAGAGAGGACCACAGCGCCATTTGAAACCGAAGCACCATACTTGAGTAATAAAAAGATTAATACTCTTGACATATCCCTAAACCCTTTCCCGTGAATCATAACTCTTTTATTGTAATAAATCTAACCTGGTTAATTTTAGCAAAAGCTCGGGTTAACGAAACTTGTCAAAAGTTTCATGGCGCCGTTGCCGGGGAGGATGCAACGCCGTTTTATTTAGAGAATTACATTCCTCATTGCTCCTAGAGTAGCCTATACATATAATTATAAATATTCACCTTCAGAACCACTTCTAACCTGGGGATTGTACAGGTACTGTCATTATTGAAGCCGTTGTTCTATGCGAAGGAGGAAGCAAACGCCAGCCGAGATCCCGTTTAATTCTGAGATAGAAAAGACAGCTCGACGTCTTAGGGCGGAGACTAAACGAAGAAGGGAATGGGAACGACAGGCATTACTTTCGCCAAGCACCAGCAGCGATATTTCCGAAATGGCAAACCCTGACATCCCACCAATCATTCAACCCAATCCCCCACTTCACAACATTGAGAAAGACCCCGAAGATGCTGATCATGATGATTTGGATGATCCCCCTCCCCAGATCATACAAGGAGGTGGGAATCCACCAAACATGGACCAGCAGCACTTCGAGGCACCCCCTCCCAACCCGAACCAAAACCCACCAAACAACCAAAACCAACCAAATCAGCAAAATTTCCCAAACCAACAGAATCAGCAATACCATAACCCCCATCAGAATCCCCCGAATCCGAATGATTTCAATGACCCGAGGAACTATTTCATGCCTCAGAACTACTACCCACAGCAGTACCAAGGCGGGCCTGAGAACAATCATCAAGCAGCAGCTGCTGCTGATTACATGCAGCCGATTTTAGAGCCATATCTGAACATTCCTGGACAAGCTCCATTCCTGGCCAGGAACTTCGAACTGAAACCGGCCCTAATCAATCTAGTCCAGAGCAACCAGTTTGCCGGAGCAAGTCATGAAGATCCCCATGATCACCTGCAAACCTTCCTAGAATTGTGTGACACGATCAAGAATCGTGATGTACCCGCAAACACTATTCGACTAAGGCTATTCCCCTTCTCTCTGACAAGCGGAGCACGAACATGGTACAAGTCACTGCCCGTAAATCAGAAGTCTACATGGGAAGATGTGATCAGAAACTTCCTAGCAAAATACTTCCCGGAGTCCAAGGTGGATGAATGCCGCTCCAAAATTGCGGAATTCAAGATGAAACCAGACGAGTCCTTGTATGATGCAAAGGAAAGATTCTTCAACCTACTCAGAAAGTGTCCTCAACATGGCTTCCATGACTGGGAGAGACTGAGAAAGTTCTACAGTGGTCTGACCCCAGCATGGAAATCCATGCTTGATGCTGCCGGTGGTCAACATTTGCTCTACATACCGATGGACCAAGCCTGGGCAAAGATTGAAGCCATGAGTGTAAACCGTTCTGTTCTAACTGATGATGGTAATCTCACTCCCCCTCGTAGTTTATGTGCTGTAGGTACAGTAGAGAAGTCAGATATTGAAAAGCTTCAAGAGCAAGTGGCAGCGTTGTCTGTAAATCAAGGAGTTGGAAGTTCTGCGCAGGGACAGCAAACTGATGTGATCTGTGGACTGTGTCAAGGTGCTCATGCAACTGACACATGCGAGCAAGTCACAGCTGAGAGCTGTAACTATGCAGGAGCTTTTCCAAATAGACACCCGAATTTGTCTTATTCAAACAACAACGCCTTGAATTCACATCTCTTGAATAAGCCACAACAGCAGTTCAACCCTCAGCAGAATCAGGGATTCAATCAGAACAGGGGCCAACATTTTCAGAATCCAGGTTTCCAACCTCAGATCCAGCAGAGGCCACCTCAGAATTTCCAGAACTTTCAGCCCAATCAGAGTTTCCAGCCTCAGTTTGTCCCAAACCAAGGCCAGTGGAATCAGAATCAGCATCAAAATCAGAATCAGAATCAAAAGCCTCCTTCAAGGCTTGAGAATCTGATGACTGATTTCATCACTAGTCAGAAAGAGATCAACAATCAACTGCAGGCCTCCATCAGAAATGTGGAGACCCAAGTTACACAGATGGCTAACGAGATGCAGAAAAGGGACAAAGGAACATTGTCTAGTACTGCGGAAAAGAACCCGCAATGCAAGGCAATAACCTTGAAATCTGGAAGAGTACTAGCTGGACCGAAGGGAGCAGACACTGGAGCGGAATTTGAAGAAGATGATATTGTTGACAATGCTGGTAAGGAAGCTGATAATGGGAACGAAGTGGAAAAAGAGACAGCCGAATTGCAGACTGAAGCTGCGCCTGAAACGGCTGAAACAGATAAGGGTACAGGTGAAGGTACAACTTCCTTCCCTTCACCACCAAAAATTGCTAATAACAAGTACATGCCCAGGATTCCTTATCCTGCGCGGCTTAAAAATAAAGAACATGATCTTAAATTCAAGAAATTTCTGCAACGATTAAAGTCTGTAGAGATAACCATTCCTCTCACAGAAATGATTTCCGAAATGCCCATCTATGCTAAGTTCTTGAAAGAATTGATTTCAGGAAAAAGGCAGGTTGAGCAGGAAGAGGTAATTATTCTCAACAGCACATGCAGTGCCATCGTTCAGAGGAGAATGCCTGAAAAGAAAGAGGACCCCGGATGTTGCACACTTCCAGTACAATTCGGAAAGGCCAAAGTGAGTATGGGGCTTTGTGATTTAGGATCAAGCATCAATGTGATGCCACTAGCTATGGCTGTTCGCCTTAAGCTTGGAGAAATTCAACCGGTCAAGATGAGACTGCAACTTGCAGACAGATCGATCACTCAGCCCGTAGGAATCCTCAAGGATGTTGTGGTCAAAACCGGGCAGGTTCTTTTCCCGGTCGACTTCATCGTCCTCGACATTGAAGAGGATTCTGAAATGCCGCTTATCCTTGGACGCCCATTTCTAGCCACTGGTGGTGCACTGATCGACGCCAAGTCCGGAAAAGTCACTTTAAGAGTCGATGGCGAGGAGATCATCTTTGATATGGAGAAATTGCAGAAATTTCCGAATGACAGTTCTTGTTTCTCATTTGAAAATGTAATAGTTAGGGAAGAGCTTGACTCTGAACTTGATTGTGAAATGATGCTGGATGAACCATCAAAGCAGGTACTGAAGCCTGCTGGCGTGGAGCACAAGGGATGCAAAGCCGTTCACTTCGCCGATCCCGAAACAGGGGATTTGGAGGAATTTGACGGCATCGACTTCCATGATGACGCCAACCAAGAGGAGGAAGAGGATCCTGTACTGATGCAGGATCCCGAAGGTAAATCTGTTCTCCCACTACCCAATTCTCGCAAACTACTCCCTTCCGTTGAATGCCACCAGAGCTTGAACTTAAAACACTACCCGATCATCTCAAGTACGCGTTTCTCGCAGAACATAAAAAGTTACCCGTGATTGTTTCGGCTAAGCTCTCCCAAGAGCAAGAAAATGCTCTGGTGGACGTTCTTAAGAAACATGTACATGCAATAGGTTGGACCATTTCTGATATAAAAGGAATAAGCCCTTCTATTTGCATGCACAGGATTCTAATGGAAGAAGAGTTTAAACCCTTCCGTCAACCTCAGAGGCGATTGAACCCCCTTATGCAGGAAGTGGTAAGGAAAGAAGTTATCAAGCTCTTAGATGCTGGTATAATCTATCCTATCTCTGATAGCAAATGGGTTAGCCCAGTGCAGGTCGTACCCAAACGAGGAGGGATGTGCATAACCAAGAATGAGCAAGGAGAAGAGGTTGCAACCAGGCCAGTGACCGGATGGAGAGTTTGTATCGACTACCGGAAACTGAATGAGGCCACACGCAAGGACCATTTTCCATTGCCATTCATTGATCAGATGCTTGAGAGGTTGGCAGGGAGAGAGTTTTATTGCTTTTTGGATGGTTATTCTGGTTATAATCAGATTGTTATTTCTAGTGAAGACCATGATAAAACCACTTTTACTTGCCCGTACGGCACTTTTGCCTATCGACGGATGCCTTTTGGTTTGTGCAATGCACCTGCTACTTTTCAAAGATGCATGATGTCTATTTTCTCTGAATTTATCGAAAAATGCATTGAGGTCTTTATGGATGACTTCTCTGTATATGGAGATACGTTCGAAGATTGTTTGACCAATCTTGCTAAGATTTTAAAGAGGTGTGAGGACACTAACTTGGTTTTAAATTGGGAAAAGTGCCATTTTATGGTCACTGAGGGCATAGTGTTAGGTCATCGCATTTCTCGTGCAGGCATTGAAGTTGATCCAGCCAAAGTTTCCATCATTTCCAATCTCCCTCTCCCTAACTCGATCAAATCAGTTAGGAGCTTCTTAGGGCATGCCGGTTTTTACCGGCGATTCATTAAGGATTTCTCTAAAATTGCCAAGCCGCTCACTAATCTGCTTTGTAAAGAAAATCCTTTCTTAATAAATGAAGCGTGTGTCCAAGCCTTTGACACGCTCAAGAAGATGTTGGTTTCTGCACCGATAGTGCAACCACCCGATTGGTCACTGCCTTTCGAGGTAATGTGCGATGCTAGTGGTCTCGCCGTGGGCGCAGTTCTTGGACAACATAAGGATGGGAGACACTGCGTAATTCATTACGCAAGTCATGCCCTGAATGAAGCCCAAGTTAACTACACCACAACGGAGAAAGAAATGTATGCTGTAGTCTTCGCGTTTGACAAGTTCAGACAGTACCTGATAGGTACAAAGACCATAGTGTACACCGATCATACAGCATTGAGATACTTGTTTAGCAAACAAGATGCAAAACCTCGATTAATCAGGTGGGTACTTCTGTTGCAAGAATTCGACATCATAATAAAAGATAGGCGAGGTCGAGATAATGGTGCTGCTGACCACTTATCTCGATTAGATAATGATAAAAAGGAAAAAGCCGTCAATGAAGATTTCCCGGACGAACAGTTGTTCGCGTTGCATCTGCATAATCAAGCTTGTCCATGGTTTTCCGACATCGCTAACTTCTTGGCATGCGGAATAACCCCCCAGTTTTCGAACTATCATCAGAGGAATAAGTTCAAACGAGATGTATTAAGTTACTTCTGGGAAGAACCTTATCTCTTCAAACACTGCCCTGATTTAATAATCAGGCGATGTGTGACCGAGCATGAAGCTTATCAAATTGTCAGAAAATGCCATGAATCAGAATATGGAGGTCACCATGGTCCCGCTCGAACGGCCCACAAGGTCCTCGAATGTGGATTTTATTGGCCTCACATCTATGAGGATTGCAGGACATTTGTTAAGGGCTGTGACAGATGCCAAAGATTAGGAAACATCTCCAAGAGGGATGAGATGCCTCAAAAGGGGATTCTCACACTTGAAATCTTTGATGTATGGGGCATTGACTTCATGGGACCGTTTCCACCATCTGGTGGAAACTACTATATCTTGGTAGCTGTCGATTACGTATCCAAATGGGTCGAGGCTGTCGCATTACCGACCAATGATGGTAGCCAAGTCATCAAGTTCCTCAAGAACAGCATTTTCAGTCGATTTGGCGTACCTAGGGTGGTGATATCTGATGGAGGAACACACTTTATTAATAAAGGTTTTGAAACTTTAATGAGTAAAAATGGGATCCTCCATAAGATAGGCACGCCTTACCATCCTCAGACTAGTGGTCAAGTCGAAGTATCCAATCGCGAAATCAAACACATACTCGAAGCCACTGTCGGGATAACCCGTAAGGATTGGGCACGTAAGCTCAATGATGCTCTATGGGCATACCGCACAGCATATAAGACTCCCATCGGGATGTCTCCATATAGGCTGGTCTTCGGAAAAGCCTGTCATTTGCCCGTAGAGCTAGAGCATAAAGCTTACTGGGCCGTTAAAACGCTTAACTTCGATCCGAAAGTTGCTCAGAGCAAACGTAAGTTGGACCTCAATGAAATTGAGGAAATACGAGCGCAAGCTTATGAAAGCTCTCGAATTTACAAGGAGCGGACCCAGAAGTTGCACGATCGCCGGATCAAGCCTAAGTATTTTTATGTTGGTCAACATGTGTTATTATTCAATACTAGGTTGAAGCTGTTCCCCGGAAAGCTCAAATCTAGATGGGAAGGACCACATGAAGTACTAGAGGTGTTCAAAAATGGAGCTGTCAGGATTCGAACTGGCAGGGGCGATATAGTGGTGAATGGACAACGATTGAAAGAGTACCTCGGACAGTTCGATCCGGAGAAAGAAAGCCAAGCAGTGGCAGACCCGGCCTACGCTCAATAAGAAACAGCATTTAAAAACACAAAAAATTTTAGTTTATATATATATATAGTATATATTTACAGTATTTATTTCATGGCAAAAAAGTATCCAAAGATCAATTAAACATTTAGAGTACTAAGACTCTAAATGTGAGGATGTTGATATTTGGAGAAAATCTAATGCATTTCATTCATCTATCTTGCAGAAGTTCGGAACCCCCAAAAAGAGGAGCAGATAAGAGTAACATGGAAAAACCAGGTTCTTGGTTGGATTAGTTCTATGAATCTGAGAAAATGTTCTCGGGAATTGAAGAAATTCAATACCCGAAATAAAATTCACAGATAAAATGGAACTGACCCAACCTAATTTTATGCAAGTGGATTGTTTTAATTTCTAGCCCAGCATTTTGAATTTACTTGGACTGAATTTATTCAGCCCAAATCAAATAAAATGGACGCAGGCCCAATATCACACTCGGGCCCAGTCCAAGAAAATTTGAAAATTCAAAAATTCTTTGTCGCGGAAGGTCCTTTGTCGCGATGTCATACATCGCGACCAGGCCCTGTTCCGCTACAAACCCCCTTTTCTCTTTCTTAACCTTTCCCCACATCTTGTCGCGATGCACCTTGTCGCGGAGCACGACTCCGCGACCAAGCCCTGCTCCGCGACACGACCTGCGTTGACTGTCTCCATACTGAACTTTGTCGCGGTAGCCTTGTCGCGGAGCATGACTCCGCGACCAACCCTCAACTCCGCGACCTCTCTGATGTCGCGATGCCTTGTCGCGGAACCTTGTTCCGCGACAAAGTCTCGGATTCCGCGACAAAAGTTCAAGTATTTATACCCCCCCACCCTCTCCAGTTTCTTTTCACTTTCTCGTGTCATTTCAACTTCTTTCAGTTTCTTCCTCTTCCTCTTTCCCCCATTTTTCTCTCATCCGAACGAACACCACGTGTTCTTCGCACCCTTACCACTCTTTTTCTAGGGGAAACTATGGACCGATTTCATGGACTCCTCCCAAACCTTGGACCCGTGCCTAGACCCGAGCCAAGGAGGGGAGGGTAAACCCACTTTTTCCACCTGTTCATGGCCTCTATCGAACTCTTTTGCTTCTTTTTCTTATTTTTGGGTTGAGAATGACATAATGTGGTTTGTGTGAGTTTTGTTTTCTCTGTTTTTCGATTTTGAATGCTCTCGGTTTTAAGGAGCTCTTTGAAGTCCTTTTGAAACCCTTAAAAACCTACTTGAGAGTTTGTTTTAAAACTGTTAATGGATAAAGTTTTTTAGGTTTAAAACTGGAAAGAACAAACTGATGAACATTTGGGTATTGTTTTGAATATCTTGATGTTATTGGTTTGATTGATCTTGATGTGATGTGTACAGTGTTGTTTTGGTATAATAAAAGAGGTAAGATCTTTTGGGCATATTTGTTCTCATGTTGGAAATCTCATGGGAATAAATGTTTGTTTGTTTATGGAAACATAGTACAAACACCCAATAAGAAGCTTCCACTTTTAATAAAAGCAACTTTTAGAAAAAGACAAAAAGAGTTATTTTTGTTTAATGTTTGACTTGAGTTTTTGTTCCCAATGGAACACTAGTGTGAGTAAGATAGCAGTACTTTTGTCACCCAACTGCTATCCTTTTCAAAAATCCAAAATGGGACCACTCACATCCCACCTTTGTTAAATAAAACAAGTCAACCATTTTTAAAATTAAAAACAGTGTTTGCAAATTTTTGGATGCTAAAACTGTCCAAACAGTCCAAGCTATCCAGAAATAGCAGATCCGTTCCGCCACGTCTCCATTGCACATTCCAATATTCGAGCATTCCATTTCCATCTATCCATCTCATTCCACTTCCAACAAGTGTCTCGGACTTGTTTAATAAAATTGAAAACTTTTGGGCCCAATGGCTCATTAAAAAGATTTTAGGCCCAATGGCCAATTTTATTTTATTTTGGGCTCTTTAGCCCATTTAAAACCAAATATTATTTACATGAGCTTTAAATTAAAATTCAAGTCAGAAATTTAATAATCTCACATCTAGAGCAAAGCTCTAAATGTGAGGATGTTGGTTTCTGAACTTGAATAATTTCTGAAAATCATATAAAAATTGGATTCATCACTTCTTATCTTTTCAGGGGTAATCCTCCCATTCCAGACCCTGCTCCAGAAGGAACCAAGTTGCTGGACTTGCCGGTCGAACTCCTTGGTGAAATTCTCTCCCGGATAGGAGAGGATGAAATCAAGGGGGTGTTTACTGCACAACAAGTATGCAAGAAGTTCAGAGATGCTGGAAACCTTGCCATCGTGTACAAGCGATGCGAGGTTAACACCTCCACGGTGAAGAGATGGCAAGTAAGGATCCGTCGGCAGAAGGAGAGATTCCTGCGAATATGCACAGCTGCAGGAAACTTCAATCTTCAGCTCATTCCAGCACTCAGGGCATTTGCAGAGGGGAATGAGGAGCGCGCTTGTGAACTGCTACGCCCGGGACTTGAGGACAACCATAAGACGTCAATCTTCACCCGCGGATTGATGCTTATGAGTAAGACGGATGAAAGCCAAGTTGAGCAGGGAATCAGAATGATCGACAGGATGGTGACAGATCGATCAGTTTTTCGGTATACGTCCCTCAACGTTCTCGCTTGGATAACAGACCACCCAGACAACCCACAACTGTGGGCAGGCCAAGGAGTCAGAGTCTATTGCCCGAGATGGCATGCACCTCTGAGAAACCGCGATTGGTGCCTGCGTTGTGAGCTTTCCAGCTGCGTCCTCTGGCTCCGATACATGCCCTGAAGAAAGAAAGAAGAATCCTAGTTCCACTTTACCCTGCTTTGTTTTATTTCCATCTCAGTAGTAGTAATTTGCAAGGGATTTCCTCCTTTTGTGTGTGCAGGTTCGTATTAACTGCACGAGAATCCCTTGCTTCGGTTGTATTTATTTCCTTTCCCTAAATTGGAACTCAGTTTTTGAGACCACTGAACAATTCTTTACTGCTTTCCTTTGAAAAGATGTCTGCACAGTCCGAGATGAATAAGTGACTGTCAGGCCAAAAATATGCTGTTGACATACTCAGTATGTCAGCAGTGCCTCTTTACTGCTTTCAATTAAATAACCAGCAAAATATGCATAAACTTGCTCTAAATTCACAGGTTGAATTTAGGCTTGTGATTAAATTTTCAAACTTTTAAATTGGGATAATATAATTGAGAACATGCATGACATGAATTCCTGAGGTTTTGAGCTATAAAAATTTAATGATGCGATCAGCTTATTGGGTAATAAATCTGCATGTTAGAGATTTCGACTGAATAAATTGTTAGAATTAAGCTTGGACTAAATTTGAGAATATTGTATGACATGAATCAACCCAACCTTGTGAGACTTGAGCCATGAGTCATTTTCACTCATTCATTTTCCTTGATGTGTGAATCATTTTGATTAAAGGAAACTAGAACTTGCAATTGGGACCGATTCAAGACCACGCCATATTCCCGAAATCGAGCATATGATCGAGGCACCTAGAAAACCCAAATTTTTGGCCTTCGTTTGAAATCCAAACCCAAAAATATTTTCCCTTTAGGATTAACCAATTTGAGCCTATAAGCCTAATTTTTCTTTGAAGCCCTCTATATTATTCCTAGCCTTATAAAAAGACCAAGAAATTCAAACCCAAGTGTGCAAGGATGAATTCTATCAAAGGCATTACAATTTTTGATCATTAATGAAAACTATAAATCGGTATTCTATAAACCGATTCAAAAAAAAAAAAAAAAAAAAAAGAAAGAAAGAGAGAGTTGAATGTCATTCAACACAGATAAACTGCAAATGACAAAGCAATTAGACAATAGTCTAATGTCATGCAAAAGAAAACCAAAAAGAGAGAAACATTGATGATCATAAATTTTAAATAAAAATGCCAAGTTATGATGGAAGTAATTCCTGCCACTTCTTAACCCAATAATTCCCTTTTCCCACCTAATGTTACAACCGTATGCCCCGTTATAACCCTCGAATAAGACCTCGTGATCTCGATTTGAAGAAATGAGCCGGTGGCGAGTTGGTCTGATTGCAAGCTTATGGGATAATTTAATTAAAACTGATTATGAGCGTTCACTGACTGAACCCCAATTGAGAGTGAGTGAAATTTTTCCGATTCTCTTATATGTGAGGCCTTGTCTTATTACACATGTTCATGTCATCCTTTAATTCTCATCCCTAATCTTTGCATTTTTCAAACATGATATTCATGAAGGGTTGATAATGATGTTTGATTTGTAGGCCCGATATAGTGAGCAAGTATCATTTCATTAAACACTGCAATCAAGGGAGTTTAATACTTGTAATCTTTGATTGTCTTATCCCAATCCAAAAAGGATGTGATTTATGAAGCCACGAAAATGAATTGAATATGTAGAGTCCGTGTTCTTAGGAACATTGACTCTGACTGCTCGGGGACGATCAGTATTAAATGTGAGGATGTTGATAATGGCCAAAAATGACCATTATTTTCAATCCATTTCCGTGTCTTAAACGGGCATTTGATCGCATTCCGGTCTTACATTAAGTAAGAAAGCAGTCGAATTGGACTGATTTATGCATAATTGTAAAAATAATAAGCTGGTGTGAAAAAGACATAAATATGTAATTTTATTACATATTTATGTTAGAAAAATCCAAAAACATGAGAAAAAGAAAAGGAAACAAAAAGATGGGAAAAAGATAGAAAAGCCCACAAAAAGAATATTTTCGGCCCATCTGGCCCAATCCAGCAGGCCCAGGAAGACCTCTGTCGCGGAAGCCCTTGGCGCGATGCAGTGTTCCGCGACAAAGGAGGGGTTCCGCGACCAAGACACACAAATGAAGAGGAGACCTGCCAAGCCCCTTGGCGCGATGACCTTTGTCGCGATGGCATGCTCCGCGACAAAGGCATGTTCCGCGACCAAGATGCACAAATAGAGACACAAGACCCAGTCGAGAAGCCTTGCCACATGCAGTGTGTTCCGCGACCAACTTGATGCTCCGAGACAAAGCTGTGATGTGTGTGATGTCTTAAGACACAATGGGCTAGAATCTAGGCCCATGGGCTTAGGGTTACACTTCTATAAATATGAGGTGTCTCCCATGAGCTAGAGGTTGGTTGGAAATTTTGTTGATTAAGAAGTTCTTGAAGACAAAGCAGTAGGAGTTCTCTCTTAGGTAGAGTAGTTTAGGTTTATTTTCATGTATTATTTAATTTTTGCTCTTAGTTTAGCTTAGTTTAGTGTTTTACTGTTCACAGTGCTTAGATAGCCATCTTTAATATCATGTTTTGTTTTCTAAACTCTTGTTTTAGGGTTTGTAATACCCAAATCATGGGTATTAACAACACCCCTTCAATAATATGGGAAAACATTCAGCATTTGTGTCCCAAATCATGAAATGGGTCTCACACCCCATGGATTTATGCTTTCTTTTCCATTTTGGGGTCATTTGACCCCCATTTTGTTATTTTTATGTTTACTGTTGGCATATTATGGATAATGTTGTGTGGATGTGTGATCAAACCCTAGATTAGGACTCCTGCTTTATTTTAATATTCTGCCCTTCCTTGTTATTTTTGTTTAAGCATGTTCTTCTTTATTTTGAATGTTTCTTGCTTATTTTTAGCTTAGAATAGCTTTTTGATCTGAAATAGGGTGAGATCACGCTGTTTGCATGCCACTGTTCATTTCTGCTTTTTCTGACTTTTGTCCTGAACCACCTTGGGCGCCAACCGCCTTCTGGCGCGGAACCACGTTCCGCGACAAAATGGCTGTTCCGCGACCAAGGTGTTTCAAGACACTTGTCTCCATAATTTAAAACCCTTTGTCGCGGAATACCTTGTCGCGGAGCCACGTTCCGCGACAAAACTGTCCATGCATAGCGACAAAGGAGCCAAACTCTTGCATTTTGTCTTCATGGCTTCTTGTCGCGGAATTATCTTGTCGCGGAGCCACGTTCCGCGACAAAATCCCACTCCGAGACAGAAAAATTATGCCATGATTCCTTGATCTTTGAACACTTTGTCGCGGAACACTTTGTCGCGATGTCACTCTTGTCGCGGAACCACGTTCCGCGACAAAACCTTGCATAGCGACAAAGAGGCGTTATGCTGCCAAAAATTCTAAAAACTTGTCGGGATGTCCATGTCGCGGACCTCGGTCCGCGACAAAATTTATGATATCGCGACAAGGTTCCTCTCTCACTATTTAATCTCAAACAAACTTCATTCTCTCCCTATTGTATATTGCAACACTCACATCATAGCCCCACGGGTTAGGATGTAACATTCTGGAATTGCAATATAGGGTGTTATGCTGCCCAAATTTTGATTCTCCATTTGCATCACTTAACTGATTGAACCCTTGACTCATTAATGATTAAAGATTGAGATTAGCAATAATCAAACTTCAATAATCATCTTGACTAAAGGACCTTTGTTCAATTGCCATTAAAACATTCTTGTATAAACAAATCCTGATGGCTTAAACAGATAATCTGGACTATAATTAATTATGGTAGGAAGGATTATTTAAGACCATCACATGTGGACCCAATCCACAACCTTGCATGAGAAACCAATGTCTCTCATACAAGGGATCTTCTTTTGTTTCTTATTTATTTTGACTTTGTGTGTTGTGTGGAACCATTAGTAAAGAATACATCAGACTAATGTTGGCGGGTATTCCCTTATGGATAACTAGCTCGTATTCTGGGTATTAGTTACTAATTGTTATTTTGCATGATCTGGATGATTGTCAGTGGAAGCCTTGGCGGTTCGCCCATCCGGGGTTATAATAGCTGCTCGGCTGACTTCCATCCAGATACAGTTTTATTTTTATTATCTTAATTTCCAAACCTGAATCCCAATCCGTACTGGGAGTCAGTTGGCATCAGTCAATGCCAACTGATGATCATTATAGAAGGGAAGCATGTGGGTTTTTATCCGAATTCACAGACAGTGGAGGCCCAACTGGTGTTGACACCACCATTATAGGGTCAAAGCTGTCTAAATTAGCTCCATCCGAGTGATTGGGAAATTGGACAGTAGATGTTTACAGTCCACCTGATTATTCTGCCATTACTTTGGTCCCTTGACCACTTCATTATGTGTTTCACCTTCTGTCTAGACCCGCATCTATATCTTGGGTCAATTAATTTTACACTTCCATATATCTTTATGCATGATAATATTATATACTATTGTGGTCCGTACTTATTTTGGGATCCTTCCCTTGGACAATAGAAGTCTGGATCTTAAACAGATATTGCTTATTAAATTTCCAACAAAAACCCCTTTATAAAATCCGGATCTGAGTAAGGGATAAATTCTTCAGTTATGACTAATTCATATTCTGTCAAGGGTTGTATTTTGGGGAATTAAGAAGCAGATTCAGCGAGTAGGTCTCGCCTAGACTGAAAGGGTCTGTGTTTTAACTGAGAGTCTAGTACCTGACAGGGAATGATTTTCAAATCCATTATTTTCCAAAATTGCTGGTTGATGGAAATGTAAGGTTAAGTGCTACACCGAGATGGGGTCCACTTGGATTCAAATACAGTGTAGTAAATAATCTTAGAGGAACATCATCCAGGCCTTGGTTATTTTCCAAGATAGGGTTGAGTTTTCTTTCAACTGCTATCCTCTTCTGCCAAAGCATACTTTTGAGTCCTGAGTGAGTGCATCCGGAGCGAACTAATTTATTAGTTCGTTTCATTAGTTTGTATCTCATAATCACCCGGAAGGAAGTGAATACACTAGTGGTTCACTGAGAGCCGGGAATTCTTGATCCATACTCCTTCATTCTGATGGGGAGCTGTCTTTTACTACCAGGGTCAGATTTTCAAAACCTCCGAGTGATAGGTTTTAAATGCTTTCTTTACTGCTTTCTTTTAACCGCTTTCATTAGAGGTCACTCGGTTGTATTGAGAGTTGTGTAGCTGCTACTAGGATTGACAGTTAAGGGATAGTTTAGGGCTGAATTCAAATCTTTGGGTGTGACATGGGAGAATGATAGTGGTACTTGGCATTTCAATAAATGATGTGTCGGGTGTTGCTTTTCCACCACAGATGAAGTAACACACCCAGGCCAGGGCAGTTACGAATCTGTGGTATCTTAGAATTTGCGGTCTTAAGAACATGTAAACTCATATTGCAAGTACCTGTCTGTTAAAGGGAAAGCCTTATTGAGAGCATGAGAATTAGCTATCTGATAGAATTATCCCAAACAAAGATCTGCGTATGAAAATGGAAGTTTAATATTGTTGTATCTAAATCCTATCCAATTTTCATTCTTTTCTTCCTGTCCTTTCTGTCTACATTGTGACTCAACCTCACGGTTGGCACAATGCACCTTTTCCCTGCTTTCGTAGATAATGTTTACTGCATTCCTAGAATAATTCTTATCCGCTTTCTAGAATAGATTTATTTGCTTTGTAGATTAATTTAATTGCTTTCGAGATCTAGTTTAAATTCCCGTCAGTAGATATTAATCATCTTTCAAACCTATTGAGCAATACGAATGGAAAATCTAGTAAAACGACGTGGGACCTGCTTCTATCGCACATCCTCCAGTGAACGATCCGGTCTTACTATAAATTACTGCAATTTTTGACACCGTGCGCTTTCGGGAGCACAGTTTCTTAACTACGAGCAATAAAAATATGACTATGTATAAATATATCCCTAATCACAACACCGCCATCATAAATTGGTTTCATTAAATAAAACCTAAACCAGGATCACGAATTTTCAGAAAATACTCATGTAGTGGGAATTAGTCAAAAGTTTCATGGCAGGAAATCATATGGCAAGAATTGATGAGAAGTATCATGGCATATTTGCCGGGGATCCTCAGTGTGACAGGCTGAAGGTCAACCTATCCCGGCTATGCCATGAGATTTGTCAACTTTTCATGACAGAGAGGACCACAGCGCCATTTGAAACCAAAGCACCATACTTGAGTAATAAAAAGATTAATACTCTTGACATATCCCTAAACCCTTTCCCGTGAATCATAACTCTTTTATTGTAATAAATCTAACCTGGTTAATTTTAGCAAAAGCTCGGGTTAACGAAACTTGTCAAAAGTTTCAGTAAGCTCTGGAGTTGTTAGCATAACCTAGAAACAACCCTTTTTCTGATCTAGCATCGAACTTATTAAGTTGTTCTCGGTCCCTGTAAACATGACAAGGACAACCAAATGTATGAAAATATTTAACATTAGGAAGTTTATCATACCATATCTGATAAGGAGTGAAGTTCGTTTTTGGCCTCAAGAGAACTCTATTTGCAACATGGCAAGCTGTGTTGATTGCCTCTGCCCAAAATGTCTTTGGAAGTGTACTATCATGAAGCATAGACCTTGCCATCTCCTGTAAAGTCCTGTTCTTTCTTTCAACAATACCATTTTGTTGAGGAGTCTTTGGGGCAGAGAATTCTTGAGCAATTCCATGTAATTTACAGAATTCAGTGAACTGTTGGTTGTCAAACTCTCTTCCATGATCGGTTCTAATCCTTTTGATCTTAGTTTGTCTTTGATTCATGATCTTCAGGCTTAAAGACTCAAAATACTCAAAGGCTTCATCTTTGGACCTGAGAAAACAAACAAAAGTGAATCTAGAAAAATCATCAACTATCACAAGTACATACCTCTTGCCATTAAGGCTTTCAACTTCTAATGGACCCATCAAGTCCATATGAATAAGTTCAAGGCAGTGATTTGTGATAATTTCATCAACTCGTTTGTGTTGAGCCTTAGTTTGTTTTCCTTTGGAACATCCTTCACAGACAATTTTGAAGTTGTTCTGTAGTTTGGGCAACCCTTTGATAGCTCCAGAAATGCTCAATTTGTAAGGAGTTTGATAATTCAAGTGTGCCATTCTCTTGTGCCATAGGCTTGTAAGATCTTCTTTCAAAATCAAAGCCCTGTCTACTGTTTCCTTTAAGATATAACAATTGTTAGTAGACCTTTTTCCTGACATAATACACTTATAGTCTTTAAACACATAACAAGTATTCATGTCAAATAGCACTAAGGATTTTTCATCACATAATTGACTTATGGAAATCAAGTTAGTAGTCAATCCTTCTACAAAGTAAACTTTAGAAAGATTAGAAAGGACTCCCTTGTCAATTTTACCAAAACCAGTGATCTTGCCTTTAGCATCACCACCATACATCACCTCTCCACAATCTTGCTCTGTAAAGTTTTGAAGAATGTTCTTTGTTCCAGTCATATGCCTAGAGCATCCAGAGTCAAAATACCACAAGGTATTTTTATGATGTGCCTGCAATGATACAACAACAAGACCAAGTGATTGTTGATTAGAATGTTTAGGTATCCAGGCCTTACGAATCTGGATCTTCTTCTGTAGTTCTAACGATGGCCAGACAACAGGTCTTCCATTTATGAGATCTCGAACAATCCTTAGACAAGTGTCTGCTTGATGACCAGGTAGACCACAATAGATACAATCCCTTGAGTCTTGAGGTGCAATATTGACTTGTATAGGCACATTTTTATAGGTAGCAACATAGCTTGATTCTTCACCAAGATATCCTCCACTGACAAAAGTTCTCTTGGTTGATTTGAACTTGTTTGGTTTCCCTTTCTTCTTGTAACCAATACCTGAAATATCACCAGGTCTTTTGCATAAAGAAAGAACTGAATCCAATTTATTTTTACCTTTTACCGTTTGAGAGAGTTCATTGCATTTAGCTTGAAGTTGTAGATTTTCTGTGGCCAAGCAGGTTTTTGCATCAGAAAGTTTGGAGCATTCAACTTGAAGTTCCTCTACTTTGAGCTTAGCTAGTTTCAATTCCTTTTGAATTTTGATCTTCTCAGCAAATAGATTGTCATAGGAAATTCCGAGGTCAGCTAGTTGTGATAACAACTTCTTGTTCTCACTGAAGGCAGTATCATACTCGAACTTTAACTCTTCATATGCATCAGCTAGCTTAGAGTATATTTCACTGATATTACCTGCATTCATAGAATCATCTTCATCAGTAGAATAATCTATTGAATTTGTTATACCTGGTTGGGGGCTACAATCACGAATAGTCAATGCTACAACATCTTCAGAGTCACTCTGTTGTTCCTCCGTTGCGTCAACATCGGATTCACCATCACTGAGTGTAGCTTGATATGCTTTTCCTTCTTTCCTCTTGGCAGTAGGACATTCCTTCTTGACATGCCCTTTTCCTCCACATTCAAAGCACACAATAGAAGAGAATTTGTCAAATTTTTCTGGCTCCTTAAGTTTCCTGACATTGTTGCCTTTGCCTTCATATTTCTTGGATCATTTATTCTGTTGTTTGTCAGTCCTTGTAACACCATGCGAACTGGATTTCTGAGGCTTGCCTTTCTGTAACTGTCTTGCTCTCTTTTCTTGAAGAAATTTAGCCATCCTTCTAGTGATCAAAGATAATTCCTCATCTAAATCATCATCAGAATCTTCAATCTTCTCAGCCTTTAGAGCAATACTCTTCGACTTTCCTTTGCTTCTTGATTCCAGATGATTCATCTCATAATTTTGTAAATTGCCAACCAATTCTTCCAAAGTCATGGTGTTGGTCTTTTCACTTTCTTCAAGAACTGAAATCTTCCCAGAGTATTTAGGTGACACAGTGCGTAGCATCTTTCGAACCAGTTTTTGTTCATCAAAATGCATTCCTAGCTCTATGCATTGATTAACCACATTTTGAAATCTTTCAAAATAAGTTGAGATGTTTTCATCATCTGTCATCTCCAACCTGTCATACAAAGATTCAACACGATGTAATCGAGTTAGTTTAACATCAGCAGAACCTTCAAACCTGACTTCAAGAAATCTCCACATATCATGGGCATTTTTGCAATTCTTGATCATTCTATGTTGTGCCTCTTCCATGGCTCCATTGATCGCGTTCATAGCTGAATAATTCCCTTATTTTGCAGCCCTTTCCGCTGCTGTGTATTCAGCCTTTCTGGCTAATCGAATTATTGGAGCAGCAGCTGGTGTAGCGGTGGTTGTGGTGGCAGTTGTAGAAGTGGTGTTCGTTGATGTGGATGTGGTCGTTGTTGCAGTGACAACGGCAGGAGTCTCAGTCCTCGTTGGTGGTTCCCATGCTTCTTCGACTGCATCCCAGACATCCTCTCCAAGAGCCCTAAGATAGCACTCCATTCTTGACTTCCAGTAGCTGTAATTGTTTCCATCGAAGACTGGTGGACGAAGATGCGAAATTTCCCTACTCATGATGAATCTTGAATCTTCAGAAAAGCGTTTGAAGATTGGCTCTGATACCAATTGACAGTCCCAACGAGCAGGGTGTTAACGAGTAGTTCTGATCACACACACACAATTGCAGAAAAGTAAAGAACAATTGTTTGTTGACCCGGTTCGGACCTCCTGTCCTACATCCAGGGGATTCCAATCCAGGCGAGAATACTTCAACAAAGATCAAGAACAACTACAGAACTCGAACTAGTTTCTATCAACTCGATCTAGAGAATGACAAGACTCCCCCTCAATCTCTAATCTCCCTAATGAGAAACTCTGTAACGATCATGTAGTTCCTGCAACTTGTTGACATCCCTGAACAAGAACCCTATACTAATTCAAGAAGTTTCCTTCCTTGAATTTACAACTCAATCTAAGATATACAAACATGAATTTCACAAATTCACTCCAGAACAAAACCCTTGATCATCTAAACATGAAGAACTTGTTTTGACTTCTAGAGTATATCTTCTAATCAAGACTAATATCTCTCTCGGTAAAGTGTAGAAGATTAAAAGTAAAATTACAAAGACTGACTCAAAGACTCAAATGAATGGAATATATGTAAACTGAAAGTCATCTTGGTCTTTGAGTCCCTGGAGCTGGTGAGGCTTGATCGACAAACACAAAACTGTCCTGTTGTTAGTGTGCTGTATTGACACCAATAAGATCCTGCATGAAATGTTTAGTGCCCACATTAAGTGTTTCTTACATCTGCATACTGTTGGTCTGATCATTTGTTATGTGTTTAGTTGTTTACCACTAAAAGTCCTTAATGCATTTTGAAGAATTTTGAAGCCTGGGCATGGCTTCATAGATATTGAAGAATACTTTCAATCCCTTGTGCTCAGTAGAGGACCAACTGAATTATTTTTCAAATAATGAGGAGTTCATATCAAATAGCCCACTGAGAGGAACTTCTGATTTTTAAGATACTAAGAGTGCACTGGGTAATTCATTGGGGTTTTAGTAAAATGAGATCAAATGCTATGATCCAGCACACTTTCTGGCCACATATTGTGCACGCCCGTCACTGCAACGGCCGAAAATTGTATTGGATACGGCCACATATTTTTTTTTCAAATTCATACGTTTAGTGGCCTAAAATTAGACTAGTGGCCTATTTTAATATTAACTCACTTAAGGTTAACATCTGTGAGCACAATGCCCTTTGATAAGTAGAAACACACGGGAAAAGAAAAAAAATCGCCTTAACGCTTAAGTGCAAATTTTTCATGTTCCATTGCCTTAATAATCAATCTAGTGCATTGCATACATAATTATCGTCTGGTTGTATCATGATTGTTAATTTGCCTCAATTCTTTATTAACGATTTCATTGGCTACTGGTTCTTTCTTCTACAGGACATGGAACCCCAACCACCCACTTGGGCTGTGACACGAAGTCGCTATTTTAAGCCCCCGGTGAAGGAAGATCCAGTCAATGAAACCAATCAAAGGCATCACCCTGTAAGTATGGGGCGGGAAGTTTATGTATACTAATTTCCTTACATATTATGTGCTCCTCCAGTGCACTGCATAGTTTATACATGTGTTAATCATCATCACATTACCATATTCATCGACCGAGACTTTCAATAAGCTATCAAAATATTTAACACTCACCATATCTACCTTCTGATCAGTCAATGCGTGCTTCACACACACACACACATGTTTCCATAAATATTCCAATACTTGTTATGAACATCTCTCGTGTGCTAATGAATTAGACCCTTTGTGGTTACTCATTGTTGTTTTAAAAATTGCACCTTTTCAGGGAGGACCATACAATGTAAACACAACCGGAGATCACAGTTCAACGGAGGGCTTGAATGCTGGCAACCGGTTTTGTCACAGCCCATGTCACAGCCCATGTTAAGCCCATGTTAAGGTTAGAAAACTTTTGTTATAAAATATCTTGCTTTAGTAAGTATTTGATTTAAAATAAACTTCGAGGACGAAGTTTGTTTTTAAGGAGGATAGATTGTAATACCCCTTAGATTTAGTTATAGTATTTCAGAAAAAAAAAAATAGTGAGATATAATTTAATAGAAGAGTTGTCTGCCATGAATTATAAATTTAATATGACTTAAGTTAAAATTTTTGGAGAATGATATAATAAATGAATTATTTTCCTAATTAAATAGAGAGTGATGGGAAAATATTGCCCTAATTAAATAGAGTGATGGGAAAATATTTTCTAATAGGAAAAAGTTATAAGTATTTGAAAGAATAATATTTTAGAGAGATGAGATTTGATTTAAAGATATAAATGGATAAAAATAATAAATAGGGCTATTTGTTAACAAGAGGGGTTTTAACATCTTGAAACTAAATTTGCTCTGTACCAAAAAAAAACATCTTGAAACTAAATTTAGTTAAAGTTAAGAAATATTCTAAAGATTTCGATAACCAATTGGTTAGGTAAGTGGACTCATAACTTAAAGCTTGTGTGTTCGAACCCTACTTATTATGAAAATTTTTACCTAAAAGAAGAATAAGTAATAAATAAATAATAAAGTCCAATCAAATAAAAAGATGACAACCCAAGGAATGGGCATACACGGCAAAGAAAATAATAACACTAATACCAAAAAAAATAGTAATAATAAAACACTATTAAAGAAATAAATAAAATAAAATAAATTACACAAACAAGCTAAGTGTTGTACGTGGGAAAGGAAAAAGTATTAAAAAAAATAATAAAAAAAAAAATTGAAAGGACAAAAGGTGATGGTATGGACGAGAGTTTAAAGGAATAAAATAATAATAACTAAACTTATAATAATGATAACGACAGTGCATTCTCTTGGATAATACAAGGAAAATAAAAATATATATGCACTTGGATGATACAAGGAAAATAAATATATATATATATATATAAAGATAAGGAGGGAGGATAAGACAACTTAGAGATGATGTAAGTAATACAATAAATGTGAATGAATATATAATGAGTACAGACAAAATCAAGAATCTGTGCAGAGATATGGGCATAAAAAGAATAATGTGTATAAAAGGGTTGTAGAGTCAGTAGCTAGAAAAGAAATATATTAGTAATTGAATAAATAAGTGAACAAAGGAGGGCACAAGGAAACCTATGCATGATAGGCACAGACTATGGGATAAGAAAGTTGGAGAGTAGGAAGAGATAGGGAAATAAATAAATAAGTAAATAAAAATAATCAAGGGAAGGGACGGGTAACAACACCCCCTAAGTATTAGGATGAGAATCTGTTCAAAATAGAAAAGAATATATAATAAAAAAATAATAAGTAAAATAAAATTTGTGTATAAAATAAATGAAATAGAAGTATAAAATAAGGACAACTAGAGGTAATAATCTTATCTCCTGCGTATGAGGAGATGTGAAATAGAAATATTAATATAGTAAATAAATATTATAAGTATAGAAGAGGAAATACAATTTTCTTTAGTCATTTCATGCAGGCCATGCAGGAGGAAGCGTAATACGAAACCTGCAGAATAAAAGATCCAATCACAAAAATAATAAAAAAATTTAATAATAATAGAATAATGGAATGGTGTGGTGAGGCTCGGCTATAAATAGAAGTGGGATTCACTTCTTCACTCACACCCAAAACAAAGAAACAACATAATTGTTAGGTAGTGTAGAAAGAGATCGGTTGAGAGAGAAAAGAAATTGTGGGAAAAATATAATAGTAGTGGTGAGTAAAATAATAATAATAATAATACTATAGGCAGGTGCTGGAGTAGTTGCAGTCCCAGATTTCAGTAGGCTATTGTCAGGGAGATAGTAAGTAAATTTATATTCTGCGGGCGTTGTCCCAAAATTTATTTTTTTTTTGTATGCTTAATTCCTTCTTGCTTTAAATAATTTAGAATTATTCATGCAAATGATTTATGCAGAGGAAATGCCCTAGTATGAGTTTAATTATTTTTGGGCTAGGCCATGCATGTGAAAATTTTATTTCCAGTGTATGGCATGTAAATTATTGAGATGATATTATTATACGGGATATAAAGAGAATTGTGTTAGGCCAAGGGTCTCACAATCAGTTCTAGTTGCAAGGGAGGGCCGCCCTTGTATACTCATAGTCTTGATTACTGTCACTATGAAAGCATGTTAGGTCCTATGAGATACCCCGGGTGTAGACGTCATAGTCGAGCAACATGATACAGAGAACCAGAATTTTTTAACGGTTTGACATGTCATTTACTGCTTGAGTCATTATATTTAATTTTGTCCCATGAGTATAAATTTATTTACTCAGCCGGTGTGCTGATAAATTATATGTGCACTCTTTTCAGGATTTGACATATGTGGAGATGACTAGACGCATGGGCACGGGCATGGGTATCAAACATTTTGTGCAAAATAAATATATAAATATATAAATATATTATATTATTAGTAAACTATTGTGTTTAAAATTTAAAGTTATGTCAAATTACTTTGGGGGCGACGAGCCTTAGTTGTCATATTTTGCGAACTCTGATATATTATAATTTGTAAATAATAAAGTTATTGTTTTAAGCATGTGTTAGCAATCAATTTAATTAGCCTTAGCGTCAATTAATTAAGTTAGCCTGGGTCAGACGACCTAAGCGAGGTTAATTAAGGAGCGTGGCGGTAACAACCCCGGGTTCTTAATTGAGGCTTCCGCCGCGGAACTAAGAGTAGGAAAACGGGGTGTTACAGGTTTGATCTATACATTAAAAATGTATATAATATGAATGTAACAGAGATGAATTCTGAAGATCTAGAGGCAGCAAACATTTATTTCGAGCTGTCCACTAAGCGAAACTTCACAGATGCTCAGTGATGTAATAAATATGCATCTGTGAAATTAAGTGCAATCTGCACTTTGAAAAGTAGGGCCTCTTGTTGACAATTTCTTTTACATTGTAATGATGTTTGATGAGAGTCGTGTAAATGAATCATGATGCAAAATATCGTTGGCATTAATTCATCAGTCGTGCAAAATATCATAAACATTAATTCATTATCAAACTATATCTTCTTGTGAATTCAGAAGCAGTTTTTTCTCATGAATTTGAAGAGCACCGTGGTTGCACTTTTTAGGAATTATCTGGATTGTTGCAAAATATCATTAGCATTAATTAGCAAACTATATTTTCTTGTGAATTCAGAAGCAGGTTTTTCTCATGAATTTAAGCACCGTGGTTGCACCTTTGATAGTGTCTGTTAGTACCTCTATTTTTGAGATAATGTGTTCCACTCCGATGTTGAACACTAGGTAGGATCCCACCCCCTCGTCCTTATCCGTCTGACAAACTTGGCAAGATATCTCTGGATCGGATAAGCATGTTTTTACATGGCAAGGCGTGTCTCCAACGGCTGTCTCCCATTTCCTTTCGTCGGACGTTTGAGCTAAGGAAAGAATATATTCTATTCGAAGGCAATGGGACAACTATGGAAGGAGGAAGATATTGTGGGGCTGATTATCCTCTTCCATAGTAGTAGGGATTCTCGGACATCTACTTAAGAAGGATGGATCACATTTTGAATTACCCTTCCTACGATCAATACGCACGAGAGAATTCCAATACCAATCTCTTCACCCCATCCGCAAGATTCATCACTTGTGAAAGAGATTGATACTTGAGTGATTATTTCTGTCATCATACACATTGAACCCTTGATTGATTTCGACACGTTCGATCAAGGGAAGCACTCAAGTTCGTGTCAATAAGATTCCACCCTTCATTGCTACATCAAAGGGAGGATCTTTTACAGGTTCACTCAAGGGAAACTTGGAGAAGGAGTCTTCAAGGGGTCGAAGCAGAATCGGAGCATTCTCACCAGAAAAGGGAGTTTCTGGTACCATCGATCATCCGCTTGGGTGTTGGAGTAAAAGGTTACTAGTTCACTATTGTTCGTGCTGTAACGTGGTGTTCGAACACATAGTGGAACACTCCTGGACTGGTATCCCCCAGATGTAGGCCTTGGGCCGAACTGGGTCAACAACTCTCTGTTTGTTCTTGTTTCTTTACTGCACTTATTTACCTCTGAGCACTAACCTACTAACAAGTTATTTAAGTGTGTGTTTGAGCAAACAGTTGTGGTTAAGATTCTTAATCTTGACGTATAAGGGACCAACAAGTGGTATCAGAGCTCACATACCTTCGGGTGAGATCCAAACGTCAAGATGAGTCGGGAAGGAGGAAACATTTCCAGGCCACCTTTGCTAGATGGGACGAATTTTTCTTATTGGAAGACCAGGATGAGGGCTTTTCTCATGGCCATTGATGAAGGTGTTTGGGATGCTGTTGAAACCAAGTTCGAACGTCCCACTGTGGAGGACGATGAAGGTGTCAAAACACCCAAACCCAAGGACAAATGGACTGCGGAAGAAAAGACCCTATCCTCCATGAACTCCAAGGCTCTTAATGCTATTTTCAATGGAGTCACTGAAGATCAATACAAGCTTATCTCCGCATGTGACACGGCGTATGATGCATGGGAAGTACTGGTAAACTCCCATGAAGGTATGGCCTCTGTTAGATCCTCCAAGTTAATTTCCATTGAATCCCAATTTCATAAACTTGTTATGGATGAGAATGAGAGTATTGTTAGCTATGTTGGTAGAATTCGTGACTTGACCAACCAGGCACATCAACTTGGGAAAACCTATTCCCAACAAGAGTTGGTGAGAAAGATTGTAGGGACTATTCCCGACAGGTTCAACCCCAAGATTGCTGCCCTAGAACTCTACAAGGATTACTCCACTATGCAAGTAGATGAACTAATGGGGATACTCCAGTCTTGGGAAATGGATCACTGCAAGGAGGTTGGTGGCAAAAGGATAGCCTTCAAGGCCGAATCAAAGGTGGTGAATGACAAGGAAGCCGAGATTGATAGTGATCACAGTGATGATGACGAGATCTCTCTTCTCACAAAGAGACTGGCCAGACTTCTCAAGAATAAGAAAGGGAAGGAAGGTTTTTCAAGTGGGAAGGGCGATGGATCAAACTACAGGAGAGATTCCAAAAGAAGATCCAAACCCTATGGCAAGGATCAACAGTCCGAAGAAAGGCCCAAGGGACCGGAATGCTACGAATGCAGAGGTTTTGGTCACATTAGGGCAGATTGTGGAAATCTAAAGAAGAAGGAAAAGAAGACCTACCACATTACCTTTAGTGACCCTGATGAGGAACCTGAATGCAGTGAGGGAGAATCTGAGCATGGGATTGCTCTCATGGCTCCAGGATCATGGGATTCAGACTCATGTTCGGACACTGAATCACAACACGGTACTGATTCTAACCCTATTAATAATGATTTCCCTGATCATGATTGCGCATCTCTTAGCAGCAAAGAAGCAGACAAAATAGAGCGTCTCACAGACCTCTACAATGAAGTTTTTGAGAAATTAGAAACTTCTATGACCGAGATAGAAGATCTGCAAAGAACCAATCAAAAGCTTAGAGATGAGGTCGAAAGGCTCCTGGACGAGAACAAAGCCTTACTAGCTAAGGCTGAAGCAGTGTCCATCCACGTGACTGAACTTGAGGCTGGAATTCTCTTTGAAAAGGAGGAAAAGGAGAAGATGTCTACCAAGCATGATTTAGTTACAGTGGAAATCACTGAACTCCGGGAGAAACTCAGCAAATCTGAAAAATTCTGTCGGACATGAATAAAGGGAAGGCCAAACTCGATGACGCTCTAGCAGCTGGGAAATCTCATGGGAACAGGCGAGGTCTTGGGTACAGCAACTTCAGTACTGCCTCTACCTCCAAAGGGAATATCAAGTTCGTTGCAGGAGGACAACTGAGTGACCGCACACCTAGTCAGAACACTAAAACTGTTCACAAAGGTCCCAAGGGGTATAACAAAAGGAGGAATTCGTTCAAAGGACCTCTCATATGCGACTATTGCAAGTTCAGAGGGCACAAGACCGAACACTGTCGAAAGATCATCAAGGATCTTCTTGAAGGAAAACCGGTGAGATGGCCTAATGAAGAACTCAAGAAGAGGATCTCCATAAGGCGTGAATGGGTTACCAAAATCTCTGCAAGATGTAATGTGGCTTTCCTATCCTTTAGACAAAAGGGTAAGAATGCAACTTGGTACTTCGACAGTGGCTGTTCGAGGCACATGACAGGAGACAAAGATGTTCTCAAACCATTCAAAGATGTTGATGGTGGATCGGTGGTCTTTGGAAACGGCAAAAAGGGTCGTCTCTCTGGACAAGGAACTCTCCATGGAGATGGTCTACCTAAGCTCAACAATGTCTAATATGTGGAGGGATTGCATGCTAACCTCATTAGCATAAGTCAGCTATGCGATGAAGACTTGACTGTATCCTTTAACAAAAAATATTGTGAAGTTCTCGACCCTAACAATGTATGCGTCATGAGGGGACTGAGATCTCGGAATGACTGCTATTTACTTGTACAAACTTGCAATTTTGTGAAAGATGCAGGAAGCTCCCGAAATCTACTCTGGCATGAAAAGTTAGGTCATCTGAACTTCAGAGATCTGATCAAGTTGAGCAGGACAGGAGCTGTTCGTGGACTTCCAGACCTAAAGAAACATGACTCTGACTTTTGTTAAGACTGTGCCAAGAATAAGCAAACTTGCGTGTCCCATCCCGTGACTGAACCCAATGCCACAACACACTGTCTGGAACTCCTACACATGGACCTCATTGGACCAACTGAAATGTCTAGTCTGGGAGGTAAAAGGTACATTTTCGTTTGTGTAGATGATTTTTCCAGATATACGTGGGTTGATTTTCTCAGGGAAAAGAGCGAAGCTTTCAAAGCCTTTATGAAACTGTGCAATCAAATTATGAACGAAAAAGACTGCAAAGTGAAGAGAATTCGCAGTGATCATGGGAAGGAATTCGAGAATCAAGCATTCGAGGATTACTGTTCCAGCATTGGGATCAAACACGAGTTTTCAGCACCAAAGACTCCTCAGCAGAATGGAGTAGTGGAGAGAAAGAATCGCACCTTGCAAGAAATGGCACGAGTCATGATGAACTCCAAGAAGGTTCCTGAGTTCCTCTGGGCAGAAGCAATCAACACGGCGTGCTATATGATAAATCGAGTGTATATCAGGCCTAAAACACTCATGACTCCATACGAATTATGGAAGGGTAAAAAGACTTCAATATCATATTTTCACATCTTTGGTTGCAAGTGTTTTGTGCTTAATGACAGGGAATACACCGGGAAGTTCAAAGAGAAAAGTGACGAGGGCATCTTTGTTGGGTATTCAACATCTAGCAAGGCTTTTCGAGTATACAACTCCAGAACCAGGAAGGTAATCGAATCCACAAACGTCATTGTGGAAGATGCGCCCAACAGAGGAACACCAGTCGAATCCCAAGAGGAGGATGCAGAGAAAGACACCCAAAGCTCTGGACAAACTCGATCTTTGTCTGGAGACAAGCAGGAAACCACCGCGGAAAGTGATGAGATCCAACCCAGTGTTCAAACACCAGTTGGAACACCGTCACAATCAGAGGTGGCTGCTCCCCAAGTCAGAATCCATCATAATCACAATCCAGAGGATGTAATTGGGGACGTTCTTGAAGATCGGAGAACTCGTGTAAAGAAGAAGATCGACTATAGAGAGTTTGCAGGATTACATTGCTTCACCTCAAGGATTGAACCCTCAAGAGTTGAAGAAGCTCTACAAGACGAGAATTGGATCAATGCCATGCAGGAAGAGCTCGCTCGGTTCAAGAGGAATGAAGTATGGACCTTGGTCGAGCGTCCACATAACATCAACGTCATTGGAACAAAGTGGGTTTTCAAGAACAAAAGTGACGAGAATGGGAATGTGATTCGAAACAAAGCTAGGCTCGTAGCTCAAGGGTACACCCAAGTGGAAGGAATAGACTACAGTGAGACCTTTGCACCCGTAGCAAGACTCGAAGCTGTGAGACTACTCCTTGCCATTGCATGTTCGATGGGCTTTAAACTCTATCAGATGGACGTGAAGAGCGCCTTTTTAAATGGTTGGTTGAAAGAAGAAGTGTATGTGGAGCAACCCAAGGGCTTCGAAGACGCAGACTTCCCAGACCATGTCTTTCGGCTAAACAAAGCTCTCTACGGGCTTAAACAAGCTCCTAGGGCATGGTATGAGAGGCTTTCAAAATATCTATTGGAAAATGGATATAGAAGAGGAAGTACAGACAAGACCATGTTCATCAAGGAAGACTCCAAAGGGATCATTGTGGCTCAAGTCTATGTGGATGACATCGTGTTCGGATCAACCTCCCATGTGCTCAAGGACAAGTTCATCGAGACTATGGGTAAGGAATTTGAGATGAGTATGGTAGGTGAATTGACATTCTTTCTTGGCATGCATGTTACTCAGAGGAAGGAAGGTACCTTTCTGAATCAATCCAAGTATGCCAAGAGCATTGTCAAGAAGTTTGGGTTGGAGTCCAGTAAACCTGTCCGAACACCGATTGGAACATCTGATAAGCTTCACAAGGATCCTACAGGGAAGAGTGTTGATCAAAAGATGTACAGAGGGATCATTGGCAGCCTCCTCTACCTTGCAGCTAGCAGACCCGAAATCAGCTATGCTGTAGGAGTCTGTGCTAGGTACCAAGCAGATCCAAAGGAGTCTCATCTAAAGGCAGCAAAGAGAGTGATTCGATACATTGCTGGAACACCTGATTTGGGCATATGGTACTCCAAAGAATCCAACTTACAGTTGATTGGATACACTGATGCAGATTGGGCTGGCAATGTAGACGATAGAAAAAGCACCACAGGAGGGTGTTTTTATGTTGGAACCAACTTGGTGAGCTGGTATAGCAAGAAACAGAACTCTATATCTCTCTCCACGGCAGAAGCGGAGTATATTGCAGCGGGGAGTTGTTGTGCTCAGCTCTTATGGATGAGACAAATGATTAGTGACTATGGCATTGATCAAGAAAAGCTAGTGGTTCTCTGCGACAACATGATGCGATAAGTATATCAAGAAATTCAGTGCAACACAGTCGAACCAAGCACATTGATGTCAGACACCATTTTATCCGAGAACTTGTGGAAGATGAAGTCGTGTCCCTGGAGTATGTTGGAACACAAGAACAGAACGCAGACATTTTCACCAAGGCCCTTGATGGAGATCGATTTGAAAAGCTGAGGCAGGAACTTGGTCTATGCACCATAGTCTAAGTTCCTAGAAGGAATTCGGGGATCTCATGCGTCAACATTAATAACGGCTAAGTTTTTCTTATATATTTCAATAGCCTTATTTTAAGAGATCCCATACTTAGTTGAATTTTTTATTGCAGGAAATTCAATATTACCCCTTGGCAGCTGATGGTCCATAAAAGGAAGTTATTTCTCAACTTGGTAACCGGCTACCTAGGAGGAATCTTATATTGATCTCATGCCTCCACTAATAAGAAACGATGGTGACAACAAGGAATAGGAGTTCCAACACTGAGAACTCACCTCTCCCAGCTCGTGGAGGCCCTCGCACCAGAGGAGGAAATCGAGGAGGACAGAGTCGCGGAAGGGGTGGACGTGGCCGTGGCCGGAATCCGACTGTTATTGCTGACGCTCATAATGCTCCGACCACCACTGTCACACCTGAGATACCTGTCTCAGACCCTCTCGACATTCGCGTTGAAATGGCGCACACGATCGAGGAAACTGTCCCGAGTGGTGCCCTAACCTCAACCCAACTGGCGAATACTCAATCGGAGGTTGAAACCGCACCCTCTCATGGGGAAACCGCTCCCAGCACGTCGCCCACATCTCTTGCACCTGTGCCAACCGTCCAAGTGCCCTTATCTACCCTGGCGGATGCGGCAATGCGATCTCAGAACCCTCCAAAAGGGAAAGGTAAAATGGCTTCTCAGAAAAACTTGGTTTCTGACAATGTTGATGCAGGGAGTTCGAATCCTATATCTGAGCACCAAGATGGCACCCAACCTGGCCCTCAATCCGCAACCCCTGCTCCTGACACTGGCGCGCAAACGCCCTCTAGGGCTTCTGGTGAAACAGACACTGTGCCAGGTCATGTTCCGAAGGTTGCCATCAAAAATGCTGGCGGTGGGAATTCTGGGAGTTCGGATGATGTCTCTGAACACGCAACTGAGTCCACTGAGTTGTCTGATGAATCGGACAAGAATGTTGAGATCAATCCAGATGATGAAGAATCCAGTGGAGACTCAGGAGATGAGGAGGAACCTGAGGGCAACCGCACCTCTATCTCTGCTGAAGAGTTTCTGAGGCGTGAAGGACTCACTGAGGATGAGCTGAGAAGTGATGATGAAGAACAAGTTGTTGCTCACACTGAGGCTGGTTGTGAGGGGGAGCAATCTTCTTCATCGGATGGTGTACCTCTCAGGGCCCTTGCTCGCAAGAAAGCTGCTGACAACAGGGCTAAAAGGAAAGCTGATGAGACCCCTTCTACCTCTCAACCTCAGAAAAAGAAGAAGGTTCCCACTGTTGATGTTGAGGAGGATGATGCTCAGGATGAAGATGTTGATGCAATTCCTGAGATTGTGGATACCAATCTAGCATATAGCTCCATGTTCTATTCCTTGAGCTCCATGACATTCTTTGAGACAGTCCTGCGTGAGAGGAAATTGAAACCTGAGGTTGCCTTTAAAGGTCCCAAGTGTGATGAGATTGGCTGGACAGACTATCTTGAGAAGAGGCGTCTTCTTCGTTTGGCATCCGATCTTCCAGGGAGCAAGCAATCAGTCGTGAAGATGTTTTATGCTAATCTCAGAAAGTCTGTAATTGTCCCTGGTAGCAGCTGGTTTGGACGAGTGTTTGTCAAGAAGCAGCTTGTTCCTCTCACTGATAAGGACATCTGTGACTTTCTTGGTGTTCCACAGTGTGACTTTGACACTGTATTCCGACCTGGTACCCAGTTCAACAATGTCCTGATTGCCAAATTACTGACCAAGGACAAGGAAAAGAACATCAAAGGCAGAGGTTTGCGATCAGGCAACCTGACTCAGAGGTTCTTCTTGCTATACAAGTTCATCTCCTCTAATGTGATGCCTACAGCCAACCACTCAGTTGTCTCGAAGGAGATGTGTCAGTTGCTGTTTGCCATTGATGAGAACAAGAAAGAGATCAACTATGGGAAGCTTGTTCTGAATCAAATGGTTGATATAGCTGAGAACCTAAAGAAGGACAGCTCTACTCTCATACCCTTCCCAGCTTTGATCTATGGCTATCTGGAGTCTGTTGGAATTGGAGGACATCCCAAGGAGCTGATGGATACCACCAAGGTGTTCAAGTTCACAGCCAAGCTACAAGACAAGGTCCAGGACATACCAGGCCCGGATGGCCCTCCTATCCCTCAAACGGCTCTTGACCAAATCAGAGACATGATTGCCGAGCGCCAAGATGCTCTTAGGAGGAAGAGAGAAGAGCTGGATGAAGAAGAAAGAGCACTAGCTGAGATGGCAAGACTTCTCCCTGAGGTCTGGGACACTGATCCAGAGGATGAGGTGACAGATGCTGCTGCAGACTTCTATGCCACCACTGACGAGGATGACTCCTCTCAGGAGTAATTGGTCCTTTTGACATATTGAGATCCAGAGGGGGAGAAGATGTGCGTGATCAAAGATGCCTGCCTCTGGTAAGTGTTTTTTGTTTTATGTTCGATTGTTATGATGGAACTCTGTTGTTGAACTTGTTGAACTCCTAATATTGCTATTTCTGTTGGACTGGTTTATTTGTGGATGCTTTATTGGTGTTATTGTACATGCTCCTCTGTTTTTGCATGATCATTTTGTACGGAGCATTAGATAGGATGTTTGGGGAGATTGCTATTTAATGGTGGTTGGGATTGGTTATTCTGCTCTTCTTGTGTTGTTCACACATCGGAGTATCTTTGATCTTACTGGCTCACATTATGTCAAAAAGGAGGAGATTGTTAGTACCTCTATTTTTGAGATAATGTGTTCCACTCCGATGTTGAACACTAGGTAGGATCCCACCCCCTTGTCCTTATCCGTCTGACAAACTTGGCAAGATATCTCTGGATCGGATAAGCATGTTTTTACATGGCAAGGCGTGTCTCCAACGGCTGTCTCCCATTTCCTTTCGTCGGACGTTTGAGCTAAGGAAAGAATATATTCTATTCGAAGGCAATGGGACAACTATGGAAGGAGGAAGATATTGTGGGGCTGATTATCCTCTTCCATAGTAGTAGGGATTCTCGGACATCTACTTAAGAAGGATGGATCACATTTTGAATTACCCTTCCTACGATCAATACGCACGAGAGAATTCCAATACCAATCTCTTCACCCCATCCGCAAGATTCATCACTTGTGAAAGAGATTGATACTTGAGTGATTATTTCTGTCATCATACACATTGAACCCTTGATTGATTTCGACACGTTCGATCAAGGGAAGCACTCAAGTTCGTGTCAATAAGATTCCACCCTTCATTGCTACATCAAAGGGAGGATCTTTTACAGGTTCACTCAAGGGAAACTTGGAGAAGGAGTCTTCAAGGGGTCGAAGCAGAATCGGAGCATTCTCACAAGAAAAGGGAGTTTCTGGTACCATCGATCATCCGCTTGGGTGTTGGAGTAAAAGGTTACTAGTTCACTATTGTTCGTGTTGTAACGTGATGTTCGAACACATAGTGGAACACTCCTGGATTGGTATCCCCCAGACGTAGGCCTTGGGCCGAACTGGGTCAACAACTCTCTGTTTGTTCTTGTTTCTTTACTGCACTTATTTACCTCTGAGCACTAACCTACTAACAAGTTATTTAAGTGTGTGTTTGAACAAACAGTTGTGGTTAAGATTCTTAATCTTGACGTATAAGGGACCAACAGTGTCGAACTAATAAGGGTATGTTCAGTCCTCAGCGTTAAGCATAATTTTGGAGTTTCACTCTGCTTTCACTATTGTGCAGACAGTGTGTCAACACCTCAAATACATGTTGAGTTGAGCTCACCCCTAGGCTGTATATTGGAAAAATGAGTCTAATGCCCGATTTTAGTCCAATTTCTTTTAGCACATCACTGTATATACCAAAACTTCAGAGCCCATTCACTACTTGAAAAGTTGCGGATTCGGTCGCTAAAATTGTGGTAATTAACGAATTTCGGTTGTTAAAATTATGGTAGCTAATGAATTTCGGTCGCTAATCTCTTTAGGAAAAAAAACCCAAATAGTCTCATAATTATGCTTGATTTTCCAAATCATCCCATAAAAAATCTATTAACCCAATCCATTCGGTAATTATATTAATCTTGTCCAATCCATCTCATCCACCCTAATGACAATTAACGCTGACGTGACAGTGAATTAGTGCATCTAATAGCGTTGACGTGACAACACCATCAACTGTGCCACAATAGCGTTAATAGTCATTAAGTGGTGGGTCACCCACCGAGGGTGGGATGGAGTGAGCAAATTTGCATGTTTACCAAATAGATTGGGTTAATAGATTTTTTTATGGGATCACTTGGGAATGAAGCATAATTATGGGATTATTTTGATTTTCTTTCTATATCTTTAGTGACCGAATTTCACCAAAAGATTTCGATCGGGTGCTAGAGCAGAAAATTCTTGTAGTGACTTTTCCAATGTGTCTGAGCATTGTCCTCCTCACTACAAGAAAATGTGAGTTTTTTTAAATAAATTTTTTAAAGAAAAAATTTTCGTGGTAAATAGCAACGGATTTTGCAATGAATGTGTTGAATTAATATTTTGTATGTGCTGAGTATTTTTATACGGCACACACCTCAACATTAAATACGCAGCACACATCTCATTAATATCCCGCACATACACCTCATCTTCCATTACTGATGGACCTGTTTGCAGTGGCGATTCCAGGATTTTAAGTTAAGGTGTGCGAATTTTTTTAAAAAAAAATTACTGTCGCATCGACATTTCTTGAAAAAAATTCATTACATATTTTACATTTACTTCATTTAGCGTTTTTTAACATAAAATAATAGTGAATCATTTAACATTTCTTCACCAATACTCCATGAGCCTCTTTAAAGATAGGGAATTAGCACACTAAATAGCACACTCATTTAGTGAGAGTATAATTTTGCAATTTGAATTTGACAATCTTCATCACATAGATTATTAGCAAAGCAATGAACATAATCAGCATAATAATTTTCTTTTAATATTAAGCTCTTTAATAGCATTAAACTACCCTATATATATATTGTAACACCCCCGGTTTTTCATCTTAAAAATCACAGCGGAAGTTACCATTAGGAAAGCGGGGTTGTTACCGCCACACTTCCAATTAAGCTCGCCTTGGCCTTGCCTTGGCTAACTTAATCAAAAGTGCTAAGGCTATTTAAAATAATTACAAACATTATTTAAATTGTTAACTAAATTTCAAAATATATTTAGTTTAGCAAAATATCAGAGTTTAAAATTACAATGACTGCGACCAACTATTAAAACGACAATTGTACTAAAAGTAAAACATAATTTAAAATAGCCACACTGTAAAAACGTATTGACTTCCCCGCCCGTGCCCGTGATGCTAATGAGCTTCACAAATATCAAATCCTGAAAAAATGAGTAAGTAATATTCATCAGCACACCGGCTGAGTAAATAAATTTTTATCCCATGGACAAAAATAATTAACTACGACTCAACAGTAAATGGCATGTTCAAAACAGTTGCAATAATTCAATCCACATGTAGCTCAACTATGATGCCTACACCAGGGGTATCTTATAGGACCTAGCATGCCCTCATAATGACCGAAGTCAAAATATGAGTACACAAGGATGGCCCTACCTTGCGATCTAGAAAACGACTGTGAGACCCTTGGTCAAACACAATCCTGTTCATGGGAATCCCTTGGATAACCCACGAAATATCTCACGAAGATATCCACCTCTGGGGTATATCTCGCATAATAACAATTCAATAATCCACATGCCACACACTGAAATTTAATTTTTCACATGCATGGCCTAGCCCCAGAATTAATTTAAACACATAATTGGGCAATACCTCTGCATAAATAAATTGCATGAATAAACCCTAACATTAATAAAACACGAAGGTATTTAGACATGCAAAAATTTAATCCTACGACAAAGCCCGTAGAATAAAAATTTACTTACAATTTCTTCCGACGATATAGCCACAACACTAATCTGAAAATACCACAGCTACTACTTAAAACTCAATGCCACAGCCACTACTTAAAATGCTTATACCGAATTGCTGGTGTTATGTTAGTGTGTTTCCATTCCTTCGATCTGCCCACATATTTATAGGGGTTGTGAAGATTGCTTAGTCACTAGTCTACCTAATTATTCAGCAAAGCTACTCAGCTCATTTGTATTACACGAATCTCCTTTGCTATCCCGTGCATGCCAACATAGCCATGCAAAAATTCTACGTGTCTTGTTATTTATTTGTTAATATTATTATATTTATTATTTCACATCCTCTACTTTTTCTCATGCAGTGTAGTGTAGTAGATAGGTGTAATTTGATCTGCTCACTTGTTTTAGCACGCCATATTTACTTAAAATTCATATTAGTACTATTATCATTTAATCTATCTATATAATAAATTCTGAATACTTTTTTACCTGTGCAGACTCAATTGCCCTTATTAATTTTAATTTATCCTTCTTAATTTTAATGGGTTAATCAGTCATTATATGCTTATTTTTAGATCAACGAACCTATTTAATCCACGTGAGCGCTGATTAATCATGAAGATACACCTCAGCGCTGATTAATTCTATTTGTGACATGTCATCAACTTTTAATACTATATTTAGACCATAAATCTTCATATTATTATAAATAAATCTTCAAAAAAATATTTCTATATATTTTAAAAGATATAAATACTCAACAAATTGTAATATATTTAATTTTAGTAAATATTTAGTTCTTTAGCGGAACATTAGTAAATATTATGTTAAATGTATATATTATAAATTCTTTTATTTAATATATTATGTCCAATATATATTTTATTAGTCATATTAAAGTTTGAATCCAAAACATTTACCTAAAAAAATATAATAAATTAAAAAAAAAATTAGTAAGATTTATATTTAATAAAATTTATATTTACCTAAAAAATATAATGAATTAATATACTTTAGTTAATCTATCAAAATTTATATTTAATTAAAAAAAATATAATCCACTATAGTAAGATTAATCAAATTTTAACCTAATTTTTAGTAGGTTTAACTATAAAATTTAATATCATTAAAAAAATTAATTAACTGTATAATAGATAAACAAAAATTGATAAAAAAATATTTTTTAATTATAGATGTAGATATGATTATAATTATAATTATGATATTATTAATTAACATATTTTCGGAAACTGTTTTTCGGTTGAATTATTAATATTAGTATTTTAATTTTTCTAATTATTTAATCTATATATAATATATATAATAAATCCTGCATACTTTTTTGCATGTGCAGACTTTTTTGCCTGATAGTTACTAAGTAATCACTGAGTAATGCCACATCATCAGACATCATCAATATTTATATTTAGAAAATAAATCTATCTATTAATATAACAAAATCTTGAAAAAATCTTCATAAGTATTTTAAAAAGATATAATTGATTACAACTATATATATAAATTATTTGATTGTATAAATAATACATAATATTTAAAAAATATTAATATTATAATATTATTAAATAAATTTAATTAGGTTAAATATTTATGTCTAAAAAAATATAATTCTTTATCAATATAAGGAATATAATAATCATATTTTAAATAAAAATATTTTATTAAAAATATGGTGTAAACATTAAATTGATCCTAAAAATATTGATTAATATAAAATGACTAATCACCTAAAATTTTTTATACCATTCTAATCAAATTTTATATAATTTTTTGTTCTTTTTAAAGAAGAAAAGAATGAAAAGCAAAAAAAAAAGATTAAAAATATCATAATTTAATTATTAGACATAATATTATTAATCCAGTAATCTTTATCTATTTCAACATAAAAGAAAAATGTATATTTATCCAGTAATCCCTATCTATTTCAATATAAAGTAAAAATATATATAAAATCGGAGTATTGTAAAAGAATATTAGAAGTATTTTACTATAAATAATATGTAAAGATTTGTGGTAATAATAAATAGTTTGGGTTGTAGCAATATTTATATAAAAAAACCTCTAATATTAAGTGATCATGTTGCATGTCCAAACATAGTACAAAACATGTGAATTCAATCAAACATCATTTAGCAATTTATTTTTCACAAAAAATAGCTTAAAGTAAACAGTTAAACATAAATATATAGTACTAACTAATTATTATTTTACCAATTCCCAAAATATAACTCTAAACTTAACAAGTTGGGTCATTTGTACCCTTATTTTTTTATAAAAAAACACATAAATTTTTTATTTAGTTTTAAAATTCTACCCTTCTACCTTTTAAAATATTAAATTCGACCTCATCAATTCTAAAAAAATCTCATTTTGGTACTAACAATTTGAAAATAACCTCATTCCACCCATTCACGTTTGAAAAGTTACCCATTAGCATAACAATTTAAAAATAATGTATGTAGTAATTAATTTTCCTTTTAACTTAAATATAAAACTATAATTAACTAATAAAATTAGATTATACTATTTAATAAAATAAAATAACATATAATGAATGATAAATCAAATTACATTTATTGTAATATCTTTAATTTTAGAAATTAATTTCATTATTAATTATATTTAGATTTTTATTTTACTTTATTTGAAAATTTTTATTTCAATTTCCTTATTTCTCAGATTTTTTATTTTTCTAATTTTATTTCATTAGAATTCCTCAACCAATAAATATCATTATTGTAACACCCCCATTTTTATAAAGATTGCAGCGGAAGGAAAGTGCTCAAACAATGAGTGGGGTGCTACCGCCACGTATCCCGTACCGCCCGAAATACGCTAAGGCTAAAAATAATGGGTGCAGAACATCAGAGTTTAATGCATATGCTAACCACTTCCCGGGCAAGTTAGCATATACTCTGCACAAAAGCTTATAATACCGTAACAAGTATAAAATAAGCTTAATAAAAATGTTTGGTATAGCGTAACCAAACGGAGGAACGCATTCCTCAAAGGAGCTCAATAATAGGAATGGAATAAATCCATGGAAATTTTTATTTTAAAAGAGGTTGTACCTCGCATTTCAAAAATATAATAATAAGGGGTTGTCTAGCTCGCATTTCAAAAATAACACTGCTAAATGCAAAAATGCATCGTTTAAACAGTAGGGCACAGCGTTTGCATAAACGGGATAAAACCCAAATATTTATTCACGCTTGATAAATAATTTCCCATGCTTTATAAAAATTATATTTGCCTCATAAAAATGATCTATGCTCGATACATAATTTCCAAGGCTTCATAAAAATTGTCTTTACCTTATAAAAATTTATCTATGCCAAGAAATAAGTTCTATCCCCAAAGGGGATTTTTTTTTAAAAAAAAAAATATTCATTCTTATAAATATTACCCCGTACCGTGCCCGTGCAAAATATGCTGTAACGAACCTTGCAGATCTGAAACCTGAAAGGAAATGGTGACAAGTGTAGAGTCAGCGAAAACAATCGCTGAGTAAGTAGAAGTTTACTCCCGGAGGAGGTTGGGTAGCAGAAATACTTTAAAGACAACAGTTATGGTAATGGTATGCTAAAAACGAGAATAATTTATACATACACGAAACATTATTCTATATCCCGGGAACAGATAATATAACAGTATGCGTTACCGAGATGTGAGTATCTCAGCCACCGTGTGTGGGGTTCCGCTCTAGGGCTCTAGTCCCACTCGAAGGTGGGGTCCCTGTTTTTGTCGGACTCTAGTCCCACATGCACTCAAGGGTGTGGGGGAGGTAAGAAATTTCCTCAAACCCACTATGAGAAAAGACCGATGACGCCGAGCTGTGAGTCCCAATAGTCCCCGTGTGGCGATTAAGTGCACAACAGCGTGGGAGTTGGGCAGCTGCGACCCATGGCACCTCGCTCATCCCCGTAACAATGAGCTCAAAAATCCGTAGGATTTTGTGAATAGTTGCGAACATCATAAAGCACAGTAAAATGGCATACCAATAACCCAAAAACAGTAGGGAGCTATAAGCATAAATTTAAAATGCAAAAGCGGTATTGAAATTTATGCTCAAGCTAAATAAATTTTGGGCTTAACTCCAAAGAGTAAAAATCTACTTACTGTCACCATAGACGGAACGGGATTGACACACGCACAAGCTACGAGCAGATATCCCTCTACAGCTATTCAACTAGCCAAAAATTTTAAATACTAACTTAGTATGCCATAATAGTATTTTAACATAGTAACTAGATATTTCCAACTTAGTAAATCTTACCAAAATACTTTTACGGACTAAGCACTAAAACTTCTTGGCTTGCAACGAAAATTCCACCCCAAACCAGCTACTGAGAATGCTACTAAGAATACTACCAAGAGAACCGAGAAAGACAGTATTTGAAACGATAGAAAAGAAAAGAATACTGGGGCCGAAAGAAATGAGATGCGTGAGAAAAATAGGGGAGATTGATGGGGTTTATATAGCCCAATCGGATACTAGCTATTATCCAGACAAAGCTCAGATCCATCCTTTTTCGCAACAGATACCAAGGCACATTTAATCCCCCATTTAATTTCCCAATACCTGATCACCCCTCCTTACCCCATCCTCCCACGCGCCCCCCCACTGTTCCTTCTTTTCCAATCTCAATTCCTTCAGTCAACATGCCCCTATTAGATTTTTTTCTTTTGTCTTCTTCTTCTTGGTTCTTTTATGCTTTCCTTTAGTCCTCCTCTCAACCTTGTCAGATTTGCTGGATCCATATTTACAGACACAAGACACAAAGAAGCAAAACACTGCAATCTCTTTCCCTTATAGTTCTTTTCTTTCTTTCCTATTTGGTGTTTTAATTATGTGGCTTTGGTTTTGGGAAGGAGATTGGAGTGGGATGGCATTGGTTCCAGGGGCGGCGGTGGCGCCGATCGGTGGCAGCGGCGACGACGGTGAGGGCTCGAGCGGCGGCGCCAGGGGAAGCCGAGGCGCACGTCGGCGGCGGCGGCTCGGTCTCTCCCTTCTCCCTCTTCTATTCTTCTTCTATCCCTCTTGTTCTTCTTTCTCCTTTTCTCTCTCGGACCTCTTTCTCTGTCTCGATCCCTCCGCCCCTTTCTTTTTGCTTTGTTTTTGATTTGCCATTGATGAATCTGTGGTGGATGGATTCGGGTGAAGGAGATGACAGTGGGGCCGTGGCGGTGGCTCGGATTGAAGGGTTGGAGGTGGCCGGAAAATGTGGGAGCAATGGTGGCGGAAATGGACGGCGGTGGCGGAGGTAGTGGTGGTGCGGGTTTGGCGAGATGGAGGAGTGGCTTGGGATGGTGGAGGCTGCGGCAATGGCGGACAGGGGCGGTGGTGAATAACGAAAATGGGTGGAGATGGTGGTTGGAACGGCGGGGGTGGTGACGGAAAAGCCGGAGTCGGAATGGGGAGGTGATTCTGTGGTGGTCGGAGTTCCGCCGGCGGCGAGGGCGGCGCCGGAAAAGAGGGCGGCGGCGGCGGCCCTATTTTTCTTTAGGGTTAGGGTTTTATCCTGTGGGCTTAGGGTTGGGCCAACTGGATTTTGGGCTTAGTTTATTTCTTTGGTTTTGGGCTTAATTAATCCCCTATTTTGTTGAATGGATCAAATAATGAGATAGCCCAATTTAATTCCCCTAATGGACTTAATTATTTTAATAATCTCACATTTATATAATTTAATGTGTTGGATTTAATTAACTAATTAACCTAAGTTGTGGATTTAATAATTTATTTATCCGGTATAATTAGTCGAGTAATTTGGGACTCCATATTCTTCAATTCGGGACAATCGCAATTCATCGGTCGGACAATTCCTAATAATTAAATGGGTTTAGTATTTTAATTTAATTACTCGGACCTAATTTTATAGCTTAACTCATAAATTGTGTTATTCAATAGATTAGTTCATCTATTAATTTATCACCTTTAGTGAAATGACTCACCACTTCCAAATCCTTAATCCGGACAATTAATCGTTAAATGGTTCGCTATCCTTAATCCGGACAATTAATCGTTAAATGGTTCGCTAGATAATTTATTCAATTGGTCAAGTATTAATATTAATGATTAAATTTGTAATATAATTTGAGTCCAATTTCATTTAGTATAACATTAACTCAAAAATTCCTAACGTTTGCCCATTACGCGAATTTAGGATTTAAATTATCATTCGTTATGAACTTAATTAATACTTTCTAGATTTAATATTTAGTCTTACTACCATAATCTTATTTAGTAGACTTATGGATTTAGATTATCTAGTAGTGGATTTCCTTGTCACAATAATTAAGTGTATTATTATTTAATTCAATTACTTATAAATAAATCAATGGGTTTAACTCACTTAGTAATGAGTTCCCGTAGACAAATTGGTCGAGGTCTTGGGAGATAATAATTAAACATTTGGCTAATTAAAATTTGGTTTGTCCTCAAGTTCCACAATTTAATTGGCTAAGTATTTTATTCCGTCCGTGATTATTCATTTCGTCACTTACTCATGTCCAATAATATTTATTTCGAGTCCAATAGCTCATAAGCTCGTCTATTTTGGTCATTAAATTATATTTCTATTCGGTACCCTCTTTGGATAATTTGGTTTAACTTAATTTGCCTTTGGTAATGTTTAATCCAACTCGTACACATAAACTAGGGGACTTCATTAAATTTTTGATAATTTATAAATTAATACTTATACGCTAATTCAATAGTTTCATACATAAAAATTTTTAACTCCTAAAATTTAATTCTCGGCTAAGATTGATTTGAATAAATTCGCACTTTAAAAGTAAATATCTTTTCCTTTCATGTCCAAAAAATTTTCTTTATGAGAAATTTTGAATATTTATTTATTAAAATTTAAATTTCTATTAAAAGTTTTTACGGAGTGTTATAGTCTACCCTCCTTAAAATAAGGCTTCGCCCTCGAAGCCTCTAGGCGGAACTAAGGTACAATTATAACTAGAGGATATTTCCTAAATTTATATCCCTATAGAAAAATATTCCAAGGTCCTATCATTTTTAATTTTCTTCAAACCGTTTCTGGTGTCTATCCTTGATATCCTCTTTCAACCTTTTTATGTTAAATCCTTCACGTTACTGGTACCATCTTTTCCTTATTATCGAATTTTAATTCGTCATGAACCTAAATAATTTTTTTTTTTCCTATGGTCCTCAGTCATTAACGCCCGTCGGTCCATTGTTATTCTTGTGTCGCCTCCCTTAGCGGAATGTGCTAACCGCATTGTGCTTTACTATGTCATTTAATTATTCCTTGATTACTCACTTCTATTTCACCCTAAAGGGTTCAATGACTTAGTTAATCTTTCGGGCGTACTCTCAATCCTTAATAAATCCCACTTTTCTTGTTGGTACGATGTCGCTCTTAGGAAAAATCTATTTATTCGTGACGAAACACTTTGTCAATCTTGTTTTATCTTTGGTTCAACAATTATTTATTATGCCTGAGGTGTTCTCAAATCCAAAAATACTGCGGTGAATTCTTCAAGCTCGATCTAATGAATTTTCTTTGATCCTTAGGATATCCCACACAACTTGTTGTTCATATTACGCATGTCCTTTAGTCGGTTGCCTACGAGAATTTTCCAATTATTATCATGCTCCTATATTACCTAGAGATTACCCATGTCTCTTTTTAAATTACTCATCCAAGGGTATGTCCATTTGAATTAGGTGTTCTTGTCGATATTTCTAAATGATTTTATGTGTTGGTTAAACATAGGTTGGTCCATTTTTCTTTCGATGCTTTCTCTACCGGGATATGCTAGCGACTACGTGATTTTATTCTTTTCATAGGAAGATGAAAATAGACATCTCATTTACCCGTTCCTTAATTCCTTGTATCTTACTATTCCTCAAAAGGTATTCGAGATAAGTTTTGGACAAAAATTCATTGGTTACGTTATTTTATTAAGACTTACGATAACTCGGTTAAACTGATGGGTTTCCTTTGAGTACCTTATCAATCCTCAATAAGTCCCGCTCTTCTTGTTCGTAAGGTGTCCTTATTAGGTAAAATTTATTTTTGAACTATGTGGTCATTCTTGTTTGGTATTTGATCCTTTAATTACTCATCATACTTGGAGTATTCTTTAATCTTAAAAGTAGTGTGGTGAGTTCCTCCTGTTCAATCCTAAGTAGATAAAATTTAAATCACTTGGAAAAAATCCAACTAGGTTCATCTTTAATCCGGAAATAATTATGTATAAGGTTAACTACTAATCGTCGTTAGTCGTACCCATGAGAATCTTTTAATTATTTCTAAGTTTCCATCACTTTGAAATTTCCAAATGCTAGTTAGTTATCCTCTATGCATACCCGACCAAGGGTTACACGAAATTGGTATAGGTTCAAATGCTTGGCCTATAAAATTTTATAATAACTATCCTTCTTACCATGTCTCCTTGCTAGTTCTCCCTTTTAATAAGTCATCTTTAATTGATATTCATTATTTTCGAATGACAATAATTTTAACGAAGAATTTCCTTGCTTGGTGGGTTATCACCTTGATAACTTACATTTTCCACTAAGATTTATCCACCATATTTTGGTAATTATGAATCTTATATTTTATTGGGTATGCAATCTTTCGTCCTTGATTATAAACTTCGTCCTTGGCGATCCATAATATTTAATCCATCGTATTATATTTCCTTGTATATTTTTATTTTATTTTATTTTATTTTATTTTATTTTTTTATTTTTTTATTTTATTTTTTTTTCTTTTTTGTCGTCAATACTCTTATTATTATTATTATTATTATTATTATTATTATTATTATTATTATTATTATTATTATTGTTATTATTATTATTATTATTATTATTATTATTTGTGAAGGAAAATCCTTTTACATAGCATATTTGGGAAAATAATTTCTAATGACTCCATCGAGCCTTACTTAGCATATTATTTTAATCAAGGATTGGGTTCCAAGTCTTTAAACCTAAAGGGATAGACTTTAATGACTTAAGTTGATCCTTTAAGTGGTCATTGGCAAATTGCTCCCTCAAGAATATTCTTGATAAATATTCAATTTCCCTTGCCAATTTGGCATATGAATTTAGGGAAAATTCGTAAATATTTTATAGAACTCCAGGTGAGTTTAAGAATTTCTTTGGTGCCCTTACATGACACTCGCGTCTTATCTTTAAGACCATATAAAATTTAGGAAAATCTTATTCTTGGTTATCCGTGTGATTATCGTAGCTATCATATAAATCGTGTTCTCACAATCCTAAGGCATAACCTTAATTTAGTCCATAATTACCCCGAAGGCAAAGCATAATAGTAGAAGTTCAGTCGTATATCCGAAACTGAAAATGGCTCAAGGCCGGTTCGATACAACGCCGTGATTTGGTAGATCTACTGTTGGGGTAAACGTCCCCGAGATCTTACCGATGATAAAAGTAAAACTAAGTGCAAATACCGTCATCTACTGTAGGCATCGTCTACATAATAGGTCCTAAATAAAGCGACTAGGTTCTGGGAACTAGACACTAAGGAAATGTGATACGTGAAGGTAGCTAGAGATGAGTGGAAGACGGCTCATGACGGAAACGATCGAGTCCCTCATCCTACTCTTCGAAACCCTCGGGGTCTGACCCCTCTTGCGCGGGTTCCCCAGCTGCCGCTGCACTGGTGGATGCGGGCGCGTTCTCCATAGTAGTGTACTTATGGATACGGTCTAGTATGTCCGTGCGCATCCACCCATCGGGTCCCCACTCAGTCCTAAGATGGTGAAGCTCCTTGAAGAGCGAGATGGTGTGTGTCTCCAGCGCAGCGATCCGCTGTCGCTGTCTCGCAATCTCGCCATCCTGTCGCTGAGCGACAGCCTCGAGGTAGTCCTGCATTAGCACCTTCAGGCGCAACTCGGTCTCCACCTGAGCTTCCACCTCTTTCAGCCTTGCCCTCAATTGGGCTTTCTTGGCCTCAAGGCCGCAGACTTCGTGCTCGAGCCTGGCCACGTCCCTAGTCAAATGGGCCACGGTGTCACTAAAGGCCAAAAGTGCCGGGTCCGACATCTGGGAAAAACCCTTGTCAGAATAACTTATAACAACCAAAATTCTGCTCGTGCCTATATGCATAATGTGTGTGTGTTCCCATCCCCAAATATAACTTTATAACTTTTTAAACACTTGGCATAGTCTTTTCAAAAATTATTTTCGTGCAAAAATTGCAATAATTTAAATGCACTACTTTCTTGGGAAAAATGCTTCAAAAATAATTTCTTCGTGCACAAATTTTAAAAATTTTAAATGCACTACTAGCATAGCAATCATGCTTTAAAAATAATCCCTAATGTGCAAAAATTTAAGTAATTTAAATGCACATTTTTCCTTCGCAAAAATACTTCCAATGCTTTTAGTGTAAAAAAATTTAATAATTTTGAATACACTACTTGCATAGCCATAGAACTTTCAAAATAATTTTTGGTGCACAAATTTTAAATAATTTAAATGCACAAATTCCAAGAGCAAAATGCTCTGATACCAAACTGTAACACCCCCATTTTTATAAAGATTGCAGCGGAAGGAAAGTGCTCAAACAATGAGTGGGGTGCTACCGCCACGTATCCCGGACCGCCCGAAATACGCTAAGGCTAAAAATAATGGGTGCAGAACATCAGAGTTTAATGCATATGCTAACCACTTCCCGGGCAAGTTAGCATATACTCTGCACAAAAGCTTATAATACCGTAACAAGTATAAAATAAGCTTAATAAAAATGTTTGGTATAGCGTAACCAAACGGAGGAACGCATTCCTCAAAGGAGCTCAATAATAGGAATGGAATAAATCCATGGAAATTTTTATTTTAAAAGAGGTTGTACCTCGCATTTCAAAAATATAATAATAAGGGGTTGTCTAGCTCGCATTTCAAAAATAACACTGCTAAATGTAAAAATGCATCGTTTAAACAGTAGGGCACAGCGTTTGCATAAACGGGATAAAACCCAAATATTTATTCACGCTTGATAAATAATTTCCCATGCTTTATAAAAATTATATTTGCCTCATAAAAATGATCTATGCTCGATACATAATTTCCAAGGCTTCATAAAAATTGTCTTTACCTTATAAAAATTTATCTATGCCAAGAAATAAGTTCTATCCCCAAAGGGGATTTTTTTTTTTAAAAAAAAATATTCATTCTTATAAATATTACCCCGTACCGTGCCCGTGCAAAATATGCTGTAACGAACCTTGCAGATCTGAAACCTGAAAGGAAATGGTGACAAGTGTAGAGTCAGCGAAAACAATCGCTGAGTAAGTAGAAGTTTACTCCCGGAGGAGGTTGGGTAGCAGAAATACTTTAAAGACAACAGTTATGGTAATGGTATGCTAAAAACGAGAATAATTTATACATACACGAAACATTATTCTATATCCCGGGAACAGATAATATAACAGTATGCGTTACCGAGATGTGAGTATCTCAGCCACCGTGTGTGGGGTTCCGCTCTAGGGCTCTAGTCCCACTCGAAGGTGGGGTCCCTGTTTTTGTCGGACTCTAGTCCCACATGCACTCAAGGGTGTGGGGGAGGTAAGAAATTTCCTCAAACCCACTATGAGAAAAGACCGATGACGCCGAGCTGTGAGTCCCAATAGTCCACGTGTGGCGATTAAGTGCACAACAGCGTGGGAGTTGGGCAGCTGCGACCCATGGCACCTCGCTCATCCCCGTAACAATGAGCTCAAAAATCCGTAGGATTTTGTGAATAGTTGCGAACATCATAAAGCACAGTAAAATGGCATACCAATAACCCAAAAACAGTAGGGAGCTATAAGCATAAATTTAAAATGCAAAAGCGGTATTGAAATTTATGCTCAAGCTAAATAAATTTTGGGCTTAACTCCAAAGAGTAAAAATCTACTTACTGTCACCGTAGACGGAACGGGATTGACACACGCACAAGCTACGAGCAGATATCCCTCTACAGCTATTCAACTAGCCAAAAATTTTAAATACTAACTTAGTATGCCATAATAGTATTTTAACATAGTAACTAGATATTTCCAACTTAGTAAATCTTACCAAAATACTTTTACGGACTAAGCACTAAAACTTCTTGGCTTGCAACGAAAATTCCACCCCAAACCAGCTACTGAGAATGCTACTAAGAATACTACCAAGAGAACCGAGAAAGGCAGTATTTGAAACGATAGAAAAGAAAAGAATACTGGGGCCGAAAGAAATGAGATGCGTGAGAAAAATAGGGGAGATTGATGGGGTTTATATAGCCCAATCGGATACCAGCTATTATCCGGACAAAGCTCAGATCCATCCTTTTTCACAACAGATACCAAGGCACATTTAATCCCCCATTTAATTTCCCAATACCTGATCACCCCTCCTTACCCCATCCTCCCACGCGCCCCCCCCACTGTTCCTTCTTTTCCAATCTCAATTCCTTCAGTCAACATGCCCCTATTAGATTTTTTTCTTTTGTCTTCTTCTTCTTGGTTCTTTTATGCTTTCCTTTAGTCCTCCTCTCAACCTTGTCAGATTTGCTGGATCCATATTTACAGACACAAGACACAAAGAAGCAAAACACTGCAATCTCTTTCCCTTATAGTTCTTTTCTTTCTTTCCTATTTGGTGTTTTAATTATGTGGCTTTGGTTTTGGGAAGGAGATTGGAGTGGGATGGCATTGGTTCCAGGGGCGGCGGTGGCGCCGATCGGTGGCAGCGGCGACGACGGTGAGGGCTCGAGCGGCGGCGCCAGGGGAAGCCGAGGCGCACGTCGGCGGCGGCGGCTCGGTCTCTCCCTTCTCCCTCTTCTATTCTTCTTCTATCCCTCTTGTTCTTCTTTCTCCTTTTCTCTCTCGGACCTCTTTCTCTGTCTCGATCCCTCCGCCCCTTTCTTTTTGCTTTGTTTTTGATTTGCCATTGATGAATCTGTGGTGGATGGATTCGGGTGAAGGAGATGACAGTGGGGCCGTGGCGGTGGCTCGGATTGAAGGGTTGGAGGTGGCCGGAAAATGTGGGAGCAATGGTGGCGGAAATGGACGGCGGTGGCGGAGGTAGTGGTGGTGCGGGTTTGGCGAGATGGAGGAGTGGCTTGGGATGGTGGAGGCTGCGGCAATGGCGGACAGGGGCGGTGGTGAATAACGAAAATGGGTGGAGATGGTGGTTGGAACGGCGGGGGTGGTGACGGAAAAGCCGGAGTCGGAATGGGGAGGTGATTCTGTGGTGGTCGGAGTTCCGCCGGCGGCGAGGGCGGCGCCGGAAAAGAGGGTGGCGGCGGCGGCCCTATTTTTCTTTAGGGTTAGGGTTTTATCCTGTGGGCTTAGGGTTGGGCCAACTGGATTTTGGGCTTAGTTTATTTCTTTGGTTTTGGGCTTAATTAATCCCCTATTTTGTTGAATGGATCAAATAATGAGATAGCCCAATTTAATTCCCCTAATGGACTTAATTATTTTAATAATCTCACATTTATATAATTTAATGTGTTGGATTTAATTAACTAATTAACCTAAGTTGTGGATTTAATAATTTATTTATCCGGTATAATTAGTCGAGTAATTTGGGACTCCATATTCTTCAATTCGGGACAATCGCAATTCATCGGTCGGACAATTCCTAATAATTAAATGGGTTTAGTATTTTAATTTAATTACTCGGACCTAATTTTATAGCTTAACTCATAAATTGTGTTATTCAATAGATTAGTTCATCTATTAATTTATCACCTTTAGTGAAATGACTCACCACTTCCAAATCCTTAATCCGGACAATTAATCGTTAAATGGTTCGCTATCCTTAATCCGGACAATTAATCGTTAAATGGTTCGCTAGATAATTTATTCAATTGGTCAAGTATTAATATTAATGATTAAATTTGTAATATAATTTGAGTCCAATTTCATTTAGTATAACATTAACTCAAAAATTCCTAACGTTTGCCCATTACGCGAATTTAGGATTTAAATTATCATTCGTTATGAACTTAATTAATACTTTCTAGATTTAATATTTAGTCTTACTACCATAATCTTATTTAGTAGACTTATGGATTTAGATTATCTAGTAGTGGATTTCCTTGTCACAATAATTAAGTGTATTATTATTTAATTCAATTACTTATAAATAAATCAATGGGTTTAACTCACTTAGTAATGAGTTCCCGTAGACAAATTGGTCGAGGTCTTGGGAGATAATAATTAAACATTTGGCTAATTAAAATTTGGTTTGTCCTCAAGTTCCACAATTTAATTGGCTAAGTATTTTATTCCGTCCGTGATTATTCATTTCGTCACTTACTCATGTCCAATAATATTTATTTCGAGTCCAATAGCTCATAAGCTCGTCTATTTTGGTCATTAAATTATATTTCTATTCGGTACCCTCTTTGGATAATTTGGTTTAACTTAATTTGCCTTTGGTAATGTTTAATCCAACTCGTACACATAAACTAGGGGACTTAATTAAATTTTTGATAATTTATAAATTAATACTTATACGCTAATTCAATAGTTTCATACATAAAAATTTTTAACTCCTAAAATTTAATTCTCGGCTAAGATTGATTTGAATAAATTCGCACTTTAAAAGTAAATATCTTTTCCTTTCATCTCCAAAAAATTTTCTTTATGAGAAATTTTGAATATTTATTTATTAAAATTTAAATTTCTATTAAAAGTTTTTACGGAGTGTTATAATTATCCAGATAGAAAAAATAGTTTATAATTATAAAAAATGTGCTCAAAAAGTATATCCCTAAAAAATTTAGTATCAGAGTATAAATTTAATTTAGGCCTTATAATAATAATGAATTAAAACATAATAACAATTTAATTTCCACATTTCCTTATTTAGAAAATTTTTACTCCTTCGAACAAACATCACATCAACTATTTACTATCCTACGTGGTTAAGTCCAAGTGGTTAAGTCCATTGACTTCCAACGGAAGGTTGGAGGTTCGATTCCCCACCGGCCCCCTATCCCTCTCTTTTATTCCCCTTTGTAATTGTGTGGCATGGGCTCCCACCACCTCTTTCCAGGCCTTCAATGGCTCCTCAAAAAAAAAAAAAAAAACTATTTACTATACTTTAATAAATACCTCATTCTACATAAATACCGGACAGCCTTAATAATGCAAAAATATATATTTTTTTTTCTAATTTTGAATAGTAAAAGGGTATTTACTTTCCACTAGCTCTCATAATTTTATAGATGAAAGCAAACCCTATATATTTGCTTTCTAACAGTGAAAATAATTTATTTTATATTATGTCCACCTGATTGTAGGTTTTTCTTTTAAATTTTGGTTAAATGCATTCAAAAACTATTTAAGCAAAAGATTTTGAATCTTATATAATAAAAAACTATATTCACATTTTATATCGTCATATTAGTTCAACGCCCGTGCGCAGCGGGCGAAAAAATCTAGTTATAGAGAAACTTTCAATCAATACAACTAATGGATCCGTTCCACTAATCACAATTATGTAATAATAGTAATCTATATAATAAATCCTGAATACTTTTTTACCTGTGCAGACTCAATTGCCCTTATTAATTTTAATTTATCCTTCTTAATTTTAAGGGGTTAATCAGTCATTATATGCTTATTTTTAGATCAACGAACCTAATTAATCCACGTCAGCGCTGATTAATCATGAAGATACACCTCAGCGCTGATTAATTCTATTTGTGCCATGTCATCAACTTTTAATACTATATTTAGACCATAAATCTTTATATTATAAATAAATCTTCAAAAAAATCTTTCTATATATTTTGAAAGATATAAATGCTCAACAAATTGTAATATATTTAATGTTTAGTAAATATTTAGTTTTTTAGCGGAACATTAGTAAATATTATGTTAATGTATATATAATAAATTCTTTTATTTAATATATTATGTCCAATATATATTTTATTAGTCATATTAAAGTTTGAATCCAAAATATTTACCTAAAAAATATAATAAAGTAAAAAAAAAATTAGTAAGATTTATATTTAATAAAATTTACATTTACCTAAAAAATATAATAAATTAATATACTTTAGTTAGTCTATCAAAATTTATATTTAATTAAAATTGATAAAGTGAATATTTACATATTTGTTCTTTATTAACAAAAGTGGTATAATTGCTTCGCCAAAAAAAAAAAAACAAAAGTGGTATAATTAATATATATATATATATATATATCTTTTTTAAGGATAGAATTGAAAATAACAATTTGAAAAAGTGGTACTAACAATTTGAAAATAACAAAAGTGGTATAATTGCTTCTACCTTTTAAAATATTAAATTCGACCTCATCAATTCTAAAAAAATCTCATTTTGGTACTAACAATTTGAAAATAACCTCATTCCATCCATTCACGTTTGAAAAGTTTCCCATTAGCATAACAATTTAAAAATAATGTATGTAGTAATTAATTTTCCTTTTAACTTAAATACAAAACTATAATTAACTAATAAAATTATATTATACTATTTAATAAAATAAAATAATATAATGAATGATAAATCAAATTACATTTATTGTAATATCTTTAATTTTAGAAAGTAATTTCATTATTAATTATATTTAGATTCTTATTTTACTTTATTTGAAAATTTTTATTTCAATTTCCTTATTTCTCAGATTTTTTATTTTTCTAATTTTATTTCATTAGAATTCCTCAACCAATAAATATCATTATCCAGATAGAAAAATTAGTTTATAATTATAAAAAATGTGCTCAAAAAGTATATCCCTAAAAAATTTAGTATCGGGGTATAAATTTAATTAAGGCCTTAAAAAATTTAGTATCGGAGTATAAATTTAATTAAGGCCTTATAATAATAATGAATTACAAAATAATAACAATTTAATTTCGACATTTCCTTATTTAGAAAATTTTTACTCCTTCGAACAAACATCACATCAACTATTTACTATCCCACGTGGTTAAGTTCAAGTGGTTAAGTCCATTGACTTCTAACGGAAGGTTGGAGGTTCGATTCCCCACCGGCTCCCTATCCCTCCCTTTTATTTCCCTTTGTAATTGTGTGGCATTGGCTCCCACCACCCCTTTCCAGGCCTTCAATGGATCCTCAAAAAAAAAAAAAAAACTATTTACTATACTTTAATAAATACCTCATTCTATATAAATACCGGACAACCTTAATAATGCAAAAATATATTTTTTTTCTAATTTTGAATAGTTAAAGGGTATTTACTTTCCACTTGCTCTCATAATTTTATAGATGAAAGCAAACCCTATATATTTGTTTTCTAACAGTGAAAATAATTTATTTTATATTATGTCCACCTGATTGTAGGTTTTTCTTTTAAATTTTGGTTAAATGCATTCAAAAACTATTTAAGCAAAAGATTTTGAATCTTATATAATAAAAAACTATATTCACATTTTATATCGTCATATTAGTTCAACGTCCGTGCGCAGCGGGCGAAAAAATCTAGTAATAATAACTCCTTATTAATATTTTCAAAAGACTATTCTGGTAATCAACTTTCATTGAATTTATTTACTATTAACCTAGTATTACTCTTTTGCAATTTATATCTTTACGTGCCATTGATATTAATTAAAACTATAGTTATGTGATATGAGTCGAATCTCACTAACTTATTAGTGAATTTTAAAATCAATTATACTTAATATAAATCTGATTAGAAGATAATATCCAATTCATTTATCAAATCAATTAAATTATTTGGAAATTAATTCATTCCTCTCAAATCAATCTCTATCTTGGGAAAATATTTATTTATTTCCTAACTCAATTCATTTTTCTTTAAGAAATAGTACTAAATTATTTTCTTTCAAAATATTATTAACATAGCTAATTTTCGGGGTATTACAATCCACCCTCCTTAAAACAAACTTCGTCCTCGAAGTTTACTCAAATAAACAATTGCAAAGACTAAAAATAAGGTTAGCACATAATTAAACTTTTATTACCTTATATTCTATCGGGCAGGGTTATCGAGTCTCCTCCCCCACTTGTTTTCACAGCTATGTCCCCATAGCTGTATCTGTCTCAAGAAATAGCTCTGGATATTTGGCTTGCATTTCTGCCTCAGTTTCCCACGTGGCATCATTCTCGTCGTGGTTTGACCATTGGACCTTGACAATGCGAATGACTTTGCGCCTCGTGGCTCGTTCTTTAGTATCTAGGATCTTAACTGGTCTCTCTTCATAAGTAAGATCATCATCTAATTCAATAATCTCTGATGGGATCAATCTCTTAAGGTCATGATGATACTCCTTAAGTTGTGATACGTGGAATACATTATGAACTCGAGATAACTCTTCGGGTAAGTCTAATCGATATGCTAATGTACCAACTTTGGCAATGATATCGAATGGTCTAATGTAACGAGGGCTTAGCTTACCACGTTTACCAAAACGCATCACTCCTTTCATAGGGGATACTTTTAGTAACACCTTGTCACCTATTTCATATCTTCCTTCTTGTCTTCTCTGGTCGGCATACGCCTTTTGTCGATCTTGGGCGGCTTTCATATTGAGTTGGACTTGCTCAATAACACGCTTTGTCTCCTCAATTAGTTGTGGTCCAACAGGGATTGGATTTTCGTCTTTTGTCCAGCAAAGTGGACTTCGACATTTCCTACCATATAGTGCTTCAAATGGGGCCATTCCAATGCTAGCATGATAGCTATTGTTATAGCTAAATTCAACTAGCGGTAGGTGATTTTCCCAACTCCCTTGAAATTCTAAAGCACAAGCTCTTAGCATGTCTTCAAGGGTCTGGATGGTTCTTTCAGTTTGGCCATCGGTTGTTGGGTGAAATGCTGTACTCATTTTTAGCTAACTGATCCATACTCCAAGTTTCTTTAATGGGTATGAATATAGCTGTTTTTGTCAATCTATTGACAATGACCCTTATCTTATCGTTTCCTTTAGGCGTCGAACTCATCCCGTTTCTCTTCGGCTGAAACTCTCATCTCGTGTTCTTCATTATATTTGTTTTCACTTTCAACCTCCTCTTCTAGTTTTGTAAGTTCCGTAATTAATAAGTCTTTTAAATGTTCAGCTCGAGTATGCTCCCGTTCACAGGTTCTTACTAGCTCACGGACTAGGTCCGGGACTACTTCCATCATTCTAGCGTTAAAGTTATTTCCGGCCATCTAATCAAACAACATTATCATAAGCATAATGCAATTATTAAGCATAAATAACAATAAGGGCTGTGCCTAATGCAAGTGTATCGTGTCCCATCCCAAAATTTTTCTTAAGTAAAAACATATATATATATATATATATTTTTTAAAAAAATTTCTTATGAAACTCTAACTCCAAAAAAAAAAATTAATTTGACTTTAAAAAAATTTTGATTCAAAAATATTTTGACTCACGCTCTGATACCAACTTGTAACACCCCCGTTTTTTCATCTTAAAAATCACAGCGGAAGTTACCATTAGGAAAGCGGGGTTGTTACCGCCACACTTCCAATTAAGCTCGCCTTGGCCTTGCCTTGGCTAACTTAATCAAAAGTGCTAAGGCTATTTAAAATAATTACAAACATTATTTAAATTGTTAACCAAATTTCAAAATATATTTAATTTAGCAAAATATCAGAGTTTAAAATTACAATGACTGCGACCAACTATTAAAACGACAATTGTACTAAAAGTAAAACATAATTTAAAATAGCCACACTGTAAAAACGTATTGACTTCCCCGCCCGTGCCAGTGATGCTAATGAGCTAAACAAATATCAAATCCTGAAAAAATGAGTAAGTAATATTCATCAGCACACCGGCTGAGTAAATAAATTTTTATCCCTTGGACAAAAATAATTAACTACGACTCAACAGTAAATGGCATGTTCAAAACAGTTGCAATAATTCAATCCACATGTAGCTCAACTATGATGCCTACACCCGAGGTATCTCATAGGACCTAGCATGCCCTCATAATGACCGAAGTCAAAATATGAGTACACAAGGATGGCCCTACCTTGCGATCTAGAAAACGACTGTGAGACCCTTGGTCAAACACAATCCTGTTCATGGGAATCCCTTGGATAACCCACGAAATATCTCACGAAGATATCCACCTCTGGGTATATCTCGCATAATAACAATTCAATAATCCACATGCCATACACTGAAATTTAATTTTTCACATGCATGGCCTAGCCCCAGAATTAATTTAAACACATAATTGGGCAATACCTCTGCATAAATAAATTGCATGAATAAACCCTAACATTAATAAAACACGAAGGTATTTAGACATGCAAAAATTTAATCCTATGACAAAGCCCGTAGAATAAAAATTTGCTTACAATTTCTTCCGACGATATAGCCACAACACTAATATGAAAATACCACAGCTACTACTTAAAACTCAATGCCACAGCCACTACTTAAAATGCTTATACCGAATTGCTGGTGTTATGTTAGTGTGTTTCCATTCCTTCGATCTGCCCACATATTTATAGGGGTTGTGAAGATTGCTTAGTCACTAGTCTACCTAATTATTCAGCAAAGCTACTCAGCTCATTTGTATTACACGAATCTCCTTTGCTATCCCGTGCATGCCAACGTAGCCATGCAAAAATTCTACGTGTCTTGTTATTTATTTGTTATTGTTATTATATTTATTATCTCACATCCTCTACTTTTTCTCATGCCGTGTAGTGTAGTAGATAGGTGTAATTTGATCTGCTCACTTGTTTTAGCACGCCATATTTACTTAAAATTCATATTAGTACTATTATCATTTAATTATAGAGAAACTTTCAATCAATACAACTAATGGATCCGTTCCACTAATCACAATTATGTAATAATAGTAATAATAATAACTCCTTATTAATATTTTCAAAAGACTATTCTGGTAATCAACTTTCATTGAATTTATTTACTATTAACCTAGTATTACTCTTTTGCAATTTATATCTTTACGTGCCATTGATATTAATTAAAACTATAGTTATATGATATGAGTCGGATCTCACTAACTTATTAGTGAATTTTAAAATCAATTATACTTCATATAAATCTGATTAGAAAATAATATCCAATTCATTTATCAAATCAATTAAATTATTTGGAAATTAATTCATTCCTCTCAAATCAATCTCTATCTTGGGAAAATATTTATTTATTTCCTAACTCAATTCATTTTTCTTTAAGAAATAATACTAAATTATTTTCTTTCAAAATATTATCAACATAGCTAATTTTCGGGATATTACATATATAATTAGCTCAATAATAACATTGCCCCATACTTAGGGTGGGAATATGTCAGACTACACCGACAAGGACCTACGACCTAGTTTATTGGGGACCTCGATATAAGCTCAAACTAAATATCAAAAGAATAGCTTCAGGGGGCAATTTTTTAAAATGCGACTTAGTATTCGAAACAGTAACTATTGTTAGAACCTCTATTTTTGAGATAATGTGTTCCAATCCGATGTTGAACACTAGGTAGGATCCCACCCCCTTGATCTTATCCGCATGTTATTCTTGGGAGCAAATCTTTGGATTGCCTTTCTCGAATCGGATAAACCTTGCCCCGCATGGAAAGGAGCGTACGCCCAACGGTCGTCTGCCATTGCCTTGCTGGGATCATAGAAGTTTTGGCAAGAGGATCTCCTCATCCGAGTAAGGAAGGAAGCAGCTAAGGAAGGTGGAAGGATTCGAGGGATTGAATAATTCCCTTCCATAGTGTTGGGATTTCGAACGGCTTTTTAAGAAAGAAAAATGCATTGGTTCATTACCAAGACCATCATTTCGAAAATACATTGCAAAAGCCTTCTTGAGAAATCCTTGAGCAATCTCTTCACCCCATTCGCAAGATTCATCACTTGTGAAGGAGATTGCTACTTGAGTGTTCTTCGGAGTCATCGTGCACATTGAACCCTTGATCAAATCCGACACCTTAATCAAGGGCAACACTCAAGATCGTGTCAACAAAGATACTACCCTTCATTGCTACATCAAAGGGAGGATCTTTTACAGGCTCACTCAAGGGAAACTTGGAGAAGGAGTCTTCAAGGGGTCGAAGTAGAATCGGAGTATTCTCACCAGAAAAGGGAGTTTCTGGTACCATCGATCATCTGCTTGGGTGTTGAAGTAAAAGGTTACTGGTTCACTATTGTTCGTGTTGTAACGTGGTGTTCGAACACATAGTGGAACACTCCTGGATTGGTATCCCCCAGACGTAGGCCTTGGGCCGAACTGGGTCATCAACTCTCTGTTTGTTCTTTTCTCTTTACTGCATTTATTTATCTTTAAGTACTAACCTACTAATAAGTTATTTAAGTGTGTGATTGAACAAACAGTCGAGGTTGAGAATATTAGTCTTGACGTATAAGGGACCAACAAGTGGTATCAGAGCGCACACACCTTCGGGTGAGATCCAAGCGTCAAGATGAGTCGTGAAGGAGGAAACATCTCCAGGCCACCCCTGCTAGATGGGACAAACTTCTCATACTGGAAGACCAGGATGAGGGCTTTTCTCATGGCCATCGACGAAGGAGTTTGGGATGCTGTTGAAACCAAGTTTGAACGCCCCACTGTTGAGGACGATGAAGGTGTCAAAACACCCAAACCCAAAGACAAATGGACTGCGGAAGAAAAGACCCTATCATCCATGAACTCCAAGGCTCTCAATGCCATTTTCAACGGAGTCACTGAAGATCAATACAAGCTTATCTCCGCATGTGACACGGCGTATGATGCATGGGAAGTACTGGTAAACTCCCATGAAGGTATGGCCTCTGTTAGATCCTCCAAGTTAATTTCCATTGAATCCCAATTTCATAAACTCACTATGGATGAAAATGAGAGTATTGTTAGCTATGTTGGTAGAATTCGTGACTTGACCAATCAGGCGCATCAACTTGGGAAAACATATTCCCAACAAGAGTTGGTGAGAAAGATTGTGGGGACTATTCCTGACAGGTTCAATCCCAAGATTGCCGCCCTAGAACTCTACAAGGACTACTCCACTATGCAAGTGGATGAACTAATGGGGATACTCCAATCTTGGGAAATGGATCACTGCAAGGAGGTCGGTAGCAAAAGGATAGCTTTCAAGGCCGAATCAAAGGTGGTGACTGACAAGGAAGCCGAGATTGATAGTGATCACAGTGATGATGACGAGATCTCCCTTCTCACAAAGAGATTGGCCAGACTTCTCAAAAATAAAAAGGGGAAGGAAGGTTTTTCTGGTGGGAAGGGCGATGGATCTAACTCCAGAAGAGATTCCAAAAGGAGATCCAAACCCTATGGCAAGGATCAACAGTCCGAAGAAAGGCCCAAGGGACCGGAATGCTACGAATGCAGAGGTTTTGGTCACATTAGGGCCGACTGTGGAAATCTAAAGAAGAAGGATAAGAAGACCTACCACATAACCTTTAGTGATCATGATGAGGAACCTGAATGCAGTGAGGGAGAATCTGAGCATGGGATTGCTCTCATGGCTCCAGGATCATGGGATTCAGACTCATGTTCGGACACTGAGTCACAACACGGTACTGGTTCTAACCCTATGAATAATGACTTCACTAATCATGATTGTGCTCCTCTTAGCAGCAAAGAAGCAGACAAAATAGAGCGTCTCACAGATCTCTATAATGAAGTTTTTGAGAAATTAGAAACTTCCATGACCGAGATAAAAGATTTGCAAAAGATCAATCAGGACCTTAGAAATGAGGTCGAAAAGCTCCTGGACGAGAACAAAACCTTACTAGCTAAGGCTGAAGCGGTGTCCATCCACGTAACTGAACTGGAGGCTGGAATTCTCTTTGAAAAGGAGGAAAAGGAGAAGATGTCTACCAAGCATGATTTGGTTACAGTAGAAATCGCTGAACTCCGGGAGAAACTCAGCAAATCTGAGAAAATTCTGTCAGACATGAATAAAGGGAAGGCCAAACTCGATGACGCTCTAGCTGCTGGAAAGTCTCATGGGAACAGGCGAGGTCTTGGGTATAACAACTTCAGTACTGCCTCTACATCCAAAGGGAATATCAAGTTCGTGGCAGGAGGACAACTGAGTGACCGAGCACCTTGTCAGAACACGAGGACTGTTCACAAAAGTCCTAAAGGGTATAACAAAAGGAGGAATTCATTCAGAGGACCTCTCATATGCGACTATTGCAAGTTCAGAGGGCATAAAACCGAACACTGTCGAAAGATCATCAAGGATCTTCTTGAAGGAAAACCTGTGAGATGGCCTAATGAAGAGCTCAAGAAGAGAATCTCCATAAGGCGTGAATGGGTCACCAAAATCTCTGCAAGATGCAATGTGGCTCTCCTATCTTCCAGACAAAAGGGCAAGAATGCAACTTGGTACTTCGACAGTGGCTGTTCGAGGCACATGACAGGTGATAAAGACGTCCTCAAACCATTCAAAGATATTGATGGTGGATCCGTGGTCTTTGGAAACGGCAAAAAGGGTCACCTTTCTGGACAAGGAACTCTCCATGGAGATGGTCTGCCTAAGCTCAACAATGTCTACTATGTGGAGGGGTTGCATGCTAACCTCATTAGCATAAGTCAGCTATGCGATGATGACTTGACTGTATCCTTTAACAAAAAATATTGTGAAGTTCTTGACTCTAACAATGTATGCGTCATGAGGGGACTGAGATCTCGGAATGACTGCTATTTACTTGTACAAACTTGCAATTTTGTGAAAGATGCAGGAAGCTCCCGAAACCTACTCTGGCATGAGAAGTTAGGTCATCTGAACTTCAGAGATCTGATCAAGTTGAGCAGGACAGGAGCTGTTCGTGGACTTCCAGACCTAAAGAAACATGACTCTGACTTTTGTGAAGATTGTGCCAAAAACAAGCAAACTCGGGTGTCCCATCCTGTGACTGAACACAATGCCACAACACACTGTCTGGAACTCCTACACATGGACCTTATTGGGCCAACTGAAATCTCTAGTTTGGGAGGTAAAAGGTACATTTTCGTCTGTGTAGATGACTTTTCCAGATATACGTGGGTTGATTTTCTCAGGGAAAAGAGCGAAGCGTTCAAGGCCTTTATGAAATTGTGCAATCAAATTATGAACGAAAAGGATTGCAAAGTGAAGAGAATTCGTAGTGATCATGGGAAGGAATTTGAGAATCAAGCCTTCGAAGATTACTGTTCCAGCATTGGGATCAAACACGAGTTTTCAGCACCAAAGACTCCTCAGCAGAATGGAGTAGTGGAGAGGAAGAACCGCACCTTGCAAGAAATGGCACGTGTCATGATGAACTCCAAGAAGGTTCCTGAGTTTCTTTGGGCAGAGGCAATCAACACGGCGTGCTATATGATAAATCGAGTGTATATCAGGCCTAAGACACTCATGACTCCATATGAATTATGGAAGGGTAAAAAGACTTCAATATCATATTTTCACATCTTTGGTTGCAAGTGTTTTGTGCTTAATGACAGGGAACACACCGGAAAATTCAAAGAGAAAAGTGACGAGGGGATCTTTGTTGGATACTCAACATCTAGCAAAGCTTTTCGAGTATACAACTCCAGAACCAGAAAGGTAATCGAATCCACAAATGTCATTGTGGAAGACGCACCCAACAGAGAAACACCTGTCGAATCCCAAGAGGAGGATACAGAGAAAGACACCCAAAGCACCGAACAAAGCCGATCTTCGTCTGAAGACAAGCAGGAAGCCACCACAGAGAATGATGAGGCCCAACCCAGTGTTCAAACACCTGTTGGAACACCGGCACAGTCTGAGGTTGCTGCTCCCCAAGTCAGAATACATCGTAATCACAATCCAGACGATGTCATTGGGGACTTTCTTGAAGATCGGAGAACTCGTGTAAAGAAGAAGATCGACTATAGAGAGTTTGCTGGATTACATTGCTTCACCTCAAGGATTGAACCCTCAAGGGTTGAAGAAGCTCTGCAAGACGAGAATTGGATCAATGCCATGCAAGAAGAGCTTGCTCAGTTCAAAAGGAATGAAGTATGGACCTTGGTCGAGCGTCCACATAATATCAACGTCATTGGAACGAAGTGGGTGTTCAAGAACAAAAGTGACGAGAATGGTAATGTTATTCGAAACAAAGCCAGGCTCGTAGCTCAAGGTTACACCCAAGTGGAAGGAATAGACTACAGCGAGACCTTTGCACCCGTAGCAAGACTCGAAGCTGTGAGACTACTCCTTGCCATTGCATGTTCAATGGGCTTCAAACTCTATCAGATGGACGTGAAGAGCGCCTTCTTAAATGGTTGGTTGAAAGAAGAAGTGTATGTGGAGCAACCCAAGGGCTTCGAAGATGCAGACTTCCCAGACCATGTCTTTCGGCTAAACAAAGCTCTCTACGGGCTTAAGCAAGCTCCTAGAGCATGGTATGAGAGGCTTTCAAAATATCTATTGGAGAATGGATATAGAAGAGGAAGCACAGACAAGACCATGTTCATCAAGGAAGACTCCAAAGGGATCATTGTGGCTCAAGTCTATGTGGATGACATCGTGTTCGGATCAACCTCCCATGTGCTCAAGGACAAGTTCATCGAGACTATGGGTAAGGAATTTGAGATGAGTATGGTAGGTGAATTGACATTCTTTCTTGGTATGCAGGTTACTCAGAGGAAGGAAGGTACCTTTCTGAACCAATCCAAGTATGCCAAAAGCATTGTCAAGAAATTTGGACTGGAGTCCAGTAAACCTGTTCGAACACCGATTGGAACATCAGATAAGCTTCACAAGGATCCTACAGGGAAGAGTGTTGATCAAAAGATGTACAGAGGAATCATCGGCAGTCTCCTTTACCTTGCAGCTAGCAGACCAGACATCAGCTACGCTGTAGGTGTCTGTGCTAGGTACCAAGCAGACCCAAAGGAGTCTCATTTAAAGGCAGCAAAAAGAGTGATTCGATACATTGCTGGAACACCTGATTTGGGCATATGGTACTCCAAAGAATCCAACCTTCAATTGATTGGATACACTGATGCAGATTGGGCTGGCAATGTTGACGACAGAAAAAGCACCACAGGAGGATGTTTTTATGTTGGAACCAACTTGGTGAGCTGGTATAGTAAGAAGCAGAACTCTATATCTCTCTCCACAGCAGAGGCGGAGTATATTGCAGCAGGGAGCTGTTGTGCTCAGCTCTTATGGATGAGACAAATGATTAGTGATTATGGGATTGATCAAGACAAGCTGGTGGTTCTCTGCGACAACATGAGTGCAATAAGCATTTCTAGAAATCCAGTACAACACAGTCGAACCAAGCACATTGATGTTAGACACCACTTTATTCGGGAACTCATGGAAGATGAAGTAGTGTCCCTGGAGTATGTTGGAACACTAGAACAGAACGCGGACATTTTTACCAAAGCTCTTGATGGAGATCGATTTGAAAAGCTGAGGCGGGAACTTGGCCTATGCACCATAGTCTAAGTTTCAGACAGGATCTTGGGGATCTCACGTGTCATCTTTAAAAAACGGCTAAGTTTTTCTTATATATTTCAATAAGCCTTATTTTAAGAGATCCCATACTTATTTTAAATTTTTTATTGCAGGAAATTCTATCTCTATCCCTTGGAAACCGGTTGTCCAAATTCTCAAAGAAGGAAGTTATTTTCTTAATTAGGTAACCGGCTACCTAGGGGGATCCTAATGATCACACGCCTCTACTAAAAGGGAAGTTTCCTTTCAAACCTTCGATTTTATTTTCTGAAAATTCCCCCCCGCGTCTCCATCTGTCTCTATTACCCCCGCTCTAGGTATTCTTGTCCCTCAAAAGAACACTCTACTCCCATACTCCTTCTCTCTCGCAGGAACAATGGTGACCACAAGGAATAGGAGTTCCAACACTGAGAACTCACCTCTCCCAGCTCGTGGAGGCCCTCGCACTCGAGGAGGAAATCGCGGAGGGAATCGAGGAGGACCGAGTCGCGGAAGGGGAGGTCGTGGCCGTGGCCGGAATCCAACTGAAATTGCTACCTCAAGTGATGCTCCGACCACCATTGCTACTCCAGAAGTGCCTATCTCCGACCCACTCGACATCCGCGTCGAGATGGCACAGGCGATCGAGGAAACTGCCCCGGGTGGTGCCCTAACTCCAACTCCTCTGGTGCACACTCAATCGGAGGTTGGAACTGCTCTCTCCCATGGGGAAACTGCTCCCAGCACGTCGCCCACATCCATTGCACCTGTGCCAACCGTCCAAGTGCCCTTATCAACCCTAGCGGACGCGGCATTGCAACCTCAGAACCCGCCTAAGGGAAAAGGTAATATGGCTTCACAGAAAAACTTGGTTTCTGACAATGTTGATGCAGGGAGTTCGATTCCTATATCTGGGCATCAAGTTGGCACTCAACCTGGCCCTCAATCCGTAACCCCTGCTCCTGGCGCTGGCGTGCAAACTTCTTCGAGTGCCCCTGGTGAATCAGCCAATGTGCCTGGTCATGTTCCAAAGGTTGCTATCAAGAATGCAGGTGGTGGATCATCAGGGAGTTCAGATGATGGCTCTGAACACTCTTCAGAATCCACTGAGTTGTCTGATGAATCAGACAAGAACGTGGAGATCAATCCTGATGAGGAAGACTCCAGTGGGGACTCGGGAGAAGAGGAGGCACCTGAGGGCAATCGCAATACCATCTCTGCTGAAGAGTTTCTTAGGCGTGAGGGACTCACTGAGGATGAGCTGAGAAGTGATGATGAAGAGCAGGTTGTTGCTCACACTGAGGCTGGACGAGAGGGGGAGCAATCTTCTTCATCAGATGGTGTCCCTCTCAGGGCTCTTGCTCGCAAGAAGGCTGTTGTCTCCAAAGGGAAAAGGAAATCAGATGACCCCCCCTCTAGCTCTCAACCTCAGAAGAAGAAGAAGGTCCCCACTAATAGTGTTGAGGAGGATGTTGCTCAGGACGAACCCCCTGAGATTGTGGATACCAATCTGGCGTTTAGCTCCAAGTTCTACTCTTTGAGCTCTCAGACCTTCTTTGAGACAGTCCTGCGTAAGAGAAAACTAAAGCCTGAGGTTGCATTTAAGGGTCCCAAGTGTGATGAGATTGGCTGGACAGAGTACCTTGAGAAAAGGCATCTCCTTCGTTGGGCATCTGAACTCCCAGGGAGCAAGCAATCTGTGGTAAAGATGTTTTATGCCAACCTTAGAAAGTCAGTCATCGTCCCTGGAAGCAGCTGGTTTGGGCGAGTGTATGTTAAGAAGCAGCTTGTGCCTCTCACTGCAAAGGATATCTGTGATTTCCTTGGTGTTCCACAGTGTGACTTTGACACTGTATTCAGACCAGGTACTCAGTTCAACAATGTCCAGATTGCCAAACTATTGACTAAGGACAAGGAGAAGAATATCAAAGGCAGAGGCTTGAGATCAGGAAATCTGACCCAGAGGTTCTTTCTGCTCTACAAGTTCATCTCTTCCAATGTGATGCCTACAGCAAACCACTCTGTTGTCTCGAAGGAGATGTGTCAATTGCTGTTTGCCATTGATGAAAACAAGAAAGAAATCAACTATGGGAAGCTTGTTCTAAATCAAATGGTCGATATAGCTGAGAACCTCAAGAAGGACAGCTCTACTCTCATTCCCTTCCCAGCCTTGATCTATGGCTATCTGGAGTCTGTTGGTATTGATGGACATCCCAAGGAGTTGGTGGATACCACCAAAGTGTTCAAGTTCACGGCAAAATTGCAGAACAAGATTCAAGACATTCCAGGTCCAGATGGACCTCCTATTCCTCAGACAGCCCTCGATCAACTCAAGGACATGATTGCAGAGCGCCAAGATGCCATCAGGAGGAAGAGAGAAGAGCTGGATGAAGAAGAGCGTGCCCTTGCTGAGATGGCTAAGCTGCTCCCTGAAGTCTGGGACTCGGATCCTGAGGATGAAGTAACCGAGGCTGCTGCTGATTTTTATGCTACCACAGACGAAGATGACTCCTCTCAGGAGTGATTGGCTCTTTTGCCATATTGTGATCCAGAGGGGGAGAAAGCTGTGCAATCAAAGATGCCTATGCCTGACTCTGGTAAGTGTTTTTGTTTTATGTTCAGTCTCTTTGTTGGACTCTTGTTATTGGACTTGCAGTATTGTTTGTTAGTATTGGTCTGGATTATTTGTTGCTGGCTTTATTGGTTTTATTGTACATGCTCCTGTGTTTTTCATGATCATTTTGTACGGAGCATTAGATAGGTTGTTGGGGGATATTGCTATGTAATGGTGGTTGGGATTGGCCATTTTGTTTTTCTTATGTTGTTCACACATCGGAGGATCTTTGATCTTACTGGCTCACATTATGTCAAAAAGGGGGAGATTGTTAGAACCTCTATTTTTGAGATAATGTGTTCCAATCCGATGTTGAACACTAGGTAGGATCCCACCCCCTTGATCTTATCCGCATGTTATTCTTGGGAGCAAATCTTTGGATTGCCTTTCTCGAATCGGATAAACCTTGCCCCGCATGGAAAGGAGCGTACGCCCAACGGTCGTCTGCCATTGCCTTGCTGGGATCATAGAAGTTTTGGCAAGAGGATCTCCTCATCCGAGTAAGGAAGGAAGCAGCTAAGGAAGGTGGAAGGATTCGAGGGATTGAATAATTCCCTTCCATAGTGTTGGGATTTCGAACGGCTTTTTAAGAAAGAAAAATGCATTGGTTCATTACCAAGACCATCATTTCGAAAATACATTGCAAAAGCCTTCTTGAGAAATCCTTGAGCAATCTCTTCACCCCATTCGCAAGATTCATCACTTGTGAAGGAGATTGCTACTTGAGTGTTCTTCGGAGTCATCGTGCACATTGAACCCTTGATCAAATCCGACACCTTAATCAAGGGCAACACTCAAGATCGTGTCAACAAAGATACTACCCTTCATTGCTACATCAAAGGGAGGATCTTTTACAGGCTCACTCAAGGGAAACTTGGAGAAGGAGTCTTCAAGGGGTCGAAGTAGAATCGGAGTATTCTCACCAGAAAAGGGAGTTTCTGGTACCATCGATCATCTGCTTGGGTGTTGAAGTAAAAGGTTACTGGTTCACTAATGTTCGTGTTGTAACGTGGTGTTCGAACACATAGTGGAACACTCCTGGATTGGTATCCCCCAGACGTAGGCCTTGGGCCGAACTGGGTCATCAACTCTCTGTTTGTTCTTTTCTCTTTACTGCATTTATTTATCTTTAAGTACTAACCTACTAATAAGTTATTTAAGTGTGTGATTGAACAAACAGTCGAGGTTGAGAATATTAGTCTTGACGTATAAGGGACCAACAACTATTACAAGAAAACGCCGAATAATCTTTCCCTTATTATTTACATATTGTAAAACAACTATCATTTGCTCTTTTAAAAAACAAATTAAAAGAAAATTGTTTGCGATGCATCTAAACATCAACATGGCTAATATACGACATTAGTAAAAGTAAAATAATTTTAATAGACTATTAAATTATATATGATGATATTCATACATATACTTACAAGCTTGTACATAGATTCTACAACACAAATTAATAAAAATAACTTAAATGGATATAAACTAAAAAAAATTAAAAAACAAAAAAAATTGAAAAATCAAGGATGGTCAGCTGACCACCCTCTACCTGCCTACATTCGCCACTGCTTGTTTGGAAATAGAGCTCTTTTATTGCAGAATTCGACCTGCTATTAACATCCGATTATCTATCATGCGGGTTAGCATACCAGCACTTGCTAAATGTCACTCATTTAGCACCCTGCGGACTTGGCCCAAAGCGGACAATATTATACTAATGTCGGAGTTAGGTTGGCGGTCGCAGTCCCAACAAGTGGTATAAAAGCCCATGTTCGGGGATCGAGTCAGCAGCAGACTCAACAGTGGACTACATGTGTGGAGACCCTCAGTTTGTGCCTACGTGATTGGATCCGTATTCAGTGCCTTGTGTCGAAAGTCTTCCTGATATTGTGGTGGTCAGGCGGCGAGTCCCGCTGGTTGAAGCGGTGGTGCAAGATGATTTGGCGGATCAAGTTGATTATCGTTCGAGGGGAGACCACGAGGTCTGTGGTCCTTGGTTTGAGGGGAGGATTGTTGGGTAGCAAACCCATGTCCCACATCGGTTGTGCAAGGAAAATTAGACTTGTTTATATGTGTCCACCTAACTCTATTAGTATGAGGCATTTTGGGTGGAGCCCAAAGACAAAACCGTGAGGGTTTGGCCCAAAGCGGACAATATCATACTAATGCCGGAGTTAGGGTGGTTGTGGCAGTCCCAACATCTCCAAACCGTTTTAATTATCCATCCCCACGCATTAATTTCTACTATATGCATTTAGCAATACTATTACTCTGTATTTTAATTATCCGCCCCCACGCATTGATTTGCTTGACTTGTTCCAAGCGGAGACTTTCATGTTTTCACATTTCCAAATTGAAGTCTCCGACCCCAACATCTCTCAATTTTGTCATGAATTGTTCTGTCCCCAGACGACCTAATTAAAGATTTACAAATAATTGGATACAAAGTCCAACGTGCACATTTATTTCTTGTCGTTGAGACTACTCCAGAGGTTCAAAAGTCATACCAGACTTCACTCACCAGTCTCCTCTAGCCTTGCATTTTGCTTCATAGTTTTAGCATTAGGTTCATTAACATTAACTATTCCAAATTTTAGTTGGGTCCAACTTAGTTTAGAAAGTTGTCAATATGGTCCTTTAAGTTGCCTCACCTCACCACCAGTGCACCACAATGCCACATTCATTGCACACATCAGCAAAATAACAGAGAATTTCAATATATAGCACATCATACAAAACCCATTAATCTACCACACTAAAATCCTACTCATAATTTACCCATACCAAAAATATTCTCTATGCATCATCCATTATCAGTCCTCATTTTTGTTGCTGCAGTCCTTATAGGGCTGGGGCTGTCTGCACCAAATCTTCCTCAGAAGCAGAATTCCACAATGGAGGCAATTGCTCTTCTGAAATGGAAATCCACCATGGACAACCACTCCCAATCATTCCTTCATTCCTGGAATGCTGAAAGCATCAATCCTTGCAAATGGATTGGCTTTGATTGCAACTCAGCTGGTCGAATTCTGTCGTTAAATCTGTCCTCTAATGGTGTAACAGGTGCACTTGACCTACTTGATTTCTCATCATTCCCATATATAACCTCCATCGACCTGTCTAACAATTCCATCTATGGCTTCATTCCACCAAACATGTGCCACCTTGTTCAACTCAAGTTCCTCAACATAGCTGATAACAACCTGTCTGGATCGATCCCAAAAGAAATCGGCATGATAACATCCCTGACAGACCTCATTCTCTATGACAACAAGCTGACAGGATTCATCCCTTCTTCCATTGGTAACCTCACAAAACTTGTTAATCTCATTCTATCTAGAAATATTGTTTCCGGTCCAATCCCAAAAGAGTTCGGAAATTTGAGCAGCCTTCGGTATTTTCATATGTCCGAGAATCATCTCAATGGCTCTGTCCCTGCATCATTCGATAATTTAACACATTTAGAAGAGCTTTCTTTGAGTGCCAACAATTTCACTGGTCCCATGCCTCAAAATGTCTGCCTTGGCCAGAGTCTTACGTACCTGTCGCTCTACACGAACAATTTCATTGGCCGTGCCCCCAAAAGCTTCAGAAACTGCTCAAGGCTGTCCACTCTTGATCTCCACCACAATCACTTATCCGGCGACATTTCAGAGGCCTTTGGCTTGTACCGTAATTTATCCCATTTCGATATCAGCTCCAACAACTTCTATGGCGAATTGTCCGCGAATTGGTTGGGGGATTCATCGAGTCTTACCAGCCTGCTGATGTTTAACAATAATATTTCCGGTGTGATCCCATCTAACCTCGGAGAAAGATGGAAGCTTGAAAAACTCGATCTAAGTTCAAATCAGATAACCGGAACATTTCCTAAAAGTTTTACAAAGCTGTCCTCTTTGTATATGCTCATGTTGCAGGACAACAAGCTCCATGGTAACATACCAACCGAAATAGGCCAACTGATTGAACTCACGCAGCTTAATCTTGCGGGCAACAGTTTCAGTGGCACAATTCCAATGGCAATAGGGTATTGCATAAAGCTTCAAGACCTGAACCTGAGCAGAAATACGCTAGATGGAGCCATTCCCGAGAAGATGGAGAAGCTAAACTCTTTGCGATATCTAGACTTGAGCCATAACAAACTTTTTGGTGCAATACCAAGACAATTAGGGATCTTGCTTAATCTGGAGACACTGAATCTTTCACACAACAATCTATCAGGTGTCCTGCCACCAAACCTTGTTCACTGCATAAGTTTGGTAACCATTGATATATCATACAATCAGTTGGAGGGTTGTCTTCCAGATCTGAGAGTATTCCGAGAAGCATCATTCGATGTTCTTAGGAACAACAAAGGTTTGCTCGGGAATAACACTGGCTTGAACCTTTGCCCTCTACTGAATGGATCCAATCACTCTCATAAGCGCACCATGGTTCTTTTACTGATTCTGTTGCCTGCATTAGGATGCTTTCTTCTGTCTGTTGGCGCCAGCGGCACTTTTATATATTTGGTGTCACGAAGAAAAGATGCTGGAGAAGACGAAGAGAGAATTCGAACTAAAAACCTCTTCACCATATGGACTTTCGATGGAAGATTAACATACAAAGCTATCCTCGATGCAACACAGAATTTCAACACAAGGCATGTTATTGGGATTGGAGGAAGCAGTGTTGTGTACAAGGCGATGTTACCCGATGGCCAAGCTTTTGCTGTGAAGAAACTAGACATATTTGATGATGATGATATCCATCTCAATAAAGTTTTTACAAATGAAGTTGTCACATTGACAAATATACGGCACAAAAACATCATCAAGCTCTACGGATTTTGCTCGCACACTCTGCATTCCTTCTTAGTCTACGAGTATTTAGAAGGAGGGAGTCTAAAGAGTGCTTTACAGAATGATGAGAAAGCAGCAAAGTTTGGATGGAAGGAAAGGATTAGACTTGTAAAAGGTGTCGCGGATGCCTTGTGTTATATGCACCACGATGTTTCGCCACCCATTGTTCATGGCGACATTACAAGCAACAACATTCTACTAAACTCTAAGCTAAAGGCATATGTTTCTGACTTTGGCACTGCTAGATTACTAATGGCCGCATCTTCAAATGTGACGACTTCTTTAATTGCTGGTACATTTGGCTATGCAGCGCCAGGTACATTGATATCTTACCCTTTTCGTGCAAAGTTCTTATATCGCGCCTTTCTTTTCACTGATTTCTTATTTCTTGCATAATTGGTCCTAGAACTTGCTTATACTATGCAAACAAATGAGAAGACAGATGTCTACAGCTTCGGCGTGGTAGCATTAGAAGTGATCATAGGGATGCATCCCGGGGAGCTCATTTCCGACATGATTTCACCACATTCCACACCCACATCATTGGCATCATCACCAGATTCCATTAAGGGGACGATGCTATTGAAAGATATGCTCGATCCCCGGCTCTCATCAGTTCATGCTCCTAAACAAGTGGATGGGGTAGTGAAGGTTGCGTTAGAATGCATACATCAGTGTCCCCAATCCCGACCAACTATGAGACAAGTGTGTGTACAGCTAGCACAAGAAAATAAATGTCCACCACCAGATGCTGATATGCTCCGATCCCTTGTAACATCACTGTACTAACATCAATTATACAAAGTATATGCCTTATTTCCATTGTCATAGCAAACATAGGGAAAGTTAATTAGAGTCAAATTTATCTTTTCCAAAGTTATTTTGTGCTTAGCAGAATTAGACAAAACGTTTGTCTTGTGCTTAGCACATGTTTGTCTAGTGCTATATTTCTAAGTCACCCAAGTAGTAGTATAAATATGTAAATCTGGGTGAAGTTTGATTGTATGGGGAAAAAGGAAAACAATCTTGAATGAAAAAGAAAACTTTCCCAAGCCTTCCATTTCTCAGTCAGCCTCCAAATTTTTCCTTCAAATTTTTCGCAATCAAAGGGAAAAAAATAAATAAATAAACCATGTAGTCCCATAAGTTTTTTCAATTTCTTAAACCATCCCACAAATATCGAATTAGACGAACACGTCCTGAACCCGGATTTTTCACTAATTTTTTCCGAACCCGTCCCATAGCTATCCTAATGGATGGATGGGTTCGGCGATGATTAGGATAGTTATGAGACCTGTTCGGCGATGATTGGCAAAAAAAACCGGGTTCATGGACGGGTTTGGCAAAAATTATGGTAGTTATTGGACGGATTCGTCTAATTCGACATTTGTGGGAATGTTTCAGAAATTTTTTTAAATTATAGGAGTATGGGACGATATGGGTTTTTTTTCCCAATCAAAGATCCAAATTTATCAAACCCAAAAATTGATTGTAATTATATTTACCAATCGTTAGTTGGTCCAATAGTGATTGATGGTGTTGGCTTTGGTAAGACGGTGTACAGATGTGATTAGATGGAGATGGAACCATTTTGATGCTAAAAACTAAATTATTCAATCCAATGGACAGGATACTGGTGGCTGATGTCAAAGACGCCAGATACATCCATCGCCATCGCCATCGTCATCATGCACGAGCTCGCCACCTAATCCTGCCTCGCTCTGCAAATGTAACTAGTAGTTCTAATTAAGACTGAAATGCCAAAACTAACCAAATATGGACCAACTTTGCAATTACTCCTATACATTATATCCTACACTAATTTGGTAATAATTGACATATTCTCAACCATAAAATAATTCCCAGTTCTTTAATTTTAGGACCCTTCTCATCCGGTCAATTTGTGTGTTAGGTGGTGCCGTCCTTTGTTAGGTGAATGTGAATGTGGAAGTTTTCACTTACATGTGTTGTACTGTAGCAATTGTGGCTCACAAACCTCTATATATAGTTGGCCATCCTGCAATTGAAATACACCCCAAGCAGCAAAGCCAAAACAAGCTAAGGCATTGCAAAAGCAAGACAAATACCCAGTCTGCTTTTGATCCTTTCCTTGTTGTTTCAGCCTTTGTGAGTCTTTCTTGTTGAGTGGGTTTTGTATGTCAGGAAATTATTTCCAAAACCCTTTTGTAATATTTCTCCCTCATAGTGAAATAATAATTCGGTGGGGCCCGGAGGATGTAGGCAAATTTGTGCCGAACCTCGTTAAATCTTGGTGTTCTATTTATTGTTTAATTAACAGCTTTATTATTCGGGTATAATTTTGGTGGAAACTAACCCGATTTCCACAACAATTGGCATCAGAGCCTTGGTTGCATAGTATGCTCTGTGGTCGCAGCTAAGGTGATCTTCCACATCAGAAACGCATCTCGGTTGAGCTACCGTTTGTGAGCTATTAATTAAACTTTGAAGCAGAAATGGCGGATAGGTCCTGTGAAACGTCAACTTCAGATTCGAAGCCGTTGGTGACATCGTCATCACGGGCAATGGTTTCAAATGCCAAATTTGACGTCGAAAAATTCGACGGTACCAATAATTTTGGTATGTGGCAGTGCGAGGTGTTGGACATCTTGTACCAGCAGGAGCTGGATGGGGCACTTGAAGAAACCAAACTAGATGGTGTTGATGATAAAGATTGGACGAGGATCAACCGCCTTGCATGTGGTACCATTCGGCTATGTCTCTCAAAGGAGCAGAAGTATCCGCTTATAAGAGAGATGATGGCACACAGAATGTGGAAAGAACTGGAGGATAAGTTCATGAAAAAGAGCACAGAGAACAAGCTCTACATGAAGACGAAACTGTATCGATTCCAGTATTGTCCGGTACCACGATGAATGAACACATAACAAGATTCGATTCTTTGGTCACCGATTTATTGAATCTCGACGAGAAGATAGATGATGTTGACAAGGCGCTGATACTGTTAGCTTCGCTCCCCGATGAATACGAACATATAATTGTTAGTATGTTGACTGGAAAGGAAACAATTTCCTTTAAAGATGTTACCACTGCCTTATATTCTAACGAGATCAGAAAGAAGGATAAGTTAGAACACAGGAGTTCGACTGGTGAAGCCCATACCATTCGAGGTCGTAGCCACAAGTACAAGCCAGAAAGAAGAGGAATATCCCAGTCAAGAGGCAGAGTGTCAAAAGACGAATGTATCTTTTGTCATGAGAAAGGACATTGGAAGAAAGATTGTCCTAAGCTGCAAAAGAAAAAGGGGAAAGCAGTAGCAGAGGCTTGTGTTGCTGATAGTGATGAGGCAGAGTATTCTTTAGATTGTGTCTCATCGGTAACGTGCACTGACGACTGGTTGCTAGACTCAGAATGCTCATTCCACATGTGCTACAGGAAGGAGTGGTTTGTCAACTTTGAAAGTGTTGACGGTGGAGTTGTCTACCTAGCCAACGACGGACCTTGCCAGATAGCTGGAGTTGGCTCAATATATCTGAAGAACCACGATGGAACAACCAAGGTGCTGACAGAAGTCCGGTACATACCACAATTTGCCAAGAATCTCATATCTGTGGGACTCTTGGAAGCTAAAGGCCACTCCATCAACATTCAGAATGGGATTATGAAAGTGATCTCGGGAGCACTTGTCGTCATGAAAGGTATAAGGAAAAATAACTTATACCACTTCCAGGGCAATACAGTGGTTGGCATTGCAGCAGCAGTATCAGAAGCAGACAAGGAAGAGAAGATGACCAAGCTATGGCATATGAGGCTTGGGCATACTGGGGAAAAATCCTTGCAGACTCTGGCAAAGCAATGATTATTAAAGGGTGCAAAGACTTGCAAACTTGAATTTTGCGAGCAGTGTGTTCTGGGAAAGCAAACGCGGTGAAGTTCGGAACAGCAATCCATAACACTAAAGGCATTATGAATTACATTCACTCAGATGTGTGGGGACCTACCAAGACGGCTTCTCTGGGAGGAAACCATTATTTTGTAACATTTGTTGATGACTTTTCCCGGAGAATATGGGTGTATCCCATGCGAACAAAAGATGAAGCATTCGGGAAATTTCTCCCTTTGAAGAAAATGATGGAGAACCAAACGGGGAGAAAGATTAAAGTGCTTCGAACTGATAACGGCACGGAATATCGAAATGACCCTTTTTTCGATTTGTGCAAGAAGGAAGGTATTTCCCGACATTTCAATGTGCGGGACACGCCACAACAGAATGGTGTGGCTGAACGGATGAACCGAACCTTGTTGGAGAAAGTTCGGTGTATGTTGTCCAATGCTAATTTGGGCAAGCAGTTCTGGGCTGAAGCGATGACCTATGCGAGCCATCTAATTAATCGACTACCATCAACTGCTCTTAAAGGCAAGACACTTTGGAGGCATGGTTTGGCAAACCTGCAAATGATTGTGATTCTTTACGTGTGTTCGGTTCTGCTGTTTATTATCACGTGAAAGAATCAAAGCTGGATCCAAGGGCGAGAAAAGTTGTTTTCGTAGGGATATCTTCTGGAGTAAAAGGATATCGCCTATGGTGCCCGGAGATGAAAAAGTTGATCTTTAGCAGAGATGTTACCTTCAACGAATCGATAATGTTGAAGAAGGTAACCAAGCAGCAGACGGATAGTACTCCTCAACAGGTGGAGCATTATCCTCAACAGGTGGAGTTTCAGACATCTACAACCAGAGAGGTAGATGGTCAACCAATAGAAGACGATGGTCCAAGTACTGAAGAAGAGCCCAAAGAAAGTGAGGTTTTAACCCAAGAACCTCAGGAGCAACAAGATTTACCAATTGCAATGAGGAGGCCAAGAAGAGAAATTAGGAGACCTGCTCGATTCGAAAGTATGTTGGCCTATGCACTTCCTGTTATTGAAGAAGGTATACCACAAACTTTTCTTGATGCAAGAATTAGTCCGGAAAAAGAAAAGTGGAAGAAAGCCATGGACGAGGAAATGCGTTCCCTTGAAGCAAATCACACGTGGAAGCTAGCTAAACTCCCAGAGGGAAAGAAGGCAATTGGTTGCAACTGGGTCAATGCTCAGAAAGAAGGATTTCCAGAAAAGAATGACGTTCGCTACAAGGCAAGATTGGTAGCGAAAGGCTATGCTCAAAAGGAGGGAGTTGATTACAATGAGGTATTTTCTCCTGTTGTAAAACATTCCTCTATTGGTATTTTATTAGCCTTGGTAGCGCAGCTTGATTTGGAACTAGTTCAAATGGATGTCAAGACGGCATTCTTACATGGTGATTTGGAGCAGGATATCTACATGATCCAACCAGAAGGATTTGAAGTTGCTGGGAAAGAAGATTGGGTTTGCAACTTGAACAAATCGCTTTATGAATTGAAACAATCACCAAGGCAATGGTATAAGCGATTTGATCAATTTATAATTGGCCAGAAGTACACCAGAAGCAGTTTTGATCATTGTGTATATTTTCGTAAGCTACATGATGGATCTTTCATTTATCTTCTTCTATATGTAGATGACATGTTAATTGCTTCGAAACATAGAGGAGAGATAAACAGGTTGAAGTCCCAACTCAGCAAGGACTTTGAAATGAAAGATCTAGGTGAAGCAAAGAAAATTCTCGATATGGAAATAACGAGAGACAGGAAGAGGGGCACTCTGAGTTTGAATCAGAAGCAATATCTGAAGAAAGTATTGCAGCGGTTTGGCATGACGAACAAAACCAAACCTGTAATACACCGTTTGCTCCTCATTTAAAACTTAGTGCTTCACAATGCCCGAAGATGAAAGAGGAACGAGAATACATGTCAAAGGTTCCTTATTCAAATGCGGTGGGTAGCTTGATGTATGTAATGGTGTGTACAAGGCCTGACATTTCACATGCAGTTGGAGTAGTGAGGAGGTACATGCATGATCCTGGTAAAGATCATTGGCAAGCTGTGAAATGGATTCTAAGGTTTATCTTGAAAACATTAGATATTTGGTTGATATTTGAGAAGACTAATGTTACTGGTCAACATATAGTTGGGTACTGTGATTCAGATTATGCAGGAGATCTGGATAAACGTTGATCAACTACTGGATACGTATTTACTCTTGCAAACGCACCAGTTAGTTGGAAGTCTACCTTACAGTCAACCGTTGCTTTGTCAACAATGGAGGCAGAATACATGGCCATTACAGAAGCTGTTAAGGAAGCCATTTGGTTATAGGGATTGCTGGATGACTTAGGAGTTGGTCAGAAACATGTAACAGTGTTTTGTGACAGTCAAAGTGCCATTCATCTAGCAAAGAACCAGGTATATCATGCTAGAACCAAGCATATCGACGTGCGGTATCATTTTGTGCGGGAAATAATTGAAGAAGGTGGAGTTAAGGTACAAAAGATCAAGACCACTGAGAATCCTGCGGACATGTTGACGAAGGCTGTAACAGGTATCAAGTTCGAACATTATTTGAACTTGATTAATGTCTCAAGATGTTGAAGTTGGCGCTGAAAAGTGCATTTGGAAGTCCTACCAAATTTAGTGACAAGAGAATCTTGAAGGAAATACTGTGATTGGAATTTCAGACGCACCAAGGTGGAGATTTGTTAGGTGGTGCCGTCCTTTGTTAGGTGAATGTGAATGTGGAAGTTTCCACTTACATGTGTTGTACTGTAGCAATTGTGGCTCACAAACCTCTATATATAGTTGGCCATCCCGCAATTGAAATACACCCCAAGCAGCAAAGCCAAAACAAGGCATTGCAAAAGCAAGACAAATACCCAGTCTGCTTTTGATCTTTTCCTTGTTGTTTCAGCCTTTGAGAGTCTTTCTTGTCGAGTGGATTTTGTGTGTCAGGAAATTATTTCCAAAACCCTTTTGTAATATTTCTCCCTCATAGTGAAATAATAGTTCGGTGGGGCCCGAAGGACGTAGGCAAATTTGTGCCGAACCTCGTTAAATCTTGGTGTTCTATTTATTATTTAATTAACAGCTTTATTATTCGGGTATAATTTTGGTGGAAACTAACCCGATTTCCACAACATTCTGCTCCCCTCATTGCCTACTAGTCGTTATTATTGGTGTCCCACAAACTTTTTAATTAGGCTTTGGAAATCTTGGGTCAAGCTATGATATTTCTTTTCTATCACTAGTTAAGAGATCGGGATCACAAGTATTGGGACCAAGGTGACGATATACGTCCGTTTTCCCTTTGATGTGTTTGCTCAATCTATGAGTTCCGACAAAAACTTTAAACTCCGGTAATCAATAACATAAGAATAAACATGCACGGCGGAAACGGCGGAAATTAAATAGGAATAATAAAGTGAACAAACACGGAAGTTGTTAACCTAGTTCAGCTACACCCTAGGATACTGGTAAAAAACACTTATTTGGTCCCATAAGTTTTTTCAATTTACAAAACCATCCCACAAATATCGAATTAGACGAATCCGTCCCATAACTACCCTAATCACAGCCGAACCCGTCCAATAACCGTTTTTCGCTAATCATTGCCGAACCTGTCCCATAACTTTCCTAATGGAGAAATGGGTTCAACGATGATTAGGGTAGTTATGGGACGGGTTCGGTGATGATTAGCAAAAAAACCGGGTTCATGGATGGATTCGGCTATGATTAGGATAGTTATGGGACGAATTCATCTAATTCGATATTTGTGGGACTGTTTTGGAAATTTTTTAAATTATGGAACGATATGAGTTTTTTTTCTGGGATACTCAAAATGCATATTCAAACACAAACACCATGAACATATACATAATATAATTTCATTCATCAAACATAGTTTTCTATTTAATTTTTTTTGTGACACAGCCTGAAGAGGCGAGCTAAAAAAAGAAAATGAAAGAAAGTTACACAAAGGGCCACGCCGAGCCCTTCAAGCACTGGCGAAGAGAACACCATTTGCATCTTGAACCAATAAAGGACTTATCTCGTCGGCGGGAAAAGCCCATGTCGTGTAGAAGTCCTCGCTGCACGCCGCCTTGCGAGCCAAAGCATCAGCAACTTGATTGCCTTCCCGGAACACATGAAGCACCACGCAACTCTCCATATGACTGAGCTCACCCTTAATATCATGAATTATTGGCCAAAGCTTATGCCGAAAGAAGAAGCTCCAGTAAGCAACCTTTGCACCTCAACCGAATCAACAAAACAAGCACTAATGAGAAGGCCTCCATCCGAGCCCACTGGAGACCATGTAATAGAGCTAACAACTCAACCTCTAATATATCCCTTTCCCCACCAGAGCCACTGCATCCGCCTCTCCAAGACCCATCGTCACGGCGCACGACTGCTCCGAATCCTGACTTCGGTGGATTCTTCATTACACATCCGTCTGTATGTAGCACCCATCCTTTAATATCTTCTGGCTTCCATCTTATCCATCGCAGCACGCCGGATGTTGTTTCTAGTCAAGAAGCTATCCAACGAAGCAGCCAAATGAGAAGCCTTGCGCACTAGCTGATCGGCGCTACTAGCTTCCCCACGGAATACCCGCGAATTACGCTCAATCCATATGATCTAAACAAAGGCAAGGAACCTGCCCTTACCCTCCTTCACCATCTGCTTCAACCAAAGCCGGGCACCAGTCCCTCCAATCAAACCATTGCCCGGAAGCTGCTGGAAGCCACCTTTTCTCCAAATTTCAGACGCCCAGGTACATTGAAACAAGGCATGAGACCAATCTTCATCAAAGTTCAGACATATAGAACACGTAGCAGTAGCAGCCAGGCCACGGGAGAATCTCAAGAGATTACATGGGAGAGCCTCATGGCAAATTAACCACAGCAACAGACCTATTTTCTCCGGCACCCATGATTTCCAAAGCCAGCCCAGCCTCTAGCTTCAACCATACTACTACGCAACCAATTGTAACCAGACTTCACTGTGTAGCAACCTTGAACATCCCCTCGCCAATGAAATTTATCCCTGGCTATAGAAGAGAAATGAGGGACAGGCCGCCTTATAATTGCATCTTTCAAATCGGCCGCAAGCCACGAGTACACATTGTCGAAGTTCCATTGTCCATTGGAAACCACATCCTTAATTCGCAAGTGTATGTCACTGAGATGAACAAATGGCACACTATCATCTAGGCACTCTCCTTCCCACCAAGGCACGTACCATAAAGAGCTTTCCCCATCACCAATCCGTACTCCAAAGCCCTTACGATAAGTGTCGCTCAATTTATACAACATTTTCCAAACTTTCGTACCCCTGTAATGTGACTGAGGCAGCAGACCCTTCTCCAACCCATACTTGTCTCTAAACATGTTAACCCACAATTTGTCATCATTGGTCAGCAAGTCCCATAAAGGCCTTCCAAGCAGCGCCATGTTCATCATACGAGCTGAACGGATTCCCAACCCTCCTTCTTTCCTTGGCATGTTAACCACTTCCCATTTCACGAGGTGTATTCCCTTACCCCCTACACCTTTCCAAATCCAACGCCGGATCAATCGATCAATTGCATTGCAAACTCCTTGCGGTAATAGATGGACTTGCATAGTATACACAGGCACCGCAGCAAGAACAGCTCTTGCTTTAGTAATTCTACCCGCTTTGTTAAGTAAAAAGCTCGACCAAGAGCTAAGTTTACTCTCAAGTTTCCGAAGAAGACTGTCAAAATGAGCAATCTTAGCTCTGCCGTGAATGATAGGAAACCCCAAATAATTTCCGATCGCATCACCCAGGGTAATGTTCAAATGCTGTTGTAGCCAAGGTCCAACCACATTCCCCATACCAGGAGAGCAGAAGGCCGTTGATTTTGAAGCGTTCATCTTAAGTCCCGAACGAGTGCCAAACCGTGTCAAGACATCCCCCATTGCCTTTATGCTATCCTCATCACATACCGAACAGAAGATTAAATTGTCTGCAAACATGAGGTGAGACACACCCACTCCGCCTGGGCGAAACACTACTGGTCGCCATCTTCCTTCTCCTACTGCATGATCGCCTTAGATAGCTTTTCCATAGCAATAACAAATAAATACGGCGATAAAGGGTCACCTTGACGCAGCCCACGATGTGTCTTAATGTCACCAATGGGGGTACCATTCCAAAGAATAGAGAAGCTTGCCAACTCAACACATCTCATAATTAAATCCACACAAGGCCCGGGAAACTCCAGATCAAGCAGACAACCCCGCAAAAAGTCCCAACGCACTGTATTAAATGCCTTGGCCAAGTCAATCTTAAGGACAACAGCCTTACCAGATGAACGCGGCCTTTCAATTGTAGCAATAATTTCTTGTAATAATAAACCATTACGCCATGCCCCGGCCGGGAAGAAAGGCTGCCTGAAAGGGAGAGATAACCTCACAAAGGATTGGCCTCAACCTCCGCACTAAAATCTTCGTGATGAGTTTGAACACCACATTACAAAGCATGAGAGGACGATATTGTAGAATAGTTTGTGGCACAGAAACCTTGGGCAACAAACACATATGGGCGTGAACAACACCGTGTGGCAGCTCGAAGTTGGTCATAGCATTAATTACCGACCGAACCACCGGCTCCTTAACTATCTCCCAATACTCCTTGAAGAAAGCAGCCGGGAATCCATCCGGCCCCGGGGCCGCCAAGGGCCGCATGGAATGAAGAGCCACCTTTACTTCCTCTTATGTGTAAGGTAGCTCCAAGAGGCTTTTCTGAACACCATTCAATGCCGTTAGACCAGGAAGGTCAGCCCCGTGGCCGTGCTCGAAGTGTGCCGCATACATATCCGAGTAATGTCCAATGACATGCTGTTGAAGTTCTACTTGCCTCAATTCCCACTCATCGCCAATTTGTAGGCCATAAATTCTGTTGTGTTTGCGGTGAACCTTTGTACGTGCATGGAAATAACAAGTATTTCTATCCCCGACCTTGATCCATTTATCTCGTGATTTTTGGAACCACAACAATTCCTCCTGCTCCAGCACCGCCTCCAGCTCCTTCTTAAGTTCCACTTCCAGTCGCCTCAAACAAACCGAGTCTACCCGTCTCAAACAACGTTCCACTCCAATGAGACGATTCTTGAGCTTTCTTTTTCTAGCTCGAATGTTGCCAAAAACATTTTTATTAAAATCCATTGACCTTACCTGAACAGTGTCCAGGAAGGTGGCCAGGTTATCACCATGATTCAGTCGACATTGGCGCACCACTTCTCCATAAGTAGGGTGCAATCCCCAAGCAGCCTCCCATCGAAAAGGCCGACGGTTGACCACCAAAGTCGGCTCACCACATATTAATTTCATTGGGCAGTGATCCGAACCCATTCGGGTTAAATGTAAGACACGCCCTTCTCCAAATAGATTAGTCCAGCCAAGATTACCAACACCCCGATCTAGCCTCTTGCTTATTCTCCTTCCCTCACCTGCCATACGTGACCAAGTGAATTCCGAACCCACCGACGGTATGGCAACCAGGTTACAAACATCTAACACCCCCTTGAATTCTGTCGCCCTCTCAGCAAGAAAGACGCCACCCTGGACTTCATCTTCCGACGCAATTTCATTCCAGTCTCCTAGAACCGCCCACGGCCCTTCCATGCCACTAGCCAAATTTGCTAAGTCGGACCAATTAGTCCGCCTTCGTTGATAGTTTGGTGCAGCATAGATAAATGTCATACACCATTGGGTACCGCCTTTAGCAAACTTAAGCGTCACCATGCGATCCCTATTATCCACCAAAGAGGCCTGACAGTCCAGATTATTAATCTTAAGGACCCATAGACCCCCCCCCCCCCATCCCTACCGATTCTTGGATAGCGATAGGGATATAACCCAAGCGGGTGAAGAAGGCCCTCACCCTATCGAACGCCCGTCGAGGTTCTTGCAAGCACAAAATATTCGGTCGATGATCTCTAATTAAATCACCCACCCAACGCTGAGTTGTACGACTCATAATACCACACACATTCCAGACAATAACCGAGTAATCTTGGAACTCCATAAAAAAAACATAATGTCAGAGGACCGAACCAGTAACGCACCTTCGTGGGAATTTATTTCGTTTGCGAACAACATTGAGCCATTCCCCATACGCCGGTTCCTCAACTCCCTGGCTGTCGACCTCCGCCATCACTTTATCCGCAGCACCACCGTCAGACTCATGTGTCCCTTCCAACCCGTTCAACTCCTTATCAACAACCGGAGAGTCCCTACGCTCCTCCACTACTGTCGTTGGTTTAGATTGCGTGCAATCTCTATCAAAGTGACCATACCTCCCACATTTGGTGCACAACAAATGCAGACCTTCATAAGATACGGGGATCCATTGGTCGTTAACCAAAAGTTTACCTGTCACCGGTTTATTTAGATCCAGCGCCACACAAACCCTCGCAAATCTGCCCTTAGAGTAGATCTGCGTGCAGGTGTCAAACTTGATCACGTCTCCTATTCTAGAAGCGATTGCCCACAAGATGTCCTCCCTATATCGATGCATGGGTAGACCATTCAGCCTGGCCCAAACTAACGTCTTGTTAACTTGCGTCTTGCTAGCATCAAACTCTCTTGACCAAGGCATCACTGCTAAGTAGTGGTCGAAGATCATCCAAGGCCCCCCGTTCACCACAGTATCCCTGTCCGCCAGTAAATTAAATTTTGCAATAAAACAACCAAAGCCGACGTCGATTAAGTCCATACCACCCTGAATTTTCCAAATCCGCTTTAGTCGATCCACTACAAGAAAAATCTCCTGCACCGACCGCAAATCCGGTCGCCGGACCCGGGATACGGGTCGTCTCGGAGGCCACCGACCGGCCCACCGACCGCAAAGGTCGGTCGGTGATTTTCTGGTAGGCGGCCGAGAAGCAACCAAATGTGGTCGGCGCACCGACCGCTGCACCGACCACATTTGGGGTCGGTAAAGCCTGGTCCCAAAAGGTCCGGGAACCCTCCACCGACCGCAATACCGACCGCAGGTGCGGTCGGTAATTCTCTTCTATAAAAAAATATTCTCAGGAGGACTCGAACCTAGTACCTCAACAACACCCAACCACAACCTAACCAGCTTGGCTAGCTCTCTAAATGATCAATCATTTCCCGCCACGTGTCCTATATAGTATACCTTCTCAAATATATTTGAAAGGTTTTGTTAAAGAGAGGACTCGAACCCGAGTCCACCCCAAGTTCCCCTCGCGCGCGTACCGTCTGTGCAACCAATGTTTAATGTTATCCTATGAAATGCTTTATATATAACCTATTTAAATACATATATACATATATATGTGTATTTAAAATATAAAATAAAAACTAAAATTATATTAATTAAATAAAAATAATTAAATTAATTAAATAAAATATAAAATAAAATTAATTAAATAATTAACTAAAATAAATGAAATAAATAAAATAATAAGATCATTTCAAAAGTAAGATAAAGTTGATTAAATTATAAAATAAATAAATAATTAAAATTAAAATATAAAATAATTTAATAAATAAATTATAAAAAAATAAATAATATAATAGCTCAAAAAAAGAATAAATGTATTCTAAAAATAATCAAAGAAATATTTTATAAAAATATAAAATAAATGAAAAAAGTTTTAGAGACCGCAAATTCGGTCGGTAATGCGGTCGGTAGACTATTTTTTTTAAAAAAAATAATTCAAATAAAAAATTTGAAAAAAAAACTTACCGACCGCATTTGCGGTCGGTGGTGCGGTCGGTGGCACCGACCAAATAAAAATTGGTCGGTGCATTGGTTGCCACAAGACCGGGGGGCCCCCAACGGCTCTTTGGCACCGACCGCAGCGTGCGGTCGGTGGGCCGGTCGGTAAATCCGACCCGTAATTGGTCGGTCGGTGTGTGCGGTCGGTGGAAGCGATTTTTCTTGTAGTGATCATTCAAGGTCATGTAGCCTACGTTCCTCCCCAGGACTTTGATTACCAGTGTGTCTTCCCACGCCTTGCCCGCTTCCTTATCAATAGACTCGTCGATAGTGAATTTTGGGATAGCTGGATTATTGCCCACGAAACTCTTGCGGATCAAATTCTCCGCAATCAAATCCCGACGCGGGGGTGCGTACTTGTTGAACTTCCTTCCTTCAAGATGTCTGCAAAAGTCTGCCGCTTTCCTCCAGGGTCTATGTTCGCTTTCGTCGAAGAAGCCGAATTCGTCGCCGGGGGCACAGGGGGAACCCTAGAACCCATGCCGCCAATTTGAGGACCAGGAATGTAATTAGAAATGGAGAAAATGTACTTCCAGAATTATTTTGACACCCAAATTCTTCAGTTTTCTATTTAATTTTAAAAAATGTAGTTCAATTATTTAAAAATAAATTGAATTTTCTAATTATTTAAATATATGCGTTGCATTGCCATTATATTTGAGCGCAAGTAGCCACTTCACAGTTAATTGTCATCCACAAACAATTATTGCTCTGAAAATATTGGATCAAACTGAGAATTTGTTTCCTGACTTCGGCTATATCAAAAAAACAAAACTAACAATTTGTTCTCTATCTTTATATATTAATTATCCCTTTGCGAGAATTGGCATTCCAACTTATGAGGTCAACGAAGACTCACAAGTTGAAAGAAATTATTGAAGAAAATATCTACAAGAAACGTTGACTTGAATGTACAGAATACTTCCCATTTCAATTTTCTCTCTGAAGCCGATGACTTTAAGCACATCCAAGAACAATAATGATAGATTATGATGGAAAATTTTTCAAATATGCTCCTGTAAGTTATTGCATTATAGTTTAGAATCCGTTTTTCTTTGCTTTACAGAAATGATCCTCATATAATGTCCTAAACTCACCGAGAGCTTCATGATTTGGCACAATTGCTTCCTTTGGAGTATTTCTTTCTAGCAAAGAATACATCATTTTCACTACCAAAAAAATTTGCGATTACTCGGTTTTCAACGCTTTTTGATGTCGATTAGCTACACCTCTAGCAGTTGCTCGCATTTTCAACCTGGTTCCCCCTTCTTTTTTCCCATGTTGCTACCCTTTCTGAACATTTGTACACTAATATGTATCTCACATCGTCTATATATTGGAATCCCCTTAGCTTATATGGATATATATGGGCCACTCCTGCCAATTGATTTTGGGTTGAACTCGTATCCATCGTCTTTCAAAAAAAAAAAAAAACAAATGAAGAAATGGCTTGGCGATAATTTCCAATTGTAATGATATGGAATGGGGGAAGACTATTTCATAGCATTGCTGGTGTTCATCAATAATTTCTGCACCATTGTCTTTGTGCTATTTGCAATTTTGCATGTACTACTAGTTGTCTTGATCTTCATCTATTTATACTCATCAGTACAAAACTGTCTATTCTACCACACCAAAACCTAATCTATGGGATTGTACCTGCAGTACTGCACCAACAATATACACTGTCAATTCACCATCACCAATACTCCCAATTTTTGTAGCTGCAGCAGCTCTCCTAGTAGGACCGTCTGCAGCAATTCCACCTCAAAACCACAATTCTACAATAGAATCTATTGCTCTTCTGAAATGGAAATCCAACCTGGACAACCATTCCCAATCAATCCTCCATTTCTGGAATGCTGCAAGCAGCAATCCTTGCCATTGGATTGGCATTGGATGCAACTTAGATGGGAGAGTTACTTTGTTGAATCTGTCGTTGCATCGTATAGCAGGTGCACTCGATGAACTTGATTTCTCATCCTTCCCACATGCGTCCACCATTGACCTCTTTAACAATTCAATCTATGGCCATATTCCACCAAATATTGGCAATCTATCTTGACTTCGTTTTCTTGATCTAGGAGACTAGGACAGGAGTTAATATTGGCATCCTATCTAGACTAGGACAGAACCTCCTGTCATGCCATATTCCTTCCAGCATCGGGAATTTGGGAAAGTTATGGGTGCTGAGTCTTTCGGACAACAAACTGACAGGTTCTATTCCATCCACCATTAGGAATTTGGAAAAATTATCGGTGCTACCGTCTTTCGGGCAATAAACTGACAGGTTCCATTCCATCTTTCCTTTGGAACTTGACACACTTTGAAATCCTTGATATATGTAAGAATCAAATATCTGGCAGCATTCCTAATGAAATTGGCACACTAAGGCTTCTAAAACAATTTGACCTCAGCGAAAACAATCTCACGGGCTCTATCCCTCGTTCCATTGACCTCAGCGAAAACAATCTGACAGCCCTTGATGTTGTCTATATCCTGAAAAACAATCTGACTGGCTCAATCCCAGAAGAAATTGGGAAGTTAGCATTCCTGAGTTCCCTGTTTCTCCATCACAATCATCTCTCTGGTTATATACCCCATTCTATTTGCAACCTCACAAAACTTGCTGAACTCAGTCTTAGTGATAATGCATTGTCAGGTCCAATCCCTGCAGGATTAGATAATCTAAATGCCATCCAGACGTTCTTTTTTTTTTGTCCACAAACAATCTAAGTGGCCCTATTACCGCATCATTTGATAACCTAACACTGCTACAAAACTTGTCTCTTAGTATCAACAATTTCATGACCGGTTACGTGCCTGAAAACTTGTGTCGTGGACAGAAGCTTACTCACTTGGCCAATGTCCCCAAAAGTTTGATGGATTGCTCAAGATTGACCAGACTCCATCTCCAGCACAATCATCTTTCTGGAAACATATTAGAAGAGTTTGGCGTGTTCCCAAATTTAACCTATCTTGATATCAGCTATAACAACTTCTATGGCAAATTGTCACTAAATTGGGGAATATCATATGGTTATCTAGCCTGCTACAATAATATTTCTGCGGTAATTCCACCAGACCAGCTCGGAGAAAGATCAAGGCTTCAAGAACTGGATCTGAGTTCAAATCAGATAAGTGGAACACTTCTGTTGGCAAAGTTGTCATCTTTGTACAAACTGAGTTTGCAGGGTAACAAACTTGGAGGAGGAATAGCAGCAGAGATAGGCAGTATGCTTGAGCTTTGATTAATTAGGAACTTTTTAAAATATTAAATATTTTTTTTTTATATTGGAAGTAAATCAATAAAATTTGTAACAACTAAACGCAGTTAGCCTGAGTGGTATTGGCTCTGGCAGCTTAAGCAAAAGTTTTGACAGCTAAAGCAAAGCTTTGCGGATGCAAAATTTTGCTTTATAAAAGACAACCCTTCAATGCCCACCAGATCCTCAAGGATTAGTCTTGGACCCAATGTGCCCAGGGATACCCGGTCCATACCAAAAAAAATGTAACAGAAAATTTACTTCGTCAAAGTAGGCTCTAACGGGGATGAACTCTTAGTTTGCCTAGACGAATTTATTTATTATTCATCATAATAACATGGTAATATAGATTCACAATTCTTTTTAAATAAAAAATAAAAGAAAAGGGCTAGTAAAATAGTTATTGCAGATATTATATTTTCTTGGATATGAACATGATGTGGACGAAAGAATTTAATCGAACATGACTTATTACATCAGAATGTAGACATCATTAATTTATCGTATGGCCCCATCAGTTATATGTGTTGGAGTATATATATGATATCGGTGCTAGTTGTTAAAGGTGTACCACAAAATGTATACATTAAAATATACATAAAGTACGTACTCAAAAAATTATTCACCTTAAAAAAAAAAAAAAAAAAAAAAGTACTCCAAAATTATTCGAGCATTTGTGTATATAAAATTCTGCTTTGGGGATGCAACCCTTCAATACTCATCAAATCCTCCATGAATTAGTTTTGGACCTAATGTGGCTCGAGGATACCCGATACGAGCAAAAAAAATTAACTAATGATGCACATTATATATTTATTATGTAAGTATACTACATAAACAATGCTAATTAATAAATTTGAAAATTCGTATGATGCTTTTCTTTTCTGTTTTTTTTCGTTAATTGTCACTTAAATGTCAGTGTTTACAAAAAAAAAAAAAAAAAAAAAAAAAAAAAAAAAAAAAAACTCAATTAACTCATCAAGCCCTAACCCGTTAACAAGTATACCAACTTCATGTCTAACCCATGACACGCATAAATTAAAATCAAACTCAAACATCTTTAGAGCTGTTAAACGACCCGGGCGAACTTGAGCGGGCCGGGTATATTTGAGCTCGACTCATTTCATAAACAAAACCTAATTAGTTCAGAGTTTGGCTTGTTTATTCAACGAGTATCAAAATAAGATTACTTTGGTCCGTTAATAAATAAATAAATCAACAAATAAAATATGTTGAGAGTTTCTAGCTCGATTTCCAAATGAATGAATCGAACTTGGGTCTATCCCAATTCGAATTCAAACCGGACCCAAGTCGGTTTATTTATTTTAACAACTCTAAACACCTTTAAGGAGATCATGTGTTCATGCAAAAAAATATGTGCTGGGTCTAGAATTATAACCCAAACCAAATCTTTGCAAGACATTATAAACCTTAGTAATTAAAGTATATATGCCATGATTGATTCACTAGCTACTTCCAAAAAGTTTTATGACTTAAAACTTGACGGTCTTAATAAGTTGATTTATATATGCGGAATGAGTTTGTGATTGCTCTTCAAAAAAAAAAAAAAAAAAGAATGAGTTTGTGATTACACCTATATAATGTTTTAATCAAATTATTCAACTTTGCTCGTTTGCCTGTTCAAAAATTGTTCTTTAAATGAATGGAAAAGGCAAAACAAAACAAAAGTGAGATGATATTTTCAACTGAAGAGTAATCCAATGTGATGAGTATTTTAATAAATATGGATAATAAGATGTGTAGTGAAATTGGACAAAAGTAAAAAAATGAAAGGGACATAGAGATACTGTGTCGGCAGGCAGAAATAAGAGAGAGAGGTGATGAGATGAGAAGAATGGTAGTATAAATTTGTAGGAAGGAAGACAGACTAGAGTGATGAAAGAAATGAGAGGATTTTTTTGGTTTAACAAATGGAGTAATACAGTATATGAATACCAAAAATAATAAAAATAAGATGATCACATCATGAATTTCAGATTATTCAAAACATTCAGCTTGACGAATAACATTGCTGGATTTCTGCTGCTGCACTTTGCAGATATATTGCAGAATCGTACATCGCCCCCTCAAAAGACCACCCCCCCCCCCCCCACACCCACCCCCCCTACCCACATCCTTCCACACCCCCCCTACCCACATCCTTCCAAAATTCCGGTGTATTACACCTTATACGTCCGGATATTCCTCTCCTCCCTTATAAACTCTTAATTAGTCTATTTTAATTTTTAAATTCCCTTTTGTTTTTTTATTTGGTCAGAAAGTTTACTTACTTGAAATTCTCTTTTTATTAACACAACTCATTTCTTTAGTTAATTAAAATTAAAATTCTACCAGTGATGAAAAAAAGAAGAGAGAAAAAAATCGAAAGAAAGTGATGGGGGCCTACCTTCGTGAGATGGTGATGATGATGTCTCTTCTAGATCATAGTATTTTCTTTTTCTCCTATACAGGCTAGAAAAATGGTAGTAGGAGCCCATTTCACATAAATTATAAAGGAACAAAGGAAATGGATAGGCAGCCATGTAGGAAATCAAACTCTCAATTTAAAAGTTGGAATTCAGTAACTTCACCATTTGGTCAAGTCCTCATCCCTTATATCATAGTACTCCCTCCATCTGGCGAGTTTGACTCGTTTCTTTTGGGCACGGTAATTTAGGTAGTGAGGTTTAGTCGTTAAAGTTATGTGGGTATTTGTTTTTAAGATTCTAATGAATTTTAACATTGTTTATTATTTAACTTTAACTTAATATTATCGTAATGATGTAATTAAATAAAAATATTCAAGTGTGGTCTTATTAGAATCATCTAATCGTATAGTTTCATATATATTTTATACAATTTTTATATGTACACATTTTGAAATATTAAGAAATAAATAAATACAAAAGACTTTGTGTAGAAAAATAAAGGGACTAGTTATGGTGCGACAAAGTTATGCCACATCACATCACGGCATGAATCACAACCGTTCATTTTAATCCGATGGTTCAAAATTAAAAAGGGTAAAATTATTTAAAAAAATGTATAACGGTCAAATCGCTAAAAATACACATAGATTATTGCTTGAAAATATTGTGGCATATCTCTGAAATACACACAGCCCGTCGCTGAAATACACACATTCCGTCACCGAAATACACACAGCTCATCGCTGAAATATGTTAAACCAAAGAATTGGAGTTTCAACTTTTATGAAATCGCGAAAATGAACATTATCAAGTCGCTGAATAATACGATTCATGTCGCTGAAATACACTATTATTCGTCGCTGAAATACTCAGAAGTCGCACTGTAAGCGTTATGCCCAACGTTGAAATATTAACAAATCGCTGAAATATATATATATATATATATATATATATATATAAGTTATCGCTGAAATGTACTAACTATATTTTGGAGTAATATGACAAATTTACATTTTTAACCTTTAAGTTAATCTCAACCGTGGATTTACAAAGTGAATCAACGGTGGTGAAAGACCGCAGTACATCAACACAAAACTGTCTTGATTGCACCTTAATTTCTCCCAAAACTAAAAGTGCATTGAACAATTAAGATTATAATCATACTTATTCATTTAATTTATCTAAAACTTGAAAGTTGTCAAATTTCATGAGACACCCTAAAAAAGAATACGAGACAAACTTTGTGGGTCGAATGGAGTACTTCTTACACGCACGGATAACTAGTAAATTTGGAATAATAATTTTTAAAAATAATTTAATTTTTTTATAAGCACTCCACATCAAAATTCAAGAAAACGTCAAAATTAAACTATGCAGCAAACATATTAATGTCCCAATAACCCTTTTTTTCCCGAACATATCTATTGTTAGGTGTTCTTGTTTCCTCTATATACTTGTGTCTTCTATACATCTCCCAATTGTGTGATTGCTACATAGCAAAATTCCTAACATACGGATGGACAAAACATATTATGCAATTCATATTAGTAAATAAAAACACATGTCATTTGTCAAGAAACCACCAAAACATTTTTAGCAAACATTTAATGATAAACCCTTAATCCCAACAAATTAAAAATGGGTAAAAAAACTTTCACCCAACTCTAATCCTATTCATTACACTAGGAGTGTGAATTGTGATGCAAAGTTGGAACCCTATCTCAATTCTAACCAAACAACACAAACCAAACACCAAAAAGAATAAAGGTGATTTCCATTGTAAGTATATAGTACTCGTATATACATATATAGTTCAATTTGAGTAAAAAAATATCCTTACAATTGCAAAATAACAGAATCTGTTGGGTGTAGGCACCCTTAAAAGAAACACATGCAGGGGCAGAGATAAGAAAAACCAGAAAGGCACATGAAATAAAATGAATGGTGACTCACTGTCACTTTTGACACTGACTCCTCAACTCTCTCTATAAATTTTCTCCCATCACCCTCAAATCTCAACCCTCATTTCCTTTTACTACAAATTCATAAATTCCATCAAAATCCCTACAAATTTTAACTTTTTCAACTCATCAGGACATTGCCCACATAATGTAATCACAATAATCATCATCAAAAATTATTACCATGTCATTAACTGGTAATAATGAAAACAAAAGTACAGCATCATCTATCATGGTACCACAATACTGGAAATGGGAAAATCGTTCCATTCTCATCACACCACTGATAAATTAATTAGCAGTAACATAAATGGGAATTAAAAAGTAGTACAATAATAGCATTAGCATTGAAAAAACAAACAAACAAACAAAGATACCTCATTTTCCATTTAGGAAAGATAAATACCCTGGAAAAACCAAAATCTGAAAAGTACGACCTATCTAGCTACTCTATTACAATTAATAAAATATATATATATATATATTAAAACAGGGTTTTTCTTGTAGTAGTATTTTTTGCTTCAGACATAAAATTGTAGAAAACCAAATAAATAAAGATAAAAAAAAAAAAAGAGAAAATGCCTGGCTCCATCCTGTCTGCCTTCAACCAGCAAAGAAGATTAAAAACGTCACACCTTTTTTTTCAAATAAATTTATTTATATTTTTTTAAAAAAAAAAAAAGAAAGAAAGAAAGAAAATGAAAATACTAGTGCATTGAGGTGGTGGTCTTCCCAGGGACCCAATCGGACAGTACCTCCATAGCGGCGAGGGTAAGGGCAAACTTGTCATTCCACGCTATGGTCCTTCTTTGTGCTTCTGTAGTCCCGGCGAGAACCGCCATTGTTGCGATCGTGGGGCTGCTGGTGTGCAGTTTTTGAGGATTTTATTTTAGGGAGAGAAAGTGAAAAGTTGTGGGGATTAGGGAGAAGAGAAAGGGTCGAAGAAGAATAAGAATGGTAGTAGTAGTAGTAATAAATAGATAAATAAATAGAAAATGGGGGAGAGGAAAAGCCGGTACTAAGAGGCCATTTTCAACTTTCTCTTTGTTCCGTTTTGTAATAAATAATAATAATCGCCCTTTTGTCTCTCCCATTTGGCCATTTCCATATATATTTATTTTGAGTTTTCACGATTTTAGTATCGTGTGGGCTTGTGGCAAATGGGATTCCCATCCATGTACCTCAATTTTCGTCATATTTGTGTGATATCGACAATCTCTCCATATTTAATTTGGAAATAAATGAAACCCCTTTCTATAAGATTGTTTGTTTTTTAGCCAAAAAAGAATTTATAAGTGTTTTTTTTTCAATAAGAATTTTTTGTGAGTGTTTTAAGGGAATTTGTAATTTTATATGGAGATTGGAAAATAGCATGATTAAATAAATAAGAATCTCATTGAATGGGTAGTTGCCGGTTGGGGTTAATAGGTAGGCTAGCTAAGCTTTTAACCTTTATGGTACACATTTACTTTTAAGTGATTGGTACTAATTAAATAACATAAATACATAGTACTCCTCCGTTACTTTTTATTTGTATTTTAAGAGAGTAAAAAGTGTTGCAAAATAGTTGTCATTTTTAGGTAGTTAAAGATAGTTATGCTATGTTTTTACTATATTGCCCTTTACTTTACATAAATGCTATTTGTTGATATTTATTAAGAATGAATTTAGTTGAAGGGTAAAAACGTAAATTTATGAGTTAATAAATGCAAACCTTGGTTATTGAAATTGAGCTGAAATAGACAACTAAAAAAGAACAGAGGGAGTAGTGTTTAATTTGTTGGTGTGATACAAAATGCATTAGATGGACATTCACCAATACTCGATGAATAACCAAACGTAGTTGGTCTGAATAGTACGGGGCTCCGTCATCGAGGCATTAGTATTGGGCTCAATAAGAAATACTCCATAGTAGGTTGGGATGACGTCAGCTTAAACAAAAATCTTGGGTTCGAATCTCTATGTATGTATAGTTCTTTTTTGATAATAAAAATCCTTCAATGTCCACAAAAATATTTAGTATTGGGCTCAATAAAATATGGGGATACCCGATAATTCAAGAAAACAATATATTGTATTTTGATAATAACAAAACCATCCATCCACTCATCGAGTACGATGGTAAATGTATTGTATTTTGACTGATCGTATACCGTAGTTAGTTCTAGAGGACATGTCCAATTAGTGCAACCTTGTATCCTTTGTAAAATGAGAGTTGGCAATGAGCTCGAATGCACCATGATGATGACGTCCCTATTGTCTGTTACAAATTAATTAATCCAATACGGCAGCTGTGGGGTGGCTGAGACAGCGCGGACACGACATGGTAGCAGTCATGACGGCCACCTCGGTGAGTACTCGCCTGGATAATCATCATCATCATCATCATCATGCTATATAGTACGTCCTCCATTCCTTATTAATTGGACATGCATGGAAAGGATTTTCTCACTATTCATTGACTAACTTCAATTCGACTATAAGATAAAATATAGTCAAGTGAGATTTTGTTGGATTCATCTAATCGCATAGATTTAGAATATCAAATTTTTTTTATAATTTTTGCTTGTATGCAATTTAAATTATTAATGATTTAAAATGTGTATTCAATTGCGTGAAATATGGGTTCGTAGCAAATATTAAGAAACGAATGTGAGGTAAATTTAACACTGAGTCACTTATCCTAGAAGAACTGTACTACGTAGATGTACAACCAGGGGCGGATTCATGAATTTTTACGTTAAAACATTTTTCTGAATGATAAGCTGCCAGATCCTCAAATATATATAGCTTTCCTTTCGCGGGTTTTCTATTAGATTAATTATTTGTCATGTGTGGAAGCTATTGACTTCATTCCTAGAGACCAAAAACCTAAAGACAGCAATAAAACCTAAGTGAAAGATAAGTTCCAAATTAACTATGCAATTAATTAATTAACAAATGAACCCTAGCTTTTTTAAATTCTTCATTAATGTTTTGGGCCCTTGCGTTTTGCAGGTTTGCTGTTGTCTAGTAAAAGTAACAAATAAAAGAAAAAGAAAAGAAATTACATTCATGAGAAATACGAACACATCACCATCATCATTATATTGTACTCTGATTTGTATGTCCTTAGTTGTTTATTTTAAAATTATTATTATTGTTATAATTTTAATTTTATTATTTGCTGTGGTAATATGGAGTGTACGTTGTACAGCCAATCAATTTTCTTACACAGCAGGACAAATTTGTTTTTCCTTTTAATGCACCTGAAGTTTCAAAACGTACAGCTGATGATAAATTATTGCAGGGAGAGAGATAAAGCCAATTGCTGTTATACTCGAGGCTACAATTGAGTTTACATAAAATACTACACTACAGTATTTATTTATTTATTTTTCTATGGATATAGTAAATACTACTAGTATTTTAAATTTAAATTAAATCACTACAAGAATCATCGCCTTGTTTATCGTCTAGCGCTCTAGGCGACTAACAAGGCGATGAAATCCGCAAGGCGACTGCGCGAATTTCTTGTAGTGAATGATGCGAGACCACTCCTCTAGGTTAACTCATGAGGGGCCTTCTTCAACATATCTATTACTCTGCCTTGAGTGGTATGGGGCTTTGCCAGTTTACACTATAAGAAAAAGTCCAATTACCGACCCCAATTACTGACCACCATAGTACGGGTCGGATTTACCGACCCCAAAGTGGGGTCGGTAAAATTTAGTCGTTATTGGGCCCAGGGACATTCGAAAACCAAAACACCGACTACAATTAATGTGGTCGGCATTACCGACCCCAATTGGGGTATATAGTTTTTTCAATTTTTTTTATTTTTCTCATTTTTTTATTTATTTTATTTTATTATTAATATTTCTTTGATTATTTATTTATTTTGAGCATATTAATTATTTAATTATTTTATAATTTAATTATTTATTTATTAATTTAATTACTGAATTTAATATTTTATTTAATTAATTTTATTTTTAATTTTGTCTTCATAGCATTTTTATTAAAAATAAATTTATCTTATTCTTTAAATTTATTTTATTTTTTGAATAATTTTATTATTTTATTTAATAAATTGATTTTAATTTTTTTGATTTAATTAATTTTATTTTATATTTTATTAATTAATAATTTTTTATTATTTAATTAATTTAATTTTAGTTTATATTTATATTTCAATTTAATTAACTACAAAAAAGTCAATTTAGCGATCGAAACTCGCGATCGGAACATATTGGGGCGCTATTACCGACCAAATTAGCGACCGAAATATTCACATTTATTATTGAATTTTATATTGCGTATGTTAATTTTAAATTTTTAATTATAGAATTTAATATTTTTATAATTTTTTTAATTTAATTAATATTTAGTCATATTAATTTCTATTTTCTTAAATTTAATTAGTGATTTAATTAATTTTACTCATTTAATTTTATCAATTATTCTACAATTTATTTAATTAATATCAATGTCTAAATTATTATTTTTAAAAGTTATTAATTACATATTATATATAAAAATATTGTATATATTTAACAAATTGCATATGATAACATGAAAAGTTGTGTATCCGGATGGCACGTGCGCGAGTGAGAAATGCATCTCACCTGGGTTCGAATCCCCTCTTCAGCATTTGGGGAGGAATAAATATATATGGTACGTGGCGGGTTACCATTGGTGGCCTAGAAGGCTAGCCCAGCTAGTTAGGGTTTTGTGCTAGGTGATGCGAGGTTGTGGATTCGAATTCTCCTGGGCACATTTTATTTCATCTAAGATATTTACCGACCTCATTTGGGGTCGGTAATTTCGGGTCCTCGAAGTCCCTAGACCCTGCTTACCGACCCCAATGTTGGTCGGTAATTTTACCGACCCACATGGGGTCGGTAATGGGGTCGGTAATCTCCCGACCCCCAGAATCTTTGGTCGGCGCCAGATCACCTACCAACAAATTACCGACCCGCGATTGGGGTCGGTAAACCCCAGGACGACCCGTAAAACCTATTTACCGACCTCATTTTGGGGTCGGTAAAACGAAATTTTCTTGTAGTGTTAAGTAAGGGTCTTAGGTGCGAGCCTTTATGTATAATATGTAGAATTCTGTTTTGGGAGAGACAACCCCTCAATGTCTACCAAATCCTTGAATGATTAGTCTTGAACTTAATGTGACTTAAGATAACTGGTTTTTTAAAAAAAAATAATATGGTAGCGGATAAATACAATCTTGTGGATAATTTTGAAAAGTATAGTACAGTATGTTATTGAAGAAGACAAGAATACTGCAGTGGTGTTTGGGCGCAAGTGATTGGTTGATAGAGTGGACACGTCACTATCTCATAAAGAATTGACTACTTACCATACATACATAACACAACTACCGCACTCCATCCTGCCGCTCATCCCCCCTATTTTTCCTTTTATTTTTTACTCCTTTTCTTACCATTTACTCACTAATACTACAAAAAAGCCGAATTTGATCCTTAGTTAAATTTGTGGTAATTAATAAATTTCGACCGCTAAAGAATTTAAATCACAAATTTGCTCGCTAACCACTTCAGTAATTGAAATTTATCAATTTTTTTTACCACTAAAACATAAAAAATTGTGTGCATTGCAAATTTTACAATTTGAATAATAATAATCGCACTAGTTCATTTTTTCACGTATGAGTATTCTGACACTACAAGAAGATTTTGCTTTATTACCGGATTCAATTGTTAAATTCGTTAAATAATTGGGTTATGGGTGTAGGGACAGAAAATTTCAGTTGCTAAAAATAAAAATTCTTGAAGTGGAAGAAACTTTTTATGGGAAGTCACTTAACTTAATTTCATAATTACTGTTTTTATAAATCAAAGAATCTTTTAGGCTTAACCAACATCATTTGGTTTGAGTGGATTGTAGCTTTAGTCGCTTAGCAATGTATCGTATTCGAGCCTTGTATATGCAAAAAATTACTTTGGGAAATGCGTCTTCATTACCCATGTAGATCCTCGAGGGATTAGTTTTAGTTCCAATATGGTCTGAGAGTACCCGGTAATTCACTAAAAAAAACAACAAAAAGGATCTTTTAGGCTTCTTTAAAATGTAGTGCATGCACATCTCGAAAAAATGTAATCTTTTTACATTTATAGTTTGTGTTGTATGTGTTCTCCTTTACCCCGCACTCGAGTATCAAGTTTTTTTTTAAAAAAAAAAAAAAATGGTAGTGGTAGAATTAAATTATCAATAGTATGTCACAGAATACTATGAATTACATATGGTTTTAATTGGATTTATAAAAAAAAAAAAAAAAAAAAGGTGATAAATGTTTCCGAGAAGGAATTATAATAGAATAGATAATCTAAAGATAAAAATATTAACGTTTAACAAATAATTGATTTTATATCCTGCAGTACGTCGTGAGTTTAATTTTCAGATGATGATTCATTATTGGAAAGGACGCGGCATATTCACTTGAGTTCGTGAGTTAAAATAATTTGATTGTATGTACTATATAATTATTCCAGCAAAATAAATAAATAAATAAATAAATAAATTAATTAAAGAAAAATCTTTGTTGGGGGATTATTAATCATTTGCCAAACAAAATAATTTTCATTATAATATTGACAACATAAGCTCACGCTAAGATCTACAAATTATGCATGGCCCTACGTGGGTTGTTAGCTGATTATATTAGTTGTTAGTTTGAATTACAAGAGTTTTTGATAAAATTAGCTGATGGTGACAAATTTGTTGAAAAAGTGCAACAACTAACGGCTAAAGCCCAAATGCTGGAAAAAAGCAGCGATTTCAAACTAGATGTGGAACAAATTTTCTATTCTAAAATGTTGGTATTTACCAAACATATTCTTTAATTGTTTAAGTTAGAAACCTCAGCTAGAAATTATTATTCGTACCAAACATGTAAGTATTCATTAATGAACTCGAACCCCAATCGATTTTCAAAAAAACAAAAAACAGTAGATGGATGGAGGCCAAATAAAGTATTATAAATGCAGAATTAATACATTTCATAATGCTTAGTACAATTAGGTAGATGGATAATATGTATGACACTTGATTACTAATACTATTGAATAAGAACAGCCTGGGATATGTAGTAAAGGAGTATTATATGATGTGAAAAAGCTGTTGCATGTCTTGTACCAACAAATATTTCAATTAAATTCCATTAACTCAACAAGGATACATAAAGACGCACCATGTGTCCAATTATTGATGATATAGGGGATGTTTGGGAGTCAGCGGATCCGCCAGCAGATAGCAGATTCGGAGAGAGAACTGTGAGACAATATGTTCTTCCAATATGCTATATGCTGGCCAATATGCTGTCATCCAAACAGCCCCATAGTAGTAATAATCAAGGTTGTTAAGATCGGGATTCTATATGAGATCGTTTTTCTCTTTGCAAGATCGGGATCGTAGGATCGAATTGGGATTCTAAGATCTTATGAAATTGCAATAATGGATAAACTCAATTATGCATACTAACAATTAAAAGTATTATTTTGTGTGTTTATGAATCTTGCAAGTTAATTAATACAATACCATACAAAAACTTCACAATCAAACATAAAATATTTCCACATATATACATATTATATTTTTTTTACATATAATACAAGCTCTTAAGTTTAAAATTAAAAGAAATAAGTTACTTTGATCTCAAATCATAAAATACTACAAAAATTTTATGCGTTTAAGAGGATAAGATCGTAAGATCGTTGAAGCGTTTGAGGGAGTATGACCATAAGATCGTAACATTCTACTATTAGGATCGCGATCTTACTAATTTTAAGATCCTACAAGGATCGAGATCGTCTTAGAGAGCTGTGATCGTAAAATCGTAAGATCCTAAGATCAGGATCGGGATCTTAACAACTATGGTAATAACTGTTCCCCCATTTTTATATTCTATGTTTTTTTTTAAAAAAAAAAATATAGGAGAAAAGACAATAATCCCTTTTTTCAATCTTTATTAACTTATTTCTCTCTTAGCCAGCTCTTCCAAGGAAATTAAGTACTTATTTTGTCTCATTACACTACTAAAAAAAATCTGGATCCGGTCACTAAAATTGAGATAGTGAAGAAATTTCGGTCGCTAAAATTGTGGTTTCTAACGAATTTCGTTCGGTAACCTCTTTAATGACCGAATTTTACCAAATTTTTTTTCAGTCGCTGAAATAGAATACTTTTGTAGTGTTATTTGTATCCCAAAACTTTAGACGGAATCATTGCATTTATTTTCGTTTAGACATTTCATAGTAGACAGCATGGCATGGATGATGGATTAATATAGAATTAATAAATAAATGTAAAATACTACTAATATATTATGTGTGTTTGTGTTTACATTAATTCTGGTCAAATGACAGCAATTTTTCCCCTTATGTATTTTTTATAAGTCGATGAATTAATTTATTTAAAAAAAAATTATAAAAATATTTAATACATTATGCAATGCATCGACCAACATTAAACAATGAATTACTCCAAAAGAGGGAAGAAGTAATTAACAGATTATCCAGTGTTGTTAAAATCGCGATCTTGATCGTAGGATCCCAGTCATAAAAAATGATCCGGATCACCGTAGGATCAAAAGTGCGTTAGGATCACGTTAGGATCGTAGGATCGCTATGCGATCCGATCCTAACCTCTATGGGTTTTTCCTTTTTTTTTTTCTTCTTCTTTTTTTCCCGAGCAAAATTACTTATTATTTCTACCTCTTTATAGTTTTGGTTATGCTATTTTTTTGTCAATTTTGTTTAATATATCCTTGCAATGTTGAACCCAGAATGCTTGAGTTATGTGTCAGTGTTTAATTTTCATTGTATCATGAAAAAGCATGCTATTAACTACCAAATTCTTGTTCAAAATGGATCTAAATAGATATTTTCAATTCTAACTGTCACTAGTTTAGTGAGATAATTCACAAATATAAATAACAATTTCATAGGATCTTAGGATCCCGATTCGATTCTACAATCCTGATCTTGCAAAGATAGGATCTACTTAGATTACCCCATTGGATTGGGCCATATCTCTGTGGGCTTAACCATCTACTTTATTACTCCTTGAATTTGGGCCTAACCAAATTCTTCTTTCTTATTGTTTTATAATATTTTACATATGAATTTAGTCGTTATAAGTTATAACCACTCCCAAAACAACTTTGTATATTTTGGATCTTCATCCAGATTACACTTGGCATCACATCCTTCGTGAAGGCAACTCGGTATCTGATAATCTTGCTAAGAGAGGGGCACGTTCGTTGGAGTTCTTCACTACCTGGGCATTTCCGCCGGATGATGTGAGATCCTTGCTTGTTGCGGACATGGTGGGAACATGGTTTCTCGGTTTTAGTTGATGCTGTTCTCTTTTTTTGCTTTCTATTCCTTCCCTTTCTTATTGTAGTTGTTTTTAGTTTTCTTCTTTGCCGACGCTTTAATGTGTCCCTTTCACAAAAAACAAAAAAAAAAACTTTGTATATTCATAATGGATTGAATTCGAAACAATCTTTAAATGACTATGGTCACATAATCATTCAAGTAAACTATTGTTGATTAATTATTTTATAGTAGTAATTACGGTGTTACGTTTTTAAATTTTATTAAAAGTGGTTGCTTTATCATACTGTATCACATAGTATAAAAGAAAATGATAAAAAGATTTTTTTTTGCTGAACAGCCTATACAGGCTAGGAAAGTGGTGGGAGCCCATGCCACACAATTACAAAGGGGAAAAGGGGAGGGATAGGGGCCGGGTGGGAATTGAACCCTTAACCTAAAAAGGTTGAGAGCCAGGGGCTTAACCACTTGGGCTAAGTCCCAATACCAAAATGATAAAAAGAATTGGATCATTGCTTTACAATCTATACTATAATAAATCATGCAACCATATTTTTATTGTGCTGGCTATATTGTCCTTTTAAGTTATAATTAATCTCTTTAAAAATTATATATTGTGGGTTCAAACGGTAATTTTACTTCAAAGATATGCATATCTATCATAAAAATACATATCAAAGGTCTAGAAGGTAAAATCACTTCATCCTAAAATTTAATGACCGTTGGATTGCAATCTATTGATTTCTATGTAAATCCTGCAATCATATTTTTATTGTGCTGTCTATATTAACCTTTTAATTTATAATTAAAATCTTTATAAGAATTACTATATATTATGGGTTCAAACAGTAATTTTATTTGAAAGATATGCATATCTATCATGAAATACATTGCAAACTAAAATCATATACTATTTTCACTAAAAATATTTAGGAGTACTAACTTTTTATTGAAAAAAAAATTGAAAAACTACATAATATAGAAAAAAATAAGTACTCCATCAGTAAGAAAATTTCAATATACTATTTTATGTTCATAAAAATTAATATCATGATAATTTATCTTTTATATATTTTTATTAGTCATTAATATATATTATATTATTAATAATGATATCATATCATATTATATTTCAATATTTCTGTTATTATATACAATCAACATAATTTTTGCAGATGATTAAGAGTGAGTGTTACAAAGCCGAAAGTTTTAATGTAATTAACCATTTTAATTATACATATAATATTTATAATTAGGATGGTGGAAATCTTAATGAATTAATTTTTCTATTGATATTTTCTATGCATAAAAATTTGAATTTATGCTTTAGTATGTATTACGAAAAAAATTTAAAAATTTGTTTCTTTTGTCATTTTGAAAAAGAAAAGGATAATAGAAACTATATTTTATTAAATTTTTTTTACATAAATATACTGAAATAATATCATCTATTAATTTAAATTAATTGAATTAATATTAGTTTGTATTAAAAAAAATTTAACACCCGTGCGCGGAGCGCGGGAGAAAAATCTAGTTAGTATAAGATAATGAAGGGTCGGACTCCCTATTAATATAACTTCAAATATTTAGTTTTGTTCAAGAAAATTTCAATCATATATTTATCCATCATCCCTTATTCCCTTTATACAAAATGTATATATATATATCCATCATCCCTTTAAAAGAAATTACATGTGCTGGGATATAAAAGAAAATCATATTTACTTGGTAAACTTTTTTTATTAATAAGTAAAACTTTAATCATTAACCTTAGTTACAGTAACAAGAATGGATTGTTTTTAACTTTTTACCACTTCCTATATAAGTATATCTAGTGTTTCTAATCTTGGGTTGCAAGTTGAAACCTTTCCATTTAATTATTACTAATGCATGATAGTGGCCTCTATCTTTTCATCAGTTTTACTAAGAGCCCGTTTGGATTGGCTTCTAGGGAGGTGCTTTTGGCTTTTGCTTCTGCCAAAAGCACTTCTAGTAGAAATTATGTGTTTGTTTTGGCTTTTAAGAAAAAGCAAAAGCACCTCGAAAAGCGAAAAAAGTGCTTCTGGGAGAAGCAGCCCAGGGGTGCTTCTCCCAAAAGCAGAAGCCAAAAACACCCCGTAAAATGTGCAACGACTTAAATACCCCCACTACTTAATATAAATTACACTATAAATATATCTTATTTATCATATTAAGCAGCATGTCCTTTTTGGTAATTACCACACTCTAAAAGCACTTTTCATTTTTATTCATCCAAACATATTTTTTAGGAAAAGCCGCTTTTCAAACATTACATCCAAACATAAAAGTTACGTGCTTTTGCTTTTGACTTCTGCTTCTGCTTCTACTTTTGGCTTCTGCTTTTTTCAAAAGCCAATCCAAACGGGCCCTAATTAATGGACTCCCTACCAATACAAGATAGTTTCTGTTTGTCAATGTCCCATTCTTTATGACAAAAACTTATTCTTGTGTCCCACATCGTCTATATTTTGGGATGTTCCATTGTTTATATGAACCTTGAGCGCTTCAGCTATTATCAATTGATTTTGAATTGGAACCTCATATCCATCATCTTTCTAATACTTGATGATTCTCCATGAAAACAACCTCAAGCTCCAATATTGACTCCCAAGAATCAGCACAGCCGGTCGGATGCAAGGATTTTAGTACTCCATTAAACCTGAAAATTTTTGCTATTCAGAAGGTTAAATGGTGCCAACCAAGCTCGACAAGAAAAAGTTAGAGAAATCTAGCCCAAGAATCATGTATTCCGGGAGAGATCAGAGGCCACAAATCCCAACCCGAATTAGGGGAATCCCAACTCGGGTTCAACATTTGAGATTTTGCGGAGTATCATTCAGATGAAAACACGATGTTCCAAACAATGTGTGCATATGAACGAACGTAGAATGGCATGAATCACTTTGAATCCCATAAATGATAGTTATCACATCTAGCTATTTGTATGCTCGTAAATTAAAAACAACGAATGTAACACCTAACCACATGCCATATATACGGGATGAAACCAACTAACTATGCATGTAAAATTAGTGTGAAGACAGCCCTATAAGTAGTGAATGTTGTGGCTCTATGACTTAGGCTTGCAATTCCCATGAGTATCAGACCATTTAGATCCACACCTGTAACAAAATTCATATCTGCACCTGCAAGTGATGTGCACACAGCCCTCAGCTTTCTCTATGTACATTTTGCATTTGGGGCATTTCTGCCACTTCTTTTTCTTGGCAAGTGTTTTCACAATCATGTCGCCTTTCCCTCCTCTCTTTGTGTATAGCTTCTGGAATTCCTTACATGTGAACTCGGGATGCCAGGGGGAATTGCATTCTGCACAAAACGATCTCTTGCACACGACACATATGATCTCCATGTCCCTGATGATTTGAGCAGAGTCGTTTACTAGCATAGTTGAACAGTCGCGGAAAGGGCAATAGAGCTTCTGGGATTCGGGAATGAGAGACATGCAGAGAAGCTCGTCCCATTGGACGAGGGTATCATCTGGGATCATTAGTCTGCAAGCATCGAAGTTTAGTGCAGCCTTGCAGTTTAATGCAGGGCACGGTATCTCTTTGGCCTTGTCTTGGATCTTTGCCACGATATGGCTGCTTGTGCATTCGTAGCAAAATGAGTGGGAACATTTATCATTTGTAAACATCTGCCAGTTTTCTTTGTATTCCAAACAAATGTTGCAGAAGCTTACCAATGAAGCCTCAGTTTTGATTTCCAACACCATTTGGGAAACAGGACCTTGGATAGAGGAAGAAGGGCTAGGAGCCATTTCTTCAAGACAAAATGAAGACAACGCATCATGAAACTGAATATCTTCTGCATCATCAATTGTAAATTCATCGGCATATGCAGCATCACAATGTCTGGCCACTTCACCTGTGATTCCTCGAGTAAAGAAATTACCAAACAAACTGATAAAATAAGTTAAAAGAAATTACCAAACAAACTGATAAAAATAAGTTAAAAAGAAATTAAACCTCTAGACCCAGTCAGAAGTATATACTCGGTAGTTTAGTACACCAACGCAACATAATAGTGCCTCATAATCTATATTTATACCGATGCATATATCTACTGAAACCTTACAAACAAATCAAAGATACAAAACTATATATTAGTAATAGAAGAACTTGTAGCTTGCTAAACGAACCGCAAGACACAAATACATCAAAGACAAACTCTCCTAATTAATTGGCTTTTCCCTCCCAATTACTCGCCAAAACAGACCATACTGCTGGACGCGCATCAGTTAGTTTAGATTAAATCACTTTCTCGATTAGGGATCCTCGAGGCAAGTACATATTTGTGTAATTAACAAGATAGTAGAATTGACAAGAAGTTCACACTCTTTTACCAGAATTGCTTTGGACTACAAATTCATTAATAAGATAAGGAATCCCTACAGTATATTTCAACTACAACTCACATAAAGGCCTTAACTTAAACCCGAGTTTCACAACTGTTACATCAATAAAGTACAGAGTATCAATGGTTTAAATCATAGTAACAATTAATGGCTTAGCAGGTAAGCTAATCAATCCATCATTTTGCAATGAATTATGATCATTAAGTGATCAATGTCCTCATAATTAATGAATCACCAAACTAAAGTAGATCGCAAATTCTCACTTTTACAAGAAATATAAACACCCCTCCAAAACTCAACACAGCACTCAGCACAGTACAATAACAAATCCATGTAAATCAAAAATTCATTAACTTCACTCAATAATCACCACAGAATCTCCACAGAAAACAATTCCTCAAATTTAAAAAATAGAAACTCCAAACACTTCACCTCCTACACAAAAATTTGCAAATCAGAAGCAAAATTTTTACCATCCCCGACCATCGGACCTTGAATCAGCCTGTCCGGTGTCTCTACGTTGACCCCCGCCCCCAAAGACCCAGTAGAAATTGAAAATTTCTTCTTGCTATCGAAGCACGACAACAACCATGCAGGCGCAGTGATCGCTAGAAAAGTACCCGCAGAGTACAAAAAGAATAAAATTACCGCGAAGCCATGGTAGGAACGGAGAAAGGAAACGACCTCGTGGTATGCGGCGATCAAAGCTCCGAAAGTCACCGGAACAGCATGGGGAAAGTACAAGGGCGGGTGGCAGCAGCGAGAAACTAAAGGCGGCGACGGCGTGGGCTCCGGCGTCGCCAGCTTAAACATAAGGATGCGCTTTTGGATTTTAGCTTTTGGTGAAACCTGAAAGAAATCCCACTCCCAAAATCCAAATTCCGATATGTCCACTTGTATAGATATACTTTCTTAATTAATATTAATACATTTACATATATAAATATCTATGTGTAATCGCATAAATACGAGCATATAGACAAATATATTTTGAGCAATAAAATAGGCGCCACGTCACTTTTTTTTTCATCTATATTAAAAAAATTAAATATTTTTCGCAAAGTCATCAGTTATTTACCAACATTTTGTTATATAAAAAAAAAAAAAAACTACTTGAGTGGATTGAGACTCTAATAACTTAAACAAGGTGTCAGGTTAGAACCTTGTATATCATCGAGGAATTAACATTTGATTCAATATGGTCTGCAATACATAATTATTTACCAAACATGCAAAATGGTTTGGGTGTCATAAGTCATTCCCCTTGCAATTATATTATACTTCATCAATTAATAAAATGAATACTATTTTATTTTCTTTCTCTATCAATTAATAAATATCTTATATATTTATATATTTCCTCTATTTTTGAATATGCAACATCCACTCTGCACACGTTGTATAAGTAAAAATTATTAAAAAATTGATATTATAAAACTACAAGATGAGACAATTCTAACAAGATCTCACTTAACTATGTTTTTCCTTCTATAATAACTATTGTATAAACGTGAATTAAAGTAAAATAATGAATAGTGTCAAAACATCAAATGTTTCATTTTCTTGAAAACGGAAGTAGCATTTACTAACGAAAGCAAAATGCGTTACATTTTAAAGTTAACCATGTCAACCTTACAAGTAGTTAACGATATTTATTTTGGGATGTTTGGTGATAATGTAATAAAATTAAAAAATATACTGGCCGAGGAGAATTTTTGAAAGATCACCAATATACATAAAATATGGATTGCATTATTATTTTCAATATATACTCTCCACAATTTAATGATATTAACGTTTGCATAGTAAATATTTTTTATTAAGTAACTTTGACTTGACTTTTTAACACAGTTAGATAAGATAAAATATAGTACTGTGTTGTTAGATTCGTCTAATCACATTGTTTTAGAATATTAAACTTTTATAATGAAGAATGAGACTTGACCCAAGTGGTCTTGTCCTTGCCTTCCAACTATAGGTTGGGGTTCGAATCCCACCCGGCTCTCTATCCCTCTCCTTTATCCCATTTTATAATTTGTATGGCTTGGGCTCCCGCACACCTTTGCCGACACAGATGTTTACTAAAAAAAAACTTTTATAATTTTACTATTATACAATTTGATATATTAATCGTTAAATATTTGCATTGGATTGCGTGAAAATATAAAATATTAATATCATTAAATTACGGAGGGAGTATTTTAAAACGAAGGCAAGCATACGTGGCAGCTTATCCCCAACAACTTTTACCATAGATTTTTTTTCCTTAACAACTCTACATGTTATGAAATAGGTGGTGAAAATACATCTATCTATATAATAAATCCTGAATATTTTTTGGCCGGTGCTGACTGTATTGTCCTTATTAAATGTAACTGATTCATTTTAATCTTTAGGGCTTTATCAGTAATTATACCACCATTTTATAATCAATGGCTACAATTAATCCATATCATCGCTGATTAATTCCAACTCACTGGCATGGGAGCCAGAACTGTAGCACTTAGCATCCCGGAAGGACCCTGCTCTAAGCAACGTGCCAAGAGGTTCCTCAACACCATCGCCAAAATACTATCCGATGAATCCGAGGTGTGGGAACAGAAATTGAGCTACCCGGATAAAAATGGGCCGAGATTGATAATCCATTTAATTGAAGATGTTGGGCCAAGGAACTTAATGAAGAAGTAGAAGTGTCGAGACCCACACGAGCTCAAGGCCCACAAGCAAGACCACCAACACATTATGGATGTACTTAGACTTTATTATTTCCGTAGCTTTGGTACTTGTTTAATTTACATAGCAAGTCGTTTAATTCCTTGTAATATGGTTTGCCTATATATAGGGCATTACCAACACTTTGTAAGGACACCTTTGAAATGAAATAACAAATTGGAGTGTTTTCTCTTTGGTGATAACCGAGAGCATTTAGAAGGTCACTTTGAATTTCTCCGTTGTTGGTGCAATTCCTTTCAAGCTTGAGATGTGCTTGATCGTATCGACACCTTGAAGATTGTTGATCGAGGGAATCGTGGCTCATTTAGTGTGTCCATTGATCCAAGATTAAGCTTTCGGTAAAGGAAATCTCAATCTATCCTTTTATTTTCATTTTGAGTTCATCCTTGTTCATCTATGTTCATCATCTTGTTCATCATCGAATATTGTGTCTAATCCCGATCCATGGCATATTTTTGGTATCAGAGCCTAGATTAGACCTTTATTCTTCCATATCTTTCATCCTTAATCAAAAACTCACAAAAAAATAGCCCACTGGTTACTGTTCATCCGAGATCCGTTTTGATCCTTTGAATATTTCCTGAATCTGAGTTGATATTTGGATTCATTGGGTCGATTACATAAAGATTCATATAAAATTCGAAAGTTTTGGTCAAGGAAATCATTTTCTATGAATTTTTGAAATTCTTGGCTAATATTTCTCAAAATACAAATCCGTGCAGAATCTGTTTTCACGTTTTCTGAACTGGTCGGTTTGAATCTCTGAAATCTGGGCATATATTTAGAATCCTCTCGTCGAGTAGATAAGTTTTCATATATCGTTTGCTCAAATCCGAGTTCGGATGAAAAAGTTATGCTAATTTGAAGTTTATGTGTGTTCTTGTGCAAAAATCCAAAAATTCTTCATGTTTTGCTTCTTGATCTTGTGATTTTCTGTTTTCACTTACTTTGTGGATTGTCTTTGCATTGATTATTGGTTTGTATGCTTAATTGGTTATTATGCAAGCTTAATCCGAGAGTGTTGAGTGATTTTTGAGTGTTGGGATTAATTTTAGGGTTTGAGTGTTCTTAATTTTGTTCTTGAGTGTTCATAGTGTTCTTGCTTGAACTTGAAGAACATCATAAAATTTTCAAGTGTGTTCTTGATAGTTTTTGGTTGATCCAACAAGTGAATTGCAAGGGTGTTATAGGGATTTCACAAGGGACACATATCACATGCAATTAAAATCCCATATAATTTCCTCATTTGGCTAAGCAAGGGAGTGCATGAGATAAAGGGACAAGGAGAATTTTCCCACATGCCAAATCCAAAACCGTCCATGAGCAAGGGAATTTGAATTGAAGAAGCACAACCTCTTGTGGGCCCCACGCGCATTTGATTAATCTTATCCCATTTGGTACCTACACAAGAGACCAAGAAAGAATACTACTACCTTGCATGGAATAGTTTCTGCCAAGTAAAACGAGCAAGGGGAATTTGAATTATTGTGGGCCCCACACGCAATTGACTAGATGATTTCATCCAATTGAGGTGCTGAACGTGAGTTTGGTCCCAATTCAACAAGCCCATTCCAAATTCCAATTCAACAAGTGGGTCTCCAAGCTTGGATTGAGTAAAATTTGGTTTAATTAATTGGGCAATTCTTTTGTTGTTCAATTGATTAAATTAAATTGGGTATTTAATTTACTGTGCGATTTCACTGTTTTAAATCACGAACGATCTATCGGGTTGAAGTTCCGTCAGTGTTTACACTTGACAGTGGAATTCCCCGAGGAATAAGTGCTTGTCACCGTTCCTCTGATTTATTTCACAAATCACAGAAGTTGAAGCTCCGTCTGCAATTGCAGATATTGGAGTTCCTCAACAGTGAATTCTTACCCGGTCACCCTTATCAGCAGTTGGATTTATTTATTGGGTTTGTGTGTGAGGCAAATATTGAGAGATTCCGAGCGTTTTATTTTGTGAGGTTTATCTTTACACTTTAAAATTGCGAGGAATCGGATTTATTGCTTGCAGGCTGATTAATATTGCAAACTATAATTTGTGCACTGCAATCACACACAGAATCTGTGTTTTTCATTGATAGAGTCGAACACTGCATTCTGATTCTTGCACTGTGCGTCCCATAATTTTATTTCTACCACCATCTGTCGTTGGTTGATACGGTTGAGCACTATCTGGCTTATTGGAACCAACTAGTGGAGAATTCGGACCGACATTGAGGGATACAGTTGTGAGATCACTCTACAAATTTCCTGTTGATTTCTACTAACCTCTTATACATATATCTAGTTTTCTTTGCTTTTGAACTGAAATGGCAGGAAGTACTGATCAAAGATTTGACCAAATCATGGCCGCCATCCAGGCATTATCCGAGACCACAGCCCGAAGGTCTGATTTTGATTCCATGCGCCGAACCGTAGATGAAACTGAGGCGCGAGTCACTGAAATCACTGAGCGCATAGACATCTTAGCTACCGAAGTAGCGAGAGGGAATTCCTTATGGGGAGAGGCGCTCCAAACTCGAGTCATGCAACAAGTTGAGCGCAGGCTTGAGGAAGCTTTCTGTCATACTTCGTCACCTCCCAATGTTACCCCCGGAAGCACAAGTGGAGTGAACAGATCAGACATGGAAGAAGCAGATGCAGCCATTGAGGAGAGGGAAGTACAATTTGGAACATACAACAGACAGCAAGGCCCACGAGGCCCACGGACAGCACCACCACCGCCACCTCGGCCGCGGGTCCCGACAAATACTCAGTTCCAGAATCCACCACCACCTCCGGCACCTGCCGCCCCAGCAGTAGCTCCAAGACCACCATTACATCAACCCATTCGGCAGAGGGTAAACATAAATCCCCCTCCAGTGGACCTTCCCGAAAATGATTTCGAGGAGGAGGACATACATCGAGCCCCTGTTGAGCACAACCGACTAGAAGCTGATCTTCGAGGAATCAAATTCACAATTCCGGCATTCAAGGGCACGAATGATCCAGAGGAATTCATCGATTGGAGGCAATCTATTGAGTTGATCTACGATTGCCAACAATACAACGAGTTCACAAAGATCCAACTTGCCGTTTGTGAATTCAAGGACTATGCTCTCACGTGGTGGCAGAAAATTCAACACGATGGACAGCGTCTAGGACTTCCCCCTATTTCTACATGGACCGAACTGATGCATGCAATGGAAAAGAGGTTTGTTCCTAGTAGTTATTTTGATGACTTGTACATGAAAGTTAATTTTTGTGTGCAGGGTAACCGAAACGTGGGCGAATACTACAAGGACTTGGAACGCCTCATGATGAGAGCCCAGATCAATGAGGATGAACCGCTACTGATAGCCAGGTTTAAAAGAGGATTGAAAAGAGAGGTCCTAGCAGAAATCAAATTAGGACATACACTGGTTTGGAACATTTGGTGCAACTAGCCATTGAGATCGATCGCCAACTGAGGGATAGACCGGTCAAGTCCACGATCATTTCAAACACCACCAAGTATTGGACAACAAGGTCAAATGAACAGCCGTTGAAGCCCCATGACCGATACGGAAAGCCCAATACACTTAAGGATGACAGGCCCAACAGGCCCAAAGCATTTGAGATGAGCAAAGATTTTAAGGATCCATACCGATACAGGAAAGATGAAAGGGATAAGCCCAAGCGGGACGTCAAGGATGTCACTTGTTTCAAGTGTGGACAGAAAGGTCATTATTCCCGAGATTGTCCGCGAAGAGAAAGGCGAATGGTTATGATTGAACCGGGAACTTGGAAAGAAATTGACTCTGATGAAGAGCGAGAGGAAGCTGAGCATGAAGAAGAAGATGGTGGTTATGAACAGTATCCAGACGAGGGCGATCTGAGCCGAGTAGTCTTGGAAGAAGATGAAGAAGAGTATGTGACGAATTTCATCGCCATGAGGGCATTGACCGCTGACAAAGCTGATGAATCCAACAGCAATGCACCGGAACAGAGAGATAATGTAATGACCCAATTGTTCAAGCCCAATTACCATTAATGTAAGGCCCAAATTTACATAAACCCTACCCAAAGCCCAAACAAAACCCATTTTCTCTCTTCCTCATTGTGTTGATCGTGTGTTTGAGGGGATGAAGAAAGCAGATTTGGATTTGGTACGATTGGCGGCATGGCTGGAAGAGATGAGGAAGGCGGCCATTATTGGAACTTGGAAGCTTGGAATCAATCGATTTATTCAGGCAAGGGATTTATGTGTATATGATTGATTGTGTGTGGGGGATCTTCTTCTCTCTTCTTTCTTCTTCCCTTTTCTTTCCTCTTTCCCCTTCTTCATCGTGGCAAAAAAAAAAAAGATAGTAGCTACAGGGGTTTTCCGTTGCCGGCGCGACGGACGGCGACAGAGCGAATGCTGGGGGTAGTCAGCCCCGGCCATGTCAATAGGTGGCTGCGTTGTGCAGACACGACGCCTGGGCAGCGTAGAGCGCTGTTGGGCGCTGCCCAGTCTTCCAGGGGCGATGGCGCCCTCTGGCGATGGTGGTGATGCTGCCCTCCGGCGGCGGCAGGGGCGGATCCTCTTCCCTCTTCCCAACCTCTCTTCTTGTCCTGCTTCTCTTTATCTTTTCTTCCTCCTGTCTTTCACATTGTTTGCAGAAGAGGGTAATTTGTTGGATTGAGGTTTGTTTGACATCTCTAAAATTAGATTATTGATTGGGAGTGTTATTGGGAAATCTTGAGGGTTGAGTTTATTAAACGAAGTGATGATTGTGGATGGATTGAACATTTGGAGTTCTTGAATGTTGGATTTAGTTAATAAGGGAGTAAGTGTTTGAGTAATTGGGGTGTGATATTTGTGATAATTGTTTTGTTAAATGATGAATACGAGTGTGATTAATTGTGAGAAAAAGGGATAAGTTTCATTATGGTTGATTAGCAAATATTAGTTTGATGAGAATCCTCTGATCATGGAATATTTGAGCAACTTAGTAAGTGTTTGATCTTAATTATTGTGTTGAACATTTTGATAAGCATTTGATTTGGAAGTTACCTGAATAAATTGGTTATTGCATACTATGATTTGAGAAATCTTGCAGGTTGAAATATTATGATGTGTATGGGTTGGAATTAAGTTCGTTAATCTAAATAGGAGGATCTCAAATGGTTGGCTTTTGTTAGATAATGTAGAGGTTATATTGAACAAGTTGGATTAATTGTGGAATGTTTTATTATTTCGGAATATTTGAGTGTCGGTGGATGTGAACTTTGGTGAATGGAGTTTTGAATAAGAATGTCTAATTAACTAATTTTTGAAGTTTACTTGAGGATTTGGAAGATGAGTATTTTTCCATTTATATTGAAATATATGAATTGATAAGGAAAATGAGAATAGTGTTGGATGTTTGGTTGTATTAATGAATTGGAGGATTATTGAATAAGTAGGGCGAGTCTTGGACATGCTAGCTATTTTTCTTGATGTAGTTGACGTGCGGATTGCTGGAGAATCATAAGCTATGGAACAAACGGGATAAATGGTTGAATATTTGACTAAATTGGGTGTTGACAATTCTTGTATGATTTAAGTGCCAAGTTTGAGCTCTTGAGTGAGTTATTAAACCATCAAGGATAAAGAGTTACACTTTGGCAATCATGAGGTACTTGGTAAATTTTAGGCCTTAGACCTTAATGTTGAATGGGTTGGATTTGCAAAGTGATTAAGTTGATGATTATTGATTGAATTGGATACTCGGATATTTATAAGTTCTAGGACTAAATAATTGTTGATATCTGGACTACTTGAAACTACTTAAATCTATTTAGTCGTCGATTAATCTTTTCGTTGGCTTGATGTAGTTCGACAGTAGAGGAGATGAATTTTATAAAACCACATTATCTGTATCTCTACAAATTTCCAGAGTCGTCCTTGACAGTAGTTGTAACCCTATTTATTAACATCTTCAATTTATATTTATATATGAGTGTATCATTGTCAATTACATGCAGAAGTGACTAAATATGGCTGTATTCACATAGTCCAAAGTAAGAATTCTAATAAATTCACATCTCAGTCAAATTGCGGTGGTGTTTGAATTTCTCTAATGGTATATGATTAAGTTAATTTTCTATTAATTACTCACTATGGCTATACAGGTAGTTAATCACCTTTTTATTTAATAATTAAGTTATAAAGCTAGATAATTAAGTTATAATAGATTGTGACTTGTGGATGTGTGCCGTGTATATGTATGTGTACAGGTGATATATTTACATTTTATTTAATTGAACCGTGGGATTGATTTGATAATGTTTATATTACTCATTGAGGTCGTCGATATAGCGTTATGACTATTGGAACACGAGGTTCATACTTATTTGATAAAATGTCATCAGTTAAGTTGTGTAGTGGTGTTGCCTTATCTTAGAGAATATATGCAATATGTTTATACAGTATTGTCGAGCATGCACCTAGTGTATAGGTGCTTGCTTATCATGGTATAATTGTCATATGCATGTTATTGCATTGGAATTGACGGTTATTAACCCAATGGGTTGTTATGATATTTATGATTGATCGGGCAGCCTTCACAGGTGTTGTTGAGTCCCGATGGCCCTGCGGGGTGGATTGTTGGCTGTTATACCTGTTATTGGTTGTTATGCCTGTTGGCCGATGGGGCGAGATATGATATTCAGCTGCGGCTGGCGCGATTGCGGATCCCTGTGGGGATGGTGTATGTTACCCTGTAACGGGTTGGAGTTGATGATATCCTCACCCGTGGGTTCATACCGCCCGGGTTCTTAGGTTGCCGGCTAGGCATATTCATCTGCATTTGCATATAGGGTAGATAGGTGTATGCTAGGTCATGCATCATATGCATCACTTTATTTATCTATTCTTGTATGTTGTGGTTGAAGCACCGGTATGGGACGGTGTGATGATTTATTTATATTCTTTATTTATATGTTCTTTGTATGTTGTGGTTGAAGCACCGGTATGGGACGATGTGATGGATCAATTATATGTTTTATTTGGTTATTATATTATTTAATTGTTTTCCCCATTATTCTTCCCCTGCACATAGTTCCCTTGCTCAGTACGTAGTACTGACTCCCTTTGTTTGTCTGTTTTGTAGATTCCTTGGAGGCGCTAAGGCATGACATGGGATTTGGGGATTCTGAGAGATCACCTAGATAGGATTATATATATTTCATTCAATTAAACTTATGTGATGTCTATTACTTGACTTCTATTGAACTACGTGCTAGTTGAGGCCTGTAAGTCTATGATTTATTTTCTGTCGGCCTGTGGCCATATGTGACTTACTGCTTTGGGCTGGTAGCCCTTTTTACTTAGAATATTTGGCTTGGTGCCTGATTTTGGATTATGAGGCTTGTAGCCTGAGTAGTATGTTAGATCCTTATTATTGGACTTATGTAGAGACTTATTAATTGTCCATTTGTTTTTAATGGTTTTAGCTCCCGCTCATAATTGGTTAATCAGATAATCGCTGTAGGTTTGTACTCAGCCTTGTACTGGCTATTTTAAGTTAGCTGGCCACTAGCTTGGGATAGTTAGTACGGCGGTAATGCTTGCGAAAATCACGTTTGCATTTTCGGGGCGTTACAGAGTGGTATCAGAGCCTGTGTGCTCTCATATTTGGTTAAAACTTGTGTAGACATAGGAGGTGAGCTGTGTGGGGATTCATGTAGTGTAGGACTGCATTGTATTTACTTATGCTTTTGGTATTGTGCATACCAGGTTATGTCACAGTTCAGAAAAACTGTGAGAGAATCATGGAGCTCCAGTTTGGATCCTTGTTCGTCGCGATTATTCAGGACTGTGCATTGCTTTCATGTTATTATTATTTTTATATAACTGTGCTTTTGTATGTTTGGGATTTCTACTAACATTGTACGCATGTTACTGATTGGTGTTTCCTCTTTACACTTTTGGTTAAAGGTAAACTCGTACACAATTTTAGAACACAATTCTTATTGCAGGTTATGTTGTGATTGCTTTGTTTGACTTCGGACATTCATGACCATTTGTGGCTATGAAATTCATATACTAACGTGTAGTACAACTGTTTGTGATCTAGCAAATGCTAGTGTCTCTGCGAAGGCAGGCAGTAAATTTCCATGGTGATCACGTGGTATGATGCAATGTTGGGCATCGAATGTCATGATTTTAGGGCACGAGTTCACTGATTTGATGGTTGATTTGATGGTTTTGCCCTGATAGAATGTGATGTAATATTGTGCACGAGTTGACTGTTTTGTCATCGTGCTGTGATCGATTGTCGTATCCTATGGATCCCTTTAGGATCATTGAAGGATACCTTACCTATTTGTGAATTGGGTGGTTGGTTAACTTCATACTTTGAGGAAAATGTGTATTACATCGACTTGGATGTGAATTCATCTTAGTGAGGTAATAACATATCTGATACAAGTGTACGTTTCGGTTCCGTTATACTATATTTCGAGGACGAAATAACCTTAAGGAGGAGAGGATGTAATGACCCAATTGTTCAAGCCCAATTACCATTAATGTAAGGCCCAAATTTACATAAACCCTACCCAAAGCCCAAACAAAACCCATTTTCTCTCTTCCTCATTGTGTTGATCGTGTGTTTGAGGGGATGAAGAAAGCAGATTTGGATTTGGTACGATTGGCGGCATGGCTGGAAGAGATGAGGAAGGCGGCCATTATTGGAACTTGGAAGCTTGGAATCAATCGATTTATTCAGGCAAGGGATTTATGTGTATATGATTGATTGTGTGTGGGGGATCTTCTTCTTCCCTTTTCTTTCCTCTTTCCCCTTCTTCATCGTGGCAAAAAAAAAAAAGATAGTAGCTACAGGGGTTTTCCGTTGCCGGCGCGACGGACGGCGACAGAGCGAATGCTGGGGGTAGTCAGCCCCGGCCATGTCAATAGGTGGCTGCGTTGTGCAGACACGACGCCTGGGCAGCGTAGAGCGCTGTTGGGCGCTGCCCAGTCTTCCAGGGGCGATGGCGCCCTCTGGCGATGGTGGTGATGCCGCCCTCCGGCGGCGGCAGGGGCGGATCCTCTTCCCTCTTCCCAACCTCTCTTCTTGTCCTGCTTCTCTTTATCTTTTCTTCCTCCTGTCTTTCACATTGTTTGCAGAAGAGGGTAATTTGTTGGATTGAGGTTTGTTTGACATCTCTAAAATTAGATTATTGATTGGGAGTGTTATTGGGAAATCTTGAGGGTTGAGTTTATTAAACGAAGTGATGATTGTGGATGGATTGAACATTTGGAGTTCTTGAATGTTGGATTTAGTTAATAAGGGAGTAAGTGTTTGAGTAATTGGGGTGTGATATTTGTGATAATTGTTTTGTTAAATGATGAATACGAGTGTGATTAATTGTGAGAAAAAGGGATAAGTTTCATTATGGTTGATTAGCAAATATTAGTTTGATGAGAATCCTCTGATCATGGAATATTTGAGCAACTTAGTAAGTGTTTGATCTTAATTATTGTGTTGAACATTTTGATAAGCATTTGATTTGGAAGTTACCTGAATAAATTGGTTATTGCATACTATGATTTGAGAAATCTTGCAGGTTGAAATATTATGATGTGTATGGGTTGGAATTAAGTTCGTTAATCTAAATAGGAGGATCTCAAATGGTTGGCTTTTGTTAGATAATGTAGAGGTTATATTGAACAAGTTGGATTAATTGTGGAATGTTTTATTATTTCGGAATATTTGAGTGTCGGTGGATGTGAACTTTGGTGAATGGAGTTTTGAATAAGAATGTCTAATTAACTAATTTTTGAAGTTTACTTGAGGATTTGGAAGATGAGTATTTTTCCATTTATATTGAAATATATGAATTGATAAGGAAAATGAGAATAGTGTTGGATGTTTGGTTGTATTAATGAATTGGAGGATTATTGAATAAGTAGGGCGAGTCTTGGACATGCTAGCTATTTTTCTTGATGTAGTTGACGTGCGGATTGCTGGAGAATCATAAGCTATGGAACAAACGGGATAAATGGTTGAATATTTGACTAAATTGGGTGTTGACAATTCTTGTATGATTTAAGTGCCAAGTTTGAGCTCTTGAGTGAGTTATTAAACCATCAAGGATAAAGAGTTACACTTTGGCAATCATGAGGTACTTGGTAAATTTTAGGCCTTAGACCTTAATGTTGAATGGGTTGGATTTGCAAAGTGATTAAGTTGATGATTATTGATTGAATTGGATACTCGGATATTTATAAGTTCTAGGACTAAATAATTGTTGATATCTGGACTACTTGAAACTACTTAAATCTATTTAGTCGTCGATTAATCTTTTCGTTGGCTTGATGTAGTTCGACAGTAGAGGAGATGAATTTTATAAAACCACATTATCTGTATCTCTACAAATTTCCAGAGTCGTCCTTGACAGTAGTTGTAACCCTATTTATTAACATCTTCAATTTATATTTATATATGAGTGTATCATTGTCAATTACATGCAGAAGTGACTAAATATGGCTGTATTCACATAGTCCAAAGTAAGAATTCTAATAAATTCACATCTCAGTCAAATTGCGGTGGTGTTTGAATTTCTCTAATGGTATATGATTAAGTTAATTTTCTATTAATTACTCACTATGGCTATACAGGTAGTTAATCACCTTTTTATTTAATAATTAAGTTATAAAGCTAGATAATTAAGTTATAATAGATTGTGACTTGTGGATGTGTGCCGTGTATATGTATGTGTACAGGTGATATATTTACATTTTATTTAATTGAACCGTGGGATTGATTTGATAATGTTTATATTACTCATTGAGGTCGTCGATATAGCGTTATGACTATTGGAACACGAGGTTCATACTTATTTGATAAAATGTCATCAGTTAAGTTGTGTAGTGGTGTTGCCTTATCTTAGAGAATATATGCAATATGTTTATACAGTATTGTCGAGCATGCACCTAGTGTATAGGTGCTTGCTTATCATGGTATAATTGTCATATGCATGTTATTGCATTGGAATTGACGGTTATTAACCCAATGGGTTGTTATGATATTTATGATTGATCGGGCAGCCTTCACAGGTGTTGTTGAGTCCCGATGGCCCTGCGGGGTGGATTGTTGGCTGTTATACCTGTTATTGGTTGTTATGCCTGTTGGCCGATGGGGCGAGATATGATATTCAGCTGCGGCTGGCGCGATTGCGGATCCCTGTGGGGATGGTGTATGTTACCCTGTAACGGGTTGGAGTTGATGATATCCTCACCCGTGGGTTCATACCGCCCGGGTTCTTAGGTTGCCGGCTAGGCATATTCATCTGCATTTGCATATAGGGTAGATAGGTGTATGCTAGGTCATGCATCATATGCATCACTTTATTTATCTATTCTTGTATGTTGTGGTTGAAGCACCGGTATGGGACGGTGTGATGATTTATTTATATTCTTTATTTATATGTTCTTTGTATGTTGTGGTTGAAGCACCGGTATGGGACGATGTGATGGATCAATTATATGTTTTATTTGGTTATTATATTATTTAATTGTTTTCCCCATTATTCTTCCCCTGCACATAGTTCCCTTGCTCAGTACGTAGTACTGACTCCCTTTGTTTGTCTGTTTTGTAGATTCCTTGGAGGCGCTAAGGCATGACATGGGATTTGGGGATTCTGAGAGATCACCTAGATAGGATTATATATATTTCATTCAATTAAACTTATGTGATGTCTATTACTTGACTTCTATTGAACTACGTGCTAGTTGAGGCCTGTAAGTCTATGATTTATTTTCTGTCGGCCTGTGGCCATATGTGACTTACTGCTTTGGGCTGGTAGCCCTTTTTACTTAGAATATTTGGCTTGGTGCCTGATTTTGGATTATGAGGCTTGTAGCCTGAGTAGTATGTTAGATCCTTATTATTGGACTTATGTAGAGACTTATTAATTGTCCATTTGTTTTTAATGGTTTTAGCTCCCGCTCATAATTGGTTAATCAGATAATCGCTGTAGGTTTGTACTCAGCCTTGTACTGGCTATTTTAAGTTAGCTGGCCACTAGCTTGGGATAGTTAGTACGGCGGTAATGCTTGCGAAAATCACGTTTGCATTTTCGGGGCGTTACAGATAATTTATTTCACTATCATTGTAAATTAAAGGGCAATGTAGCATCTCTGATTGTAGACAATGGTAGCTGTGTGAACGCTGTAAGCCTGTATACTGTGCGTAGATTAGGACTACCAATGCAAGATCATGTGAAGCCATATCATCTACACTGGATGAATGAGCACGGGACTACAAAGGTCGCGAAGCAAGCCAGGGTGCCAATTACCATCGGCCCTTACTCAGAGGAGATTTTATGCGATGTAGTGCCCATGACCGCATGTCATGTGTTATTGGGAAGACCTTGGATGTACGACAAACGAGTCATCTATAGAGGCACAGAGAATGATCTCTCTTTCCGCAATGGCCAAAGCAGAATTATGATGAAGTCACTACCGCCAAAAACTGTTAAGATTGACCATCGAAATTTAGTGGAAAACATCCGGAAGGAGGAAGAGGAGTTCAAGAGAAAACAGAGAGGTAAAGGGATTATAATTGATTCTGATAATTCTAATCCATCTCCTTTATCCTTGACAGGTCATGATCGATGCTTGCTTTTCACAAAGCAAGAACTGGAAGCAGCTATTGAGGACGCACCCCTACCAGGTCACTGTTTCCTAGCTTTTGTTAAACCAGTTGAAGAAACTTCTAAGAACTCTCCTACTACACTCAATGTACCTGAAATTTTTCGCAGGATGCTCCAAGACAATATGGATGTTTTTCCGGAAGAACTGCCAGCAAGGTTACCACCTTTGAGAGGTGTAGAACATCGGATTGACTTTGTACCAAGAGCGTCAGTTCCGAATAGGCCTGCATACCGCATGAACCCCGAGGAAACGAAAGAAGTCCAAAAGCAAGTTCAGGAACTGTTGGACAAAGGCTGGGTTCGGGAGAGTCTATCTCCATGTGCAATACCGGTGTTGCTGGTACCAAAGAAAAATGGAACGTGGAGGATGTGTGTTGACTGCCGAGCTGTTAATGCAATTACAATCAAGTACCGCCATCCGATCCCGCGACTCGATGACATGCTCGATGAGCTGGGTGGAGCAAGTATTTTTACGAAGATAGATTTGAAAAGCGGTTATCACCAGATCCGCATGCAGCCAGGAGACGAATGGAAAACAGCATTCAAAACCAAGTTCGGACTGTATGAATGGCTCGTGATGCCCTTCGGACTTACTAATGCTCCCTCCACATTTATGAGGCTCATGAATGAAACTTTAAGGGAGTTCATTGGAAAATTCGTTGTTGTGTACTTTGATGATATTCTTATTTATAGTCACAACGAATCTGATCATGTAAAGCATGTTGTGCAGGTAATTATCAAGCTGAGGAAGGCCGAGCTTTATGCAAATTTCGAGAAGTGCACCTTCCACGTGCCTGAAGTCACATTCTTAGGCTTCATCGTTGGAGGAAATGGACTGAAGGTGGATGAGTCCAAGATCAAAGCAATTTCTGAATGGACATCACCTACCAACGTTAATGAAGTAAGAAGATTTTTGGGTATGTGCGGGTTTTTCAGAAGATTCGTGCCACAGTTCAGTGTGATTGCCGCACCGATAACCTCATTGCTGAAGAAGGGGCTCCAATTCAAATGGGGACTAAAGGAGCAAAAATCATTTGAAGAGTTAAAGGATAAGCTCACCCATGCGCCGGTATTAGCACTTCCGAATTTTGACCTTCCATTTGAGATCGAATGCGACGCATCCGGAACCGGCATGGGCGCAGTATTGTTGCAAGATGGGAAGCCGATTGCCTACCACAGTGAGAAGTTTGGAGCAGCTCAACTGAACTACTCCACGTATGACAAGGAATTGTATGCTGTGGTACAAGCATTACGGACATGGCAACACTACTTGCGAGGGAGAGAGTTTATTATCCACACAGATCATGAGACACTGAAGCATATCCGAGGACAGGGGCAACTGAAAAATGCAAGACATGCCCGATGGAGCTCATTCATTGAATCATTCCCGTATGTGATCTGTTACAAGAAGGGGAAAGATAACGTGGTTGCTGATGCCTTATCAAGAAGACTGAATCTCGCAGCTTTTGCAACTACGCATCTGATCGGATTCGAGCACATAAAGGACTTATATGCTCAAGATGCTGATTTTGGGGAGATCTACAAGAAAACCGACAAAATATCCTTTAAAGAATATTCTCAATTGAATGGTTTTCTTTATTTTGAAAATAAATTATGTATACCAAAAGGATCCATCAGAGAACTTCTAATTACTGAAGCACATTCTGGTGACATGATGGGTCACTTTGGTAGAATTGCAACTATGAGTGTCCTAACTGAACGTTTTTATTGGCCAGGAATGGAGAAACAAGCCAGTGACTTCATCAACAAGTGCATTACCTGTTTGAGGGCCAAGTCAACCACCAAGCCACATGGACTTTATCAAGCCTTACCTGCACCAGAGGGGCCATGGATTGATTTATCTATGGACTTTGTTTTGGGATTGCCTCGCACTGCTCGGGCTAAAGATTCTATTTTTGTGGTTGTTGACAGGTTCTCGAAGATGGCGCATTTTATTCCCTGTGCCAAAACGAACGATGCACACCACGTGGCCAAGATATTCTTCAAGGAAGTTGTGAGACTCCACGGTGTGCCACGGACAATTGTTTCCGACAGGGACGCAAAATTTGTAAGTTATTTTTGGAAATCCTTGTGGGCTGAGATTGGGACAAGACTGTTATTTTCCACTGCATATCACCCCCAAACTGATGGGCAAACTGAAGCAGTAAATCGAATTTTAGGTAATTTACTTAGAATTATCACTGCTACTAACAGTAAAAGTTGGGATGAATGCTTACCTTACATTGAATTTGCATATAATAGACATGTACACAGCGCAACACATATGTCACCATTTGAGGTTGTGTACGGGTTTAACCCACTGACACCGCTTGATTTGTTGCCATTGCCTCGCAATGAGCATTTGAATATCAATGGCAGGGACAGGGGGCGAGCAATCAAAGAAATGCATGCTGATGTAAAGGACAGACTAGTCAAAGCTGCTGAAGGTTATGCCAAATATAACAACCGTGGTCGGAAGGAACTGAAGCTTGATCCCGGAGATTGGGTGTGGCTCAATTGGAAAAAGGAACGATTCCCAGCGAGCAGACGCAACAAATTATCTCCGCGAGGAGATGGACCATTTAAAGTTTTAGAAAGGATTAATAATAATGCGTACAAATTGCAATTATCTGAAGAATATGGTCATATTAATCCTGTCTTTAATGTTGCAGATCTGTCACTGTTCGAGAGGGATGAGGAAAATGCTGATCGGTTGATGGATCAACCTTTCCAAGGGGGTGGGGATGGCATGGGAGCCAGAACTGTAGCACTTAGCATCCCGGAAGGACCATGCTCTAAGCAACGTGCCAAGAGGTTCCTCAACACCATCGCCAAAATACTATCCGATGAATCCGAGGTGTGGGAACAGAAATTGAGCTACCCGGATAAAAATGGGCCGAGATTGATAATCCATTTAATTGAAGATGTTGGGCCAAGGAACTTAATGAAGAAGTAGAAGTGTCGAGACCCACACGAGCTCAAGGCCCACAAGCAAGACCACCAACACATTATGGATGTACTTAGACTTTATTATTTCCGTAGCTTTGGTACTTGTTTAATTTACATAGCAAGTCGTTTAATTCCTTGTAATATGGTTTGCCTATATATAGGGCATTACCAACACTTTGTAAGGACACCTTTGAAATGAAATAACAAATTGGAGTGTTTTCTCTTTGGTGATAACCGAGAGCATTTAGAAGGTCACTTTGAATTTCTCCGTTGTTGGTGCAATTCCTTTCAAGCTTGAGATGTGCTTGATCGTATCGACACCTTGAAGATTGTTGATCGAGGGAATCGTGGCTCATTTAGTGTGTCCATTGATCCAAGATTAAGCTTTCGGTAAAGGAAATCTCAATCTATCCTTTTATTTTCATTTTGAGTTCATCCTTGTTCATCTATGTTCATCATCTTGTTCATCATCGAATATTGTGTCTAATCCCGATCCATGGCACTCACCTTCCACGTCATCAAAATCTATATATTTTTTTTTTGCGGAACAGCCTATACAGGCTAGAGAAGTGGTGGGGGCCCATGTCATCAAAATCTATATTTAGAAAATAAATCTAACTATTAATATAATAAAATCTTGAGAAAATCTCCATATATATTTTAAAAAGATATAAAAAATTTATTACACTTAAAATATATAAATTGATTAAAACTATATAATATAAATTATTTGTTTGTATATATATTTTAATAAATATTATTATAATATTATTAAATAAATTTAATTTAGGTTAAATTTATGTCTACAAGTATAATCTTATATCAACATAAGGAATATAATAACCGTATTTTAAATAAAAAAATACTTCATTAAAGATATATATTGAATAATTAAACTAAAAAAATTTAGTGAACTATAAAAATTTAATGAAATTTTAATGGAAAATGTAAGTATGTGTTTTTAAATTATAGTGAATATACTTATCATTTCAAATATTAAGAAATATAAAACTATATAATATAAATTATTTGATTGTATATATAATAATATTTAATAAAGATTGACATATTATACTATATTAAATAACTTTAAATAATTTTAAAATGTGTAACTAATTAAAATAAATATTAACAATTAAGATCATAGATTTCAAACATTATTAATTAATGATAATTTATTTTTAATATAAATATTTCATTCAAATATATATGAAATAATTAAATTTATAAATTTTAATCAATTATAAAAAATTTAATCAAATTTTTATCATGAGATTTTTATATCAGGTCTAATTTTGAAACTGTCTCATAAAAATAACTTTCATAAACAAAATAATATAAAGAAAAACTAAGTATTATAACAAACATATAATGTTATTAGTATTTTAATATATTTAATTATCTATAAATACCTAAATATATAAATTCTAAAAATTTTTAATTTGTACGGACTATATTATTTATGGTGTAATTAGTTCATTGATTCTAAAAAATTAATTAATATAAATTGATTCATCACCTAAAAAAATTCATATCTTTCTAAACAAATTCTACATCATTTTTTTTAAGAAAAAATAAAGAAAATGAAAAAAGTAACACATCATAGTTTAATTATTAAACATAATATCCTTCATTGTTAACTATTTTGATATAAAATAAAAATATATATGAAAGTCACAGTAAATTGTTACACAAATTTTTATAAACAATTTGTACTCTAAAGGATATAAGAAGTATTTTAGTGTAAATTATACGTAAAGATTTGTGGTAGTTTTGAAGTAATTCGAATTTTGAATTGTTAAAGGTTATTTTTTTTCCAATTGTTCTTAGTATTTTAGATATGAAAGCGAAACTATATATTTAGTTTTTCAGTGATGGAAAAAAATATTTTATATTATATCCATCTATTTGGGGTTTGAATTTCTTTCTATGCTCCTATTATCTCCTTTATTTCCCTCAATTTTTTGCTCCATACATTTCCACCACTATTTAAGCAAAAGACTTTGAACCTTATGTAATAACTCAAAAAAAGTTATCTTCTAATTTTATAATCTTCATATAACTTCAACATCCGTGCGCAACGGGCGAAAAAACCGTAATTTCAAGGGTTATACAGTAATCATGCCTTAGGTTTCCACGTAGGCGCTGATTAATCATACAAAAACGTACAATCATCCAAAATAATTACACGTCTACATGCCACGAGATTAATCTTTTAAATATTCTATATTTAAATAATAAATTTATTTGTTAGTACAAAAAAATCTTGAGAAAATCTTTCCATATATACTTTTTAATAAAAATATAAATTAAAAATAAATTATAATATATTTGATATTTATGACATATTTAGTTAAAGAAGTACATTATAAATTATTCAATTGAATAAGTAATATTTTGAAATATATATTATATTATTTATATTAAAATTCAAGACTAAAATATTAACCTAAATCAATATAATAAAATAATAAAAAAATGTATAGTTTAGGCTTACACACACATTTGACGACACATAGGTGTCAATATTTACCAAAAAATATAATAAAATAAAAAATTAATAATAATCATCTTTTAGGTAATTTATCAAAATATATATAGTTAATAAGAAATTATAATTCGTTATAAAAATTTAATCCTTATTTTTTGTATAAGGTTTAATTTTTATATATATTTTTTTATCATAAAATAATTTTAGTAAAAGAAAATAATATAAAGAAAAAATAATTATTGAAAAATAAATTTTTTTTTTTCTTTTCTTATGAACATAATCCTTTTGCATTTTTTAGTTTCACAAAAAGGTCAAAAAATTTATTAGTCGATTTTACGATACCATTTGCTGATATATTGCCAAGAAAAAAAAAATAAAAACCTGAAGTGTTAATTATATGACTATAGAACAGAGCCCTTCTGTGCATCGAAACGTGCATAGTATTAAAAACATGCATAATACTTTTAATGATGTACCAAAAATGTATTCATATTCACTTATATATTACTACTAAGGAAAATAGGAAGACAATCATTCCATAATAGTTGAAAAACTGCTAATTTTGCTGAAAATTTATGTATAAAAAGTGGATACTTCTTTATTGTATTAACTTATTGTTCTCTACTAATCACACATTTTTGGATTCATTTTCCACAGTTAAATCATTCTTCATATTAAGATAAATGATAAATATAATGAAGTATGATATAATGATACTATGGAATCAATTCTCTCCTATCATTCTGTTCCTATTTGAATTCTCTCCGTTTATGATACAAATGATCAAGAATTTAATATTTTGCATATGATTTAAGGATTCTTGAATGGGTTTAAGCGCTTTAGTTTTCATTCAATTTTGTTTTGATTTGTAAGGGAATTCTAGATGCAAATGGCAATGAATTTGATATATTTCTACATTTAGGTTGCTTAATGTGTGAATTTTGTATATGAAATTAGAGAGTATATAATGTGTTCGTAAAAATCCCTCCATTCCATTTTTGTTTTATTTTTTTTAGTTTTGTTCTTTTTTTTAAAAAAAAATTACTGGAGCCTTTTGAGGAAAGAATTAAATTCTGTATATATAATTTTTTATAACAAAAACATGAAAAATCATTTTAAGCTATTCATTCAAATTCAACATACAATCTATATCTGCATGCAATGGGTGTAAAAGAGTAATTTATAGTAACATATTAACTCATAAACCTTTGTAATAGCTAATGCTTTCCGATAGTCATACTGAAGTTTACACTCCAATCATCTTTTAATATTTGAGACTATGCATTTTTACTCCTTTAAGCCATGGTTTCTAATTTTATTTGATGGGAACAATTATCTCTTACTGCTTAAGGATTTACTCTTACACATTATCTTTTGATCTTCTTCCCCGTTGATTAGCTTATAATTTATAAGAGCATATTTTGAATTATAATCCACGTTTTAATACGCATCATCATTCATGTCTCATGACATCTTATTATGTTGTGTATCCCGATTCTTCAATGAAACAAGTATGCACGCCTGTCTTCGAATCTTACATTTGGTTTTGAGATTATGGCTGAGATCTGATATCCTCAATGAAACAAGTATGCACGCCTGTCTTTGAATCTTACATTTGGTTTTGAGATTATGGCTGAGATCTGATATCAGTGATTACTTTTTTTCAATTCATGGAGAAACATTGATGCCCAACTCTCTTCGAATCTAATAATTGGTTATAGGAATAAGATTTAATTATGAATGTTTTCGTTATTATAAATTTTTAATTCATGATGCAACATTCATACTCAACTCTATTAAAATCTTTCATCCAAAAAAAACTCTATTAAAATCTAATATTTTCTAGGTCTTCTAAATAATGGTTTGTATAATATAATTAATTGAATCAATCCCTTCTACTGTCTTATTGAAATTGTGGAGATTCGTACTCATGGTTTAGAATAACTTGGTTTATATGGAAATTGGTGGATCAAGATATTTCTATAGAAATTGATGTTGATTATGTCGAGTTAATGAACTGATTATTTATTTTGTTGCATGTTTTATGATCAAATTGATACAGATTCTTATGGTTTCCTATGCCTATGTTATGAATTTAAAGTAAAACAAACTTTATGCACAAATAATAATAAGACCACAAATATTTGAGTTAATTTGGGAAAAAAAATAAAGAAAAAACACAGCCCGCGAAGCGCGGGTCAAAAATCTAGTCTATATAATAAATTCTGAATACTTTTTTGTCTGTGCAGACTCTTTTATCCTTATTCAATATAACTGATTCTTTTTAATATTTAGGGTTATATCACTAATTATACCACCATTTTATAATCAATGACTACAATTAATCCACGTCATTGATGATTAATCGCTGACTAATTCCAACTCACCTTCCACATCATCAATATCTATATTTAGAAAATAAATCTATCTATTAATATAATAAAATCTTCAGAAAATCTTTATATCTTAAAAAGATATGAATTTTTTTATGACACTTAAAAGATATAAGTTGATTAAAAATATATAATATGAATTATTTATTAGTATATATATTTTAATGAATATTATTGTAATAGTATTAAATTATTTAATTTAGGTTAAAATTTTATGTCTAAAATATATAATCCTATATGAATATAATAACCATATTTTAAATACAAAATACATCACTAAAAATATATATTGAATAATCAATTTATAATATGTATAATAGTAGGGATGATAATCTATATAATAAATAACATATTTTTATTATGTTGACTATATTGTCCTTTTAAGTTATTATTAATCTCTTTATAAAAATTATATATTATGAGTTTAAACAATAATTTTACTTCAAATATATGCATATCTATCATAAAAATACATATCAAAGGTGTAGAAAATAAATTCACTTCATCCTAAAATTCAATGACCGTAGGATTGCAAATCTATTCATCTCCGTCATTTATCCTTAATATTAGAATATATAATATAATAAATTACGAAACCATAATTTTATTGTTCTGCCTATATTGCTCTTTTAGTTGATAATTCATTATCTTTATAAAAATATATATTATGGGTTAAACTTTATATTCCAAAAAGACTAATGTTGAAAATTAAATAATATACACAAGAAAATAAGTACTCCATTAATAAAAAAAAAAATCAATCTATTATTTTGTGTACATAAATTAATATTATGATAATTTATCCTTTTTATGGTAGTTTATCTTTTATATATGTTTTTATTAGTCAACATATTTTTTCGGTGATTAAGAATGAGTTACAAAGGTGAAAGTTTTAATATACTTAATTATTTTAATTATACAAATTATTTTTATAATTAGGAGGGTTGGTAATCTTAATAAATTAATTTTTCTATTTATGTTTTATTTGCATAAAAATTTTTTTGGTAAACTATTTGCATAAAAATTTGAATTTATACTTTGGTATGTATTATGATAAAAAAATTAGAAATTTGTTTCTTCTATTATTTTGAAAAAAATGATAATAGAAATTATATATTATTAAAAAAAATATTTTGTTCATAAATATACTAAAATAATATCTTCTATCATTTTAAATTAATCAAGTTAATATTAGTTTTTATCGAGTTAATATTAATTAGTTAATAGAAAGGAGCTGATAACGAACATTTCTTTACGACGTGGGCCTTTCCGCTAGACGAATGGGGCTTTTTATTAAGGCAGATTCCGCTGGCACTTGGTTCCCTCGGGCCCATTGTTTGATTGTTTTTTCTGTAGCCTTTATATGCTATTAAGCAAAAAAAATAAAAATAGAACTAACACCCGTGCGCGTACCTTTGTAATTATGTGACATGGGCTTCCACCACCCCTTTCCAGGCCTTCAATGGCTCTTCCCAAAAAAAAAAAAACACCCGTGCGCGTAGCGCGGGCGAAAATCTAGTACCGTATAAATTGCAAAAGGACGAAAGATAGTATGATAAAGAATGAGTGGGGAGTCGAACCCCAACCTGAAGGTTGTAAGTCCATCTCCAGCCTATATAATAGATTTGAACTACCATTTGTAATATTGGTGTTGCTCTAGTGGCCAAGTCCCCGACTCTTAATCTTTTAGTTGATGATTCAACTTCCGACCCAGCCGATATCACTCTCTTTTATCCATTTATAATTTGTCGATTATGGGCTTCCACCACCCTTTTCTAGCTTGTATAAGTTGTTCGAAAAAAAAAAACAAAAAAAAAACAAAAAAAAAAACCATATGTATGCATTAATTGTAATAAAGCCCTTACTGTGATTTGTGAGATAAGCCTTTGCAACACATGCAAAAGTCAAATTCAATCAAACAATAAAATGAACAAAACTGTAATTTTATTATTACTGAAAGAAAACCATTGAAAATATTAGTCCTAAAATATACTACAACTCAGATCATCTCAGCAATTTATTTCTATTAAACAATGGTTCTTGCTTCATTAATCTTCCATGGTATATTCAATTATTTTTATGTTGTAATGGAGAAAGTCCACTGTGAACATATATCCCAGATAAGCAATATACCTAACCTAAGGTTTCCAAGGATATGTTGACCTAATCATCCTCTAAAAAGGACCAATATTCTTTATTAATACTCCCTCGTTACTTTTTAGTTATATCTTTCAGTTCAATTTCAATAATCAAGGTTTGCATTAATTAACTTATAAATTTACATTTTTATCTCACAACTAAATTCATTCTTAATAAATGTCAACAAATAATATTTATGTAAAGTGAATGATAATATAGTAAAAATATAGCATAACTATCTAAAAATGATAACTATTTTGGAATACTTTTTACTCTCTAAAAAAGCTAACTAAAAAGGAACGGAGGGAGTAATATTTAAAGGATGTACTGTCGGTGTTTTATTTGTTCATGATTACGTTCTACAAAAGACATTAACAATATGTCGTTATCTTTATTTCTTATATTCACTAATTTTGCTTGAAGAACAATCTTTGGCAAAGTCATATTACAAACTAGTACAGTATTATCTTCAATTCTTGATCATGACATCAAAGTCATAGTATTATAAATTATCATCATCATCATCTTCAAGTCTTGATCAATTTGTCCTTCTCTAACACCAATTTGTACTCAATGACTAAAGTCCATAATAACACATTAACAAATCTTCATTTGCAAGAATGATCAAAAACCCTAATTTCTTCAATCAACCTCCTCAAATCAACCTCAGAAGATCCCCCTTTCTCCACCGCCCTTCTCCCCATTTCCCCCAATTCTCTAACCCTAATTCTCAACCCCTCCCCTTCTTCCCCCATCAATCTCCCCACCGCCGTCGCCACCCTCTCCCCCTCCACCACCGCCGCCCTCTCCTCCGTCCTCCTCGCCCACTCATCCGCCCCCACCGCTACCCCAATCCCAAGAACCCCCACCACCAGCTTCTCATTAAAGAACTGCTCCGCCGCCAGCGGCCACGTCGCCATCGCCACCCCCGCCGCCACCCCTTCCATCACCGAATTCCACCCGCAGTGCGTCACGAACCCCCCCACGGCCGGATGTTCCAGTATCATCACCTGCGGCGCCCATCCCCCGATTATCAAACCTCGCCCCTTTTCCCCCATTCTCTCCTCGAACCCCTCCGGCAACTGCCGCGAATCGCGCACCGCCCATACGAAATCGTGAGATGAACATTCGAGTCCTCTCGCGATTTCCTCGATCTGAATCGACGAAAAAATCGCCATACTGCCGAAGCAGATGTACACCACCGAATCAGGTCTTTTACAATTCAACCAATTCAAACAGGCCTGATGGCAATCGCCGGCTCTTCCTCCTCGATGAGTTTTATCCTCCGCGGCGGTGTGGAAGAGCGAAACGGGCCCGACGTGCCAAGCCCTAATTCCGATCACCTCCCTGTAATGCCGGGCGTAGGCCGGTTCGAGCTCGTTGAATGTGTTCACAATCATTCCGTAGCTTTCCGATTCAGATTGGACAATCCTTTTCACAGTTTCAGAAAATGGATTGTTTTCATCCCCTTCTCTGAGGTCAATCGGGATTTGTTTCCTCAACATTGTGATCGCATCCGGGAGGCCGGGGATCACAAATTCATCAATTTCTGAATCCAAAGGTCCAATCTTTTCGTACGGTTTATGCTCCTTCAAGGATTTGTAAACGCACATTGGGAAGAATCCCGTCCCGTAGAAGATCAGCCTCGGGACATTGAGCCTGGCGGCTACCTCAGTAGCCCACCAGAAGAACGCCCCGGCGACAATGCAATCGCAGGAGCTTCCTTTTAGGAGGTCTTCGACGGGCTTCTGGAACGAATCCAGGGCCTTGAAGAACTTGAAACTGTCCTCTGAAGTGGTGGTGGAAGAAAGGTTTTCGCAGCCGGCAGGCAGCCCGGCTTCTTGGCAGGGGAATTCGATCGATGAAATGGCGATATCGAGCCCCTTTTTTTGGTCTCTTTCGATGGATTCGGAGAAGTTGGGGGCGTTCGACGGAGTGGTGACGATGGTTGACCTCGCTCCGAGCTTGGCGAATTGCCTGGCGAGGTCTACCATCGGAATCATGTGGCCTGGGGCCATTACAGGGATGAAGTACACGTGAGGTAGTTTTGGACTCATGGTTGGTGTTGTTAATAAAGACATGGTTTTTGATCGGGCCCTGTTTTTATAGTGTTGTTGGATGTCTTGTTCTTGCATTGCTGTTGAGATGTTTTTCAAAATTGGGGATCAAGACAGGGGACTTGTTAATCAGGGGCATGTTTTTTTTAATATGCCTTGGCCGGCAGTTTGGGCATATATGTTGACAAGAAATGTTTTTTCCAAGATTGATGAGCACGGAATTTGTCTTTCATTGGTTCAATTCAAGTTTTAATTATACTTTACTACCTACTACTCCAAGATTGATGAGCACGGCTGCTTGTAGCAAAATGAGTGGGAACATTTATCATTTGTAAATTCATCGGCATATGCAGCATCACAATGTCTGGCCACTTCACCTGTGATTCCTCGAGTAAAGAAATTACCAAACAAACTGATAAAATAAGTTAAAAGAAATTACCAAACTGACTGATAAAAATAAGTTAAAAAGAAATTAAAGCTCTAGACCCAGTCAGAAGTATATACTAGGTAGTTTAGTACACCAACGCAACATAATAGAGCCTCATAATCTATATTTATACCGATGCATATATCTACTGAAACCTTACAAACAAATCAAAGATACAAAACTATATATTAGTAATAGAAGAACTTGTAGCTTGCTAAACGAACCGCAAGACACAAATACATCAAAGACAAACTCTCCTAATTAATTGGCTTTTCCCTCCCAATTACTCGCTCGCCAAAACAGACCATACTGCTGGACGCGCATCAGTTAGTTTAGATTAAATCACTTTCTCGATCAGGGATCCTCGAGGCAAGTAGTACATATTTGTGTAATTAACAAGATATAGTAGAATTGACAAGAAGTTCACACTCTTTTACCAGAATTGCTTTGGACTCCAAATTCATTAATAAGATAAGGAATCCCTACAGTATATAACAATTAATGGCTTAGCAGGTAAGCTAATCAATCCATCATTTTGCAATGAATTATGATCATTAAGTGATCAATGTCCTCATAATTAATGAATCACCAAACTAAAGTAGATCGCAAATTCTCACTTTTACAAGAAATATAAACACCCCTCCAAATCTCAACACAGCACTCAGCACAGTACAATAACAAATCCATGTAAATCCAAAATTCATTAACTTCACTCAATAATCACCACAGAATCTCCACAGAAAACAATTCCTCAAATTTAAAAAATAGAAACTCCAAACACTTCACCTCCTACACAAAAATTTGCAAATCAGAAGCAAAATTTTTACCATCCCCGACCATCGGACCTTGAATCAGCCGCACCGGAATCCTCAAACTCAAATTTCATCAAGGGATGAATGTTAATGTCCCACTTGAGTTATTTATGAATATACAAACTTCACACTTTTTTCACATAATAAAACCTTTAACATACTATTATTGTACTTTTACAACCTTAAATCTACAAAACTCACATGCTGTATCCATAACTGGGGCAACTATTTGCCCACAAATTTTTCTACATGTAAGAAACCTATTCCCTTCTTCTTGCAACTTTGATCATTCTGTCATGACTCGGGCTTCTTTACAGCTTCTTTACCAACCACAAACCCGACCAAATCACAAGGCTTAGCTTCTTCCAACATCTGCACGACCCGCCTCATCGATGGCCTGAGCGAAGGAATTCTCGCGGTACAGTTGATTGCGACTTTGAGAACTTTGACGGCACTCTCCTTTTGTCCTTCGAGGATGACTGAATCAAACAAGCTCATTACACTTTCCTTAGTTTTAAGCTTTCCACACACCCAATCAACTATGTCCTTGTTCTCCCCAAACTCGGGCTCGACTGGTCTCTTCCCGGTGACCAGCTCCATTAGCACGACTCCAAAGCTATATACATCGCTCTTCTCTGTCACTTTGTTAGTGTATGCATATTCTGCAAGATTGTTCAATCAATAAACACATTTAAACACAATCTACGAATTAAGTAATATAATGTAAGAAAGTGAGGAGTTCGACTTTGTGTTTTTTTTGTTTTTACCTGGGGCAATATAACCATGGGTTCCGGCAATAACCATCGTGGATTCTTTAACCGAATCATCTTGAATGATCTTGGAAAGTCCGAAATCTGCAATACATGGCTTCAACTGGTCATCCAACAAGATATTGCTCGACTTGACATCGCGATGGATCACTGGTGTGTCGTAGCCATGGTGCAGATACTCCAACCCTTTCCCCGCCCCCAAGGCAACCGCGTAACGTGTCTCCCAATCAAGTCCTAATTTCTTACAACAATGCAGCCTGTCCCATAAGCTTCCATTAGGCATGTACTCGTACACCAACAAGCTTGAATCCTCACTGGTTATGCTGCAGTACAGTTTCACCACATTCATGTGTCTGATGGAACTGAGTGTTTCTACCTCGGCCTCAAACTGTCGAGATTTCTTTCTGCGACTGGGCAGGATCGGGGTGTTACTACCGATCCTCTTACCATATTCATCCGCGTGCCATATGTGTTTGACAGCCAATTCTTTGCCATTCCCTGTAACAACGCGGTACACGTTGCCCGATCCACCTTTGCCAATTAGATTCTCCGGCTTGATCTCATCGAGGATCTCGTCCTCGGAGAATGTCAGGACATGGAAGGATCTTAAATCCCATGAGTCCTGTCTGAGAGTCCTCTTGCTTGCACTTCTGCTCTTGTTCTTAATGTAACAGAAGCCTGCCAGGAAGGCAAATACCGCGAATGAAGCCACGGTGAGGCATATTAGGACAGTTCGAGGCATGGTGGAGCCAGATGAGCACCCCTGGAATCCACTGATTTTGTCACTGCAGAGAGCATTGTTGCCTGTGAAGCTACCATTACTGGCCTCCATTAGAAGTGAATCCGGTATGGGACCGGTCAATTGGTTGTAAGAAATATCAAGGAGATTTAACTTCAGGGAAGACAGAGCCCCTGGAATCGGGCCGGAGAGGTGATTTCTTGACAGGTTCAGGAAATTCAGAGAGGTTAGGGATCCAAGCGAACTGGGAATCATGCCTGAAAGCATATTCCCCGCCATATTGATCTCATTGATGGATTTACACGAACCTAACGAATCGGGTATTCCACCCGAAAACTCGTTCCCTTGCAATAGAAGATTAGTGAGCTCTGTCAGCTCCCCAATCGCAGCTGGAATTTCACCCGAAAATCGGTTATTGCTGAGATCAATCGATACTAAGGTCGGCACCCTTAGTACATCAGATGGCAATTCACCCGAAAACCTATTGTTTGCAAGGAAAAGTTGCCCTAACGACGTCGCGTTGCCAATGTCGCTTGTAATTGGCCCTTCTAGGTCATTATCTGCTAAATCGATCAGTCCTACATTTGGCAATCCCCAAATCCCCTCCGGAACGCGCCCCGATAACCTGTTTCTGCTGACACGAAATCGAACAAGCGTCGTGCAGTTGGCGTAGGTGCCCGGAATTTCACCTGTGAAGTTGTTCTGGAGCATCAGGAGCTTCGCCATTGTCCCCTTCTTGCACATATCCGGCGGAATCGGGCCCGTCAGAAGATTCTCCGAAACATCAATGAAATGAAAATCAGCCCACGAACCGAGTTTCCATGGCAATTCCCCCGTCAGGTTATTCCTGTACAGTGACAAGTTCACCAGGTTCCTGAAATCCCCCAATTCAGCAGGCACTTCCCCCGAAAGCTGATTGTCGTAGAGCTGTAGACTTTTCAGGTTTCTCAGAAGCCTGATTGAAGAAAGGTTGCCTTGGAGACGATTGGATGAAGCATCGAAAAACTCGAGATTCGTCAAATTCGACAACCCTGGAGGCAATTCCCCGGATAAACTGTTTGAGTAAAGCTCGAGCTGCCAGAGATTACTCAGCCTGGAAATCGACCCTGGAATGGTTCCAACAATGTTGTTCATCGATAATTCCAGATTAATCAGCTCGACAAGATTCCCAATTCCCTCTGGGATTTCTCCTGTGATGCTGCAGTTCGTCAGGTAAAGCCAATTCAGCTTCGAAAGGGTCAATATCTCCGACGGGAATGGCGACGGATCAAAGGGATTGTCGCCGAGACTCAGCACGCGGAGATCGGACATGTTTCCCAGAGACTTCCAGGGGAATTTCCCCGACAGGTTGCTGCCATTCAGGTGGAGGGTAACCAATCTGTTCAGCGTGGATATATCCGGGAATGGACCTGTGAAGAAGTTGTTGCCCAAATCCATATACTGGAGGTTCACGCAGCGGCTCAATTCCCGGCCGACAGGACCCTGGAGGAAGTTAAACCCTAGGGAGAGGGTTTCCAGGGATTCGAGGTCGCAAATGGCGGCTATTGGAAGTGGACCGGTGAGATTCTGATTGGAGAGGTCGATTCCGGCGACGAATCCGGCGGAATTGCAGGTGATTCCCTGGAATTTGCAGATTGGCGAGTTGTGTTGCCAGGAATTGAAGATGTCGGCGTTGGGATTTTGGAGGGCGGATTTGATTGAGAGAAGGGTTTGGAGGTCGTCGGCGACGGCGGCGGCAAGGAGGAGGAGGAGGAGGAAGGGCGGCGGCAAAAGGGACATGGTGTGCGGGCGTTTGACTGGATGACGATGGATGGATTCTTTGTGTAGTTTTTTTTCTTTTTTTGTAGGTTTGCGAAGAAAGAAGAATTTTGGGATGTCGGCTTTTTATTACAATATTGTGATTCACACTTGTTCCTTATCTCGTGAATAATTCAACTGTACTCTCCATTGTCGGGAAGCTATAATTTTATATTTTTTTGGGGGGAAGAAGTCGGGAAGCTATTTTGCCCAAAGCTTGCACACAAATTTAGGTAAATTTAATTTTCATCTTATGATATGATAATAATTTAAAAAATTATTGAATGCGCAAATAGCCCATATGTTTGCATTAAGTGGAGTAATACTTCACCGTCTCATTCATTTTGTTACAAATCATTTTTGACACTATTCACTGTTTAACTTTTATTCAAATTTTTATCATAGTTATGTAAGAAAACATATAGTCAAGTGAGATCTTGTTAAATTCGTCTAATCTTATAGTTTTGGACAATCAACTTTTTATAGCTTTTCGTTGTACAAAATTTAAGTTATTAACCATTAAAAATGTGCATCGGCATGCGTGTCGGAAGGGTGTGTAATAATTAGACTGAGACAGAGGAAGTAATATACTTCCTCTATTTTAAAAAACTGAAACATTACTACACTTCACGCAATTCAATGCACATTTTTAACACTTAATATCTTAAATTGTATAAAAATAGACATTATAAAAATTTGATATTCTAAAACTACACGATTAGACAAATCCAACAAGATTTCACTTGACTATGTTTTATGTTATACAACTGTGTTAAAAAATTAAATTAAAGATACTCAATGAATAGTAACAATATACAAATGTTTCATTTTTAAGAAAACGGACGGTGTACTATAAAGTTTGCTGAGTTTTGTAAATTTATGGTTACTTTTAAATTCATATATAATTCCATTTTTTCTTTTGCTGATCAATCTATGAAAAGGATGGTGTGAACTCATATCACACAAATCATAGAGAGACAGAGAAAATGAATAGGGAGTCGGGTGGGAAATGGAACCCCAAACTAAAAGTTGAAAGTCAGATAACTAACCACTAGATCAAATCTTGATCCCTAAATTTATATTATAAAATTGGATGGAATATTATCTTAAGGTTATTTCATTATAATTTATGCACTATAAAATTCTGTAAACTCTCTTGAAATTCGTGAGTTATTAAATTTTTTTAATATTTGAAGAAGCAATTTTTTTTATATTTGGAGAAGCAAATTTATTTATTTATATTTGCTAAACTGCCTATACAGTTAGGAAATGGATGGTGTGAGCCCATGCTATACAATTATAAAAAGACATAGGGGAGGAATAGGGCACCAATTGAGATTCGAACCCTCAACCTTCAGGAAGCTTGATCACTTGAGTCAAGTCCCAAATTTTTGTATACTTCAATATTTTAATGTTATTTTAAATTCAAATTAAATATATTAAGTATATTTTAAACTCGCAGTTTTATACATCCAAATTTTTATACTATTATTTAATTAAATTGAATACTTTTTAAATTTGAAGTATTATTTAATTTTTTTTTTTTGCAGATCAGCCTATACAGGCTAGCTAAATACAGAGAAATAAAAAAAACAAAACCAAAAAGCTCCCAATAAGCAGAATTCAGCCTCGTGGAAACCAGGTTCCCACAATATCTGCAGTTAGGAGCGGCTTCAGGGAATCAGGTGGAAATGCCCATGTTGTGTAAAACGATTCATCTTCTACGCCACGTTTAGCAAGGGAATCTGCAACTGCATTACCTTCTCTCCATATGTGTTCAAAGCGGCATACCTGAAAGTCTTGACTGATTTCCTTAATGTTATATAAAAGGCCTGCCAAGCGATGCGTATTCATAACCTCTGAAGTGATATGGCGTAATGCATCTTTGAAGTCTAAAACACAGCATAACTTACCAACACCAATCTGTTTAGCCAAACGCAGACCAAAGAACACAGCAGCTAGCTCAGCATGGAGCACACTCATATTTCCTAACTGACCCGAGACTCCCTCAATCCACCTTCCATTGCGGTCTCTAATAACAGCATCATATCCCGCTCGGCCACTGTGCAATAACACTGATCCATCAGTATGCAAGAAATTTTCTTCCCATGAGAACATGTTCCAACAAGCAAGCCGGGGAGTATTATTTCTCACAGGGACTGTAGGATGAGATTTTTCTAAAGCATCGGAAAAATGAGATATCCGTCTGAGCACACCTTGATGAGAAGTATATTTACATCGGAAAATCCTAGCATTCCGTTCTTTCCACACTTCCCATAAACCGGCTGCGAATATATTTCCAAAAAGATGCACCATGTTACGAAGCCAGTGTCGCACATCAGCAGCTTCCAAAGTTTCCAAATCCGTCGGGATTTCCACTCCTAAAGCTTGCCAAACAAATCTGGCCCATCGACAATAGAAGAAGCAATGTTGCCAGTTTTCTTCACTCACACCACAAATCCCACAGGGCGGGGATATCGCAAGATTCCTTTGAAACCTCAGGGAATTGCACGGGACAGCTGCATGGGCCAAAAGCCAAATCAGAAAACAGATCTTAGCCGGAAGATAAGGTTTCCAAATCCAATTCCATCCTTTCTCCCTTGTAACATTTCCGATCAGATGTTGGTATCCTGACTTAGCACTATATCTCCCATTTGTTGTAAACTTCCATATCCAACCATCTCTTGCATGTGGGTGGATAGTTGGAGGAGGTCGCAGTAGGATTTCCTGTTTTACCTCAGCTGGCATAATAGTATACAGACGAGATAAATCCCAAGAAGATCCAACCATGACATCCTTGATACGAAGATCCGTGTCACAAGTATGTACAAATGATACCCGAGGACCCAAGGCTTGGCCATTAAGCCAAGGAACAAACCATAGGAAACTATTGCCATTACCTACATGGTATAAAAAGCCATCTGAAAGGGCAATGATGGCATGTCGTATACTTCTCCAAACAAAGGAACCTGTGGTTTTCAGCAGTCCAGATGTAGGCACAGAGGGTTGGTACTTAGTATATAGCTGCCGGACCCAAAATTTGTTTTTCCCAGAGAATAAATCGAACGCTAATTTACCCAGAAGAGCTGTATTCGAATGTCTTGCCATGCGCAATCCCAAGCCCCCACAATTTTTTGGTACAGCAATACGCTGCCAACTGATCAAGTTAAGGCCTTTGCCAAGGCGATCTTTCCAAACCAGGTTTCTCACTCGACTATCAATCCTGTTACATATCGAGGAGGGCAACCATCTAAGTTGCATAGCATATGCTGGTATTGACGCAATATTATTTAAAATTTCAATAAAATACATACTAATTTCAGAAAAAAAAATCTAAAAATTTCCAATTAAATAAATACACCCCTATCAATTCACACAGATAAATGGCTGTAGTTGAATAATAATCAAAAGCCGTAAGCAGAGTAATTCCAAATGAGTACTCTTTTAAAAAATAAAAACCCATTAAAATAATATGAGTAGAAGGAATTTTTGGTTGCGAAATTATTGGTGGGATTGGAATTAATTATTAGATCAGACAAAGAAATGTATATGGGCGGTGGTAAATTATTCAATTAGTCAAATTCCTTTCACTTCCATTTTTTGGTTTTTTGTTTGCACGAGACACATTTTTTTTTTCCAAAAAAAATTTATTGCACTAGCTATTATGCTCTATCGTCTGTTTTTTCTTTTCAAAAGTTCATGTCAAAAAAATATATATAATGAAATATACTAAACGTATAGATGGATTAAAATTTCTCAATTTGAACCCGTGATCGAGTTGATTTATCGTATAGGTAGAATTTAAAGAATAGTACAAAGTAACGATCACAAGATCAGTTAATTGGTTTTTTAAGGGTGGTAATTTAATAATAGTGTAATAATTCATTAAACTATATATAGCTAGGTAATGATATTTAAATTGGATTTCTCAAGATACACACTATAAGAATTTTCTGTTTTAGCGACCGAAAAAATTTGGTAAAATTCGGTAGCTAAAGGGGTTAGCGACCGAAATTCGTTAGCAACCATAATTTTAGCGACCGAAACTCGTTAGCTACCACAAGTTTAGCGACCAAATCCGGATTTTTTCTAGTAGTGACATGAGTTGAGACTTATCAGTTAAACTTCAACTAGGGTTCCTTATCCCACTTCTGTTAGGTACTTGCATTTACGTACATTTCTTTTCCACCGATGATTAGGCTTTAATCTTAATGGTTTAGATTAATTTGATGGGTAATTTAATAAAAAAAACACTTTATCCTCTGATATCATTCCAATATGAGCCAAAACCCTCCAATCAAACATATATCAATATTAGTTTCTTGGTTACTACTAGAATTTTATGTTTTAGCGATCGAAAGCTAAATCAATATTAGTTACTAAAACGAGTGTCCGGAATACCGCTTGAAATGAGAGGAAAAGTTACTCGTTCCAATATATGCACGTTTCTTTATGCGACTCATCCTATAAGAGTTTCATGGTTAAGTGTGTTGTTCCTGTAGTAATTCTAAGATGTCTAGACTCTAGATCATTTGTTGCGTGTATTCAGTCGCCTAGAGCGAGGTAAAAAAAATATGTGGGATGCGGATGGTCACAGTGAGGACATTGCAAACTCAAATAGGGAGCACTGGAGTACCCCAGACTGAAAAGAGCTCATATAATTGGTTTGTCATGTCAGTCTTCACGTCATATCTAGCATATCAGACCAGCAGTAACGCCATGTTTTTTGGGGTTATCAATCTTTTAGTATTGTCCAACATTGATGGATAATATGGGATACGTCTTAGGTTCTGATTTTTGCACTTGCAGAAATGATATCCGACCATGAAAAAATAATGCCGATATTATTGAAATGATGCCCAGTCATACAAAAATGATGCATAAATATATCAAGTGATATTTGCGATATAAAAAATGATGCCTTCAGAAATGATGCCCGATCATGGAAAAATGATACTTATATATGCTGGTTAGTCAACGACATTATTTCTTGGGTCATCATCATCATTGAGCACATGCAGATATTCTGCACAATAACTCAACTATACAAGATGTATTTGAAACCTTACTACTATCCTCTTGTTTTAATTAACAAAAACCTGCGCATCCTTTTATATCCGCTTAAGATCAGTTTTGTTAGGTCCGATTGCGTGGATAACCAATTAAGTAGTCCTGAAAACAAGTTCAAACACCTTTCGTGGACACGTTAAACAGTTTAAGTAATTAAGCAGCGGAAAGTAAATAAACTGTAAGAATAAAGAACTCAAGGTTTGTTGACCCAGTTCGGCACAAGCCTACATCTAGGGGATACCAATCCAGGAGGTTCACTAATTGTTTTGACTTGATCCTTGATCTAAACAATAGTGATTTGTTTCGCCCAACTCCAATCACCAAGTGAACTGAATTGTCAAACCAAGACACTCCCCCTGTCTTGGTGAAGATCTCCCCGACCTTGCTTCAATTCCTTGAAGGCTCCTCCTTCAAGTTTGCCCTTGGTAGAAACCTGTTGGCGACTCTCCTCCTTGAATCTTTCAATTAAACTCTTGAGTTTGACGACTCCTCGAAAGCCTTGATTGAATCCGTCGACTTCAATCAAGCTCACTGTAACACTGTCGATCAATTCACCCGAGGAAGTGTTGATCGGATTTCTTCCTTCGAAATGATAAACTCGCGAACACTGAAGGAATGTGATTCTTTTCTTTTCAATTGCTTTCGATTGCTCAAGGGTGTAAGTAAATTCACTCGTCTTGCAGATCCATCCCTTGGCCGCCCTATTTGAAGAGAATCGCCTTGTCTCTATTCTAAGGTAGAAGATCTCCTTTCCATAAATGCGCGGATCCTTAGAATAGAGTTGCCCGAATTAAGAGATTGTAGTTTCCATACTCCGTGTGCAAGATCCGGGCAGAAGATCAGCTAGCCGTTGGAGGATCTTCATGAGTATATTAGCTAGCTCTTCTTCCTTTACTTAGTTTGTCTGCTGTTGTCGTGGTTGGTCCAACAAAGTAGTTCAGACATCGGTTGTGAACACATTTGCTCAAAACTGGTTCCCAACAATCTCCCCCTTTTTGGCAGAATGTGGGCCAGTACAAGAGTTAATTCAACCGATGTCTAAACAATTGACACAAGAACAATATTGTTGAAATACTTCCCATTGAAACCCAACCACCAGTTACAATAGTTCCCAATTCAAGACAAACTATACTAATGCTCCGTACAAGAAGGCCTATCACATATTCTAGGAGCATTCACATCAAAAGTAAGCACATGGCAATAATCACAAAATAAAGCATGTAAGGTCACAATTTAATTATTATGGGCCATTGTGCAATAGTCCAGCAAAAACAGTAGTTCACAAAAATAGTTCAAACAAAAGCAAAAATTACCCTTTATCAGCAGCAGCAGAATTGGTAGCAGACTCCCTTCCTTCAAGTGTCCAGAGGAACCGATGGTTGATCAACTTTTACTCCCCCTCTGGCACACATTTTGCCCAAAAAGGGCATATCACTCTGAGGCATCATAGGAATCAGCATCAGACTCGCTGGACTCCTCCTCTGGATTGGTATCCAATGGCTCATCTTCATCCGACCAGACATCAGGAAGCTGTCTAAGCATCTTTTCAGCGGATTGAACTTGCACGTGTACTTGAGCTTCCAAAACTTTGAGATGATTGATATGGTCAGTGAGATCATCACGGAGCTGGGAAAAGGCATCCTTTGCAGGGATCCTTCCTCCTGGTCCAGCCAGGTCTGGCTTCTTCTTGGCAAAGTTGGCAAAGAGCTTGAAGTCAGCAATATCCTTAGGACGATCACGTTTGCTGCCCATGATGTGGAGGTGCTTCAGGTACTCCGAGATGAGACCAGGGAATGGAAGTGTGGTGTTGTACTTCCTCTTGACTTTTCCAGCAAATCCCAGCATTTGTTCAAGTACAAGTGCTCCATAATTGATCTCATATTTCTGGTCTATAGCAAACTATAATTTACACATGCTTTTTGACACGACAGAATGGTTAGCAGTTGGCATGATATTGTGAGCACACAATTTATACAGCATAGCAAACCTTTGAGTCAAAACTCCTGCACTCAATCCTTTTCCCTGAAATCTTTTCCCTTCCACTCCAGAGAGTGTTTCAGCAATAGTGTTCATAGGGAATTTTGCACCTCGAGAGTAAACAGATTTTAGAGAAGTGCGGGGTACCTGGAGAAAGCGATTCAAGGCCCTGGCTTTGAGTTCAAACAGCTCTCCATGGGCATATCCAAGTTCGAGCCAGGGGCTCTTGGTGTTGAGGACATCAGAGCTCAGGTTTGCATAAAAATGCCTAACTAGCTGTCCCTTGTACTGCTTGATCTCCGTTCCCCAGAACAGAAGGGACCTCTCCTCCAGGTACTTGTGCCACCCCATCTCCTCGTATCGTTCCGTAGCAAAGCGAATCTCAGGATGGACTTTCATTTTCTCCAAGACAGTTGAAAAGTAGTGCTTGGACACTTCATAATAGAAGTCAATGGAAATGGCGTTCCCAGCATCAATGATCTCAGGCTCATGGTCCTCGGATGAGGATTCAGCAATCTTCCTTTTCTTGGATCCGGAGGCTTTGGCAGAGGCTTCAGGTTCAGAACGCGTCCGCTTTTTGGGTTCAGACTCCTTGGGTGAACTCCTTGGTGAAGTAGACTCTCGTGCTTCTGGCTGGGTTACTGCTTCGTGCACAGCGACTTGTTCAACATTGACCTCGATTCTTTCTTCAGATTCTTCTTCTTCAGAACTCACTTCATCGGACTCTTCCTCTCCACTTTGAGTGTCTTGAGATCCCAACTCTTCAGACTGGTTGTCAGTGGGATTCTCCCCCTCAAGTGGTTCCTGGGCATCGATTTGAGGGTGTACAGAGTCTCCTCCGGACTCATTATCCTGGTCGTCTTCAGAGTCAGATGAACTCACATCTTCTTCTTCTTCCTCCTGTTCATCCTCAGTGTGAACCACTTCAGTGTAAACTGGTTCTTTGGTCGTTGCACCTTGCTCTAGTTCCTTCCTCAGCACATGTTTCCGTTTCTGACTGGCAGTCCAAGCAATTTCTTCGGTGATTTCGTTCATAGCCCAGTCTCTTTCGTCATCGCTGATGTCAATCATTGATTCATCTCCAGAGCTTTCATCAGCCTCCTTTTGAACATAGTCTGAGTCCAGTTCTTCCTCGTCAAGTGGTTCATTGACAGGTTCGGACTCCTTTGGTGGACCTATTTGGGTCGCTGTGGTAGTGATCTGCAGGGGTTCTTCAGGGGTTGCTTCAACAGTGGTGACTGGTGCTGGGTTGGTCGGAACGCTTGGCCCTGGTACAGCCTTCTTTGCAGGTGTTTTCTTCTTTGAACTTTCAGTGGACACCTTGGGTGCATTCGTCGGAGCAGGATCAGCAACTTTAGTGGTCATGTTTCCTTCAGCATCTTTGCCGGAACCCATTGTAGGTAGGTCAGCAAGAATAGCTTCAATGGGCTTGAGCGCTTGGGCAAGGTCTGCCTCAACTCGTTCGCTGATGGATGCATTCTTTCTTGCAACGGCTTTCTCTCGTGGTTTTGAGGAGACAGTCTTGGTTTTTGATTTCTGTGGCACGTCTCCTTTTGGCTTTGTGGTAGTGGCTCCAGCAACTTCAGCCCTTATGTCCAGTGGGTCGAGGACACCAACAGAGGTAGTGCCTTGTCCTCCGACAGTAGAAGGAGAGGACGACGGGAAAGGAACAGGGACGATGGATGGAGTCTCCGAAATAGTCTGTTCGATAATAGCTTGTTGAACTGCCTTAGCCCTCCCTTTGGCGCTGGATTCTCCTGGGGAGACACCTTTCTTGCTTCCAGCAGTTGAGGCAGGAGTCGGGTCTTGCGATTTGGAGCCTTGACTTCCTCGTGTCTTCACCATTGTAGCTGAAAAGAAACTTTTGGCAAGAAAAAGTGAAGAGAAATCTGTGTTTCTGTGAGCAAAGAGAGAAAGGCAGGAGAGAGTATATGAGGTCGAGAGATGAAGGTTTCTTAAGGTAATGCGATCACAATGAGATTTTAGTTGAGGAGAATAGCAACTTCCCTTAATTAAAGAAGGAAGGAAGATCACAACTTCCCATAACCATCATCATCACGTTTTTGAACGTGATTTGCAGGTAACCATTCCTGCTTCACGCGCCCGTCCCATCAACTTCAAATTTGAATCAAATTGTGAGCTCTACTAGACATGGAATGATTTGGATTCTCCACATATATTCTAAGCAAAAATAGTTAGTCCCAAATAAAATATTTAAGGTAATAAAATATATGTAATAAGGAAATTGCAAAGAAATAAAACTTATTCCACAAATTTAGGGATCCTAGGCGATCGTGCATAGGCCCAAATCTCTTCTCAATTTTTCGAATCTCTCTCGATCCAGTGCCTTAGTAAAGATATCTGCATGTTGCTCAGTAGTCCCGACATGTTGTATGGACACTATGCCTTCTTCGACAAGATCCCTTATGAAGTGGTGTCTGAGCTCAATGTGCTTAGTTCTCCCATGTTGAACAGGATTTTTGGAGATGTTGATCGCACTCATGTTGTCACGTAGTATAGTGAGGATTTCTTGATCGATTCCATAATCTAGCATCATTTGTTTCATCCATAGCAATTGTGCACAACAACTTCCAGCTGCAATGTATTCAGCTTCTGCAGTTGAGAGGGAGATGGAACTTTGCTTCTTGCTATACCAACTAACTAAGTTATTTCCAATGTAAAAGCATCCTCCGGTTGTGCTTTTTCGATCATCCGCATCACCTGCCCAATCTGCATCACTATAACCGAGTAGTGAAAGATTAGATTCTTTAGAATACCATATACCAAGATCACTTGTTCCTGAAATATATTTTTATCACTCGTTTGGCAGCTTTCAGGTGTGATTCCTTGGGATCGGCTTGGTAGCGAGCACAAACTCCTACTGCATAGCTTATGTCAGGTCGACTTGCAGCTAGGTATAGAAGACTTCCAATGATGCTTCGATAGAGTTTCTGATCAACACTTTGACCACTGGGATCTTTGCTCATTTTATCATTCGTCCCTATAGGCGTTCGGACAGGTTTGCTAGACTCCATGCCAAACTTCTTTACAATGTTTCGGGCATACTTTGTTTGGCTTAGAAATATTCCATCTTTCTTCTGAGCAACCTGCAAGCCAAGGAAATAAGTTAGTTCCCCTACCATGCTCATTTCGAACTCCTTACCCACTAATTCGATGAATTGGTCTTTGAGCACATGGTGAGTTGATCCAAAAACAATGTCATCAACGTAGACTTGAGCAATGAGGATTCCTTTGTTTTCTCTTTTGATAAAGTGAGTCTTGTCCAAGCTTCCTCTTTCGAATCCATGTTCAAGCAGGTACTTGGAAAGCCTTTCGTACCAAGCCCTAGGAGCTTGTTTCAATCCATAGAGTGCCTTGTTGAGCTTGTAGACATGTTGAGGATGATGGGGGTCTTCAAACCCTCTAGGCTGTTCTACGTACACTTCCTCATTCAGCCAACCATTTAGGAAGGCACTTTTGACATCCATTTGATAAAGTTTGAATCCTAGCAAGCATGCGATGGACAGTAGGAGTCGGACTGCTTCAAGTCTTGCTACAGGAGCAAATGTTTCACTGAAGTCGACACCTTCGACCTGGGTGTAACCCTGAGCAACTAACCGAGCTTTGTTCCTTGTAATATTCCCTTTTTCATCACTTTTGTTGCGAAAGATCCACTTGGTTCCGATTATGTTCTTGTCTTGAGGTCTTTCAACCAGGGTCCAGACTTCATTTCTTTCAAACTGGAGGAGTTCATCCTGCATGGCATTTATCCAGTGTTCATCTTGAAGAGCTTCTTCAACTCTGGAGGGTTCGATCTTTAAAGTATAGCAGTGCAAGCCAGCTAGCTCTTTAAAGTCGATCTTTTTCCCTCGAGTCTTTCTCCTTTCATTTACATCACCAATAATGTCTTCAGGGTCATGATGCTTGTGAATGCGTCCATTTAGATCCTTTTGAGGTTCTGCTTCTCGTGACAAGGTGTCCATGGTTGTCGTTTGGACTCTTTTGGTGGACTGGTCATCAGACGTGGGTGGAGCTGCACTATTTCAATCATCCTGACCACTGGGAGTTTCATCATCATGAGGTGGAACATCCTCTTTGCTGGTCACATCTTCTATGGTCACATTTGTGGACTCCAGTACTTTCCTTGTTTTAGGAAGATATACTCTGTATGCACGACTTGTGGTAGAGTATCCCACAAATATTCCTTCATTACTTTTTTCTTGAAACTTCCCAACATGTTCCCTGTCATTTAGAACAAAACACTTGCTACCAAAAATATGGAAATAAGTAATTGAGGTCTTTTTACCATTCCAAATCTCATATGGAGTCATAAGAGAGTTTGGCCTTAAGTAGACTCGGTTTATGGTGTAGCATGCTGTGTTAACGGCTTTGGCCCAAAGGAATTCAGCCACTTTCTTTGAATTGAGCATCACCCTAGACATTTCTTGCAGAGTTCGATTTCTTCTTTCGACTACTCCATTTTGTTGAGGTGTTTTTGGTGCCGAATATTCATGCTTGATTCCATGTGTTGTACAGTATTCCTCAAAGAATTGATTTTCGAACTCTCGTCCATGATCACTTTGAATTCGTTTCACCTTGGTGTCCTTTTCGGTCATGAGTCGATTGCACAGCTTCTCGAAAGCTTTGAATGTGTCGCCTTTTTCCCTGAGAAAATCTATCCAAGTGTACCTGGAGTAATCATCAATACATACAAAAATATATTTTTTACCTCCCAAACTTTCAACTTCCATTGGACCAATAAGATCCATGTGCAGTAGGTCGAGACACTTGGTTGATCCAGGGTGTTCAGACAATTTGTGTGAACTCCTGTGCTGTTTATTCTTGGCACATTCGTTGCAGAGAACTGCATTTGATTTTTTGAATTGAGGAAGACCTTTGACTGCCCCGGTTCTGCTAAGTTTGATAAGATCTTTGAAGTTGAGATGTCCAAGTTTTTCATGCCACAGTGTGATGTGAGATTTTCCTGCAGCTGCACCAAAATTGCAAGTTTGAACAAGATGATAGCAATTATTTTTAAAGCGCAAACCTCTCATAATGCATTCTTGATCTTGATTGAGCACTTGACAATCTTTCTTGGTAAACTGCACCACAAGGTCCTCATCACACAACTGACTGATGCTTATCAAATTAGCTTGGAGTCCATCGACAAGGAAAACAGGAGACAGTTCCTTCGAGCCATTGTTCTCAATGGTGCCTTGTCCAACTAGGGCACCCCTTTTTCCATCTCCAAATACAACGAATCCTCCATCAATCTCTTTGTAGTGTTTGAGCAGACTCCTTTCACCTGTCATGTGTTTGGAACATCCACTGTCGAAGTACCATACTTTTTCCGCAACATTCTTCTTTTGTGAAAGAAAGGCAACTTGACATTTGTTCTGAATTTTAGGAACCCATTCGCACTTGATGGAGATCAGCTTCATCTTGATTTTGTCATTTGGCCAGGTGATAGGTTTTCCTGTTTGTAAGTCTCTTACCAAGATCCCACAGTTCTTGGTTTTGTGGCCTTCAAACTTGCAATAATCGCATCTGAGTGGGATCGGAGGTGGTGGTCTTCTTGTCCATTTGTTTCTTCCTTCAGGATGGAATGATTTCTTGATAGTTCGGGGTTCACTTAGCATTCCCCCGGACACAAATTTGCTTTTCTTTTCTCCTCTTGAAGTTGAGGCTTGATATCCCAAGCCTTGTTTGTTGTTGCTCGGCCTTCTCATAGCAATTACATCATCTAACTTGGCTTTTCCTTTGTTTAAAGCCGCCAGAGTGCTTTCTGCCTTGGCAAGTTTGTCTTGAACTTCGGTGAGTTCTGTGTGAAGAGCATATTTCTTTCCAAGCATACTATAGTACCATAGTTTATAGTCAACTTTTTCAACCTCCAGTTCCTTGTTTTCTTTCTGAAGCTCAGCATTTTTCTCACGTAGTTCGTTCACCAGTCCAGACAGCTCTGTGGACGCCTTTTCAAGTTCCTGATTTCTGCTTGTGAGACTCTGGAGTCGTTCCTTTAGGCTTCCATTCTCAACATGTAATTCTACTGATTCAGCAATGGATATTTCCAGTTTCTCGAAAGTTTCTTCATAGAGATCATTAAGTTTACTGATGCTTTCATCTTGATCCCTAGTAAAAGAGTGAACTATGTTAGAGGAAACCATATTGACTGAGTTGGTACCCATACCTGCCTCGGGTTCATCATCACTATCAGAATCCCATGTGCCGATGAAGGCTACTCCATAGTTTACACCATGTTCATTAGAATCCTTCTCATCTTCAGAGTCACTGAACGTTACTTGATAGGATTTGCTGGACTCCTTTGGTCTGAGATTGGCACAGTCTTTTTTCATATGGCCTCTTCCCCCACATTCAAAGCAGATGACCTCGTTGTCGTCTTCAATCTTTGAAGATTTTGGTTTATTTTTGTCGAGTGACTTCGAACCTTTCTGAGTGGATTTTGAGTTTGATGTCCCGGCATCCTTTTTCATGGATGAGTTGAATCTAGATCTTCGGTTCTTGATGATCTGATTTAGTCTTTTGGACAGCATGGCCAATTCTTCTTCGTCACTAAAGTCATCATGATCTTCCATGGAGGAGTCATCCACATCCTTGGTCACGGATTTGAATGCCACTGGTTTACTTTTGGTCCTGGGACAGTGATCCATTTCACACGATTGTAGGATTCCCATTAGTTCATCAACCTGCAATTTATCAAAGTCTTTGTATAGTTCAAGTGCGGCGACTTTTGCATTGAACCTTTCCGGAAGCGTCCCAATGATTTTTCCTACAATGTCCTGTTGAGAATATACTTTGCCAAGCTGAAGAGCTTGGTTGGTTAGATCACGAATGCGACCAATATATTGGCCGACTGACTCATTATCATCCATAGAGATCTTATGAAATTGAGCATCGAGAGTAATGATTCTAGATTTCTTTACCGGAGCCATACCCTCGTAGGTATTGGCTAAAGTAGTCCAGACATCGTATGCGACCTTACATCCAGCGATGAGTCTGTATTGATCCTTTGTGAGAGCATTGTGAATTGCATTCAGGGCTTTGGAGTTCTTTGAAGCGGCAAGCTTCTCGGCAGCAGTCCATTCACTCCTTGGTTTGATGGTTTTTACACCGTCTTCTTCTTTTACTGGAGGATGGTATTGGTTTTCTACTGCATCCCAAGCCCCTTCATCCAGAGCAATGAGAAAAGCCTCCATTTGATCTTTCCAGTATGCATAGTTTGATCCATCGAGCAATGGAGGTCTAGTTACAGATCCGCCTTGGTTTTCCATGCTTCTTTGTCTGGATCTCGCTTTCCAAAGCGTGTAGCTCTGATACCAATTGTTAGGTCCGATTGCGTGGATAACCAATTAAGTAGTCCTGAAAACTAGTTCAAACACCTTTCGTGGACACGTTAAACAGTTTAAGTAATTAAGCAGCGGAAAGTAAATAAACTGTAAGAATAAAGAACTCAAGGTTTGTTGACCCAGTTCGGCACAAGCCTACATCTGGGGGATACCAATCCAGGAGGTTCACTAATTGTTTTGACTTGATCCTTGATCTAAACAATAGTGATTTGTTTCGCCCAACTCCAATCACCAAGTGAACTGAATTGTCAAACCAAGACACTCCCCCTGTCTTGGTGAAGATCTCCCCGACCTTGCTTCAATTCCTTGAAGGCTCCTCCTTCAAGTTTGCCCTTGGTAGAAACCTGTTGGCGACTCTCCTCCTTGAATCTTTCAATTAAGCTCTTGAGTTTGACGACTCCTCGAAAGCCTTGATTGAATCCGTCGACTTCAATCAAGCTCACTGTAACACTGTCGATCAATTCACCCGAGGAAGTGTTGATCGGATTTCTTCCTTCGAAATGATAAACTCGCGAACACTGAAGGAATGTGATTCTTTTCTTTTCAATTGCTTTCGATTGCTCAAGGGTGTAAGTAAATTCACTCGTCTTGCAGATCCATCCCTTGGCCGCCCTATTTGAAGAGAATCACCTTGTCTCTATTCTAATGTAGAAGATCTCCTTTCCATAAATGCGCGGATCCTTAGAATAGAGTTGCCCGAATTAAGAGATTGTAGTTTCCATACTCCGTGTGCAAGATCCGGGCAGAAGATCAGCTAGCCGTTGGAGGATCTTCATGAGTATATTAGCTAGCTCTTCTTCCTTTACTTAGTTTGTCTGCTGTTGTCGTGGTTGGTCCAACAAAGTAGTTCAGACATCGGTTGTGAACACATTTGCTCAAAACTGGTTCCAACAAGTTTTGTACTAATTAAGACTTTTAGGTGCGTGCAATAATTAACATCCGTCTGGAAGACAAATTAAAGGACAAAAAATCATATAATAATCTCCAAAATGATATGAAATGTAGATTAAATGAAATGAGTTAATTGTCATTTGCTTGAATGCCATGAAATGAGGGTGGCTATACCAAAAAGTTTGTGGAAAACATCAATTGAACTCCATGCACCACTCAAATATGCAATAATTCAATTATGAAAATATTTAGTATATAGTTTGTCGTTTATCCCTTTTAATGCAAAGGGAAGATCTGTAATCCAATCAAGTTCCGGACAACATTAGCTTTTTCAAAAAGTTATACAAAGTAGTACTATAACCTTAATAATAATAATAAAAATAATAAAATCCCACACTAGTTGGGACATTGTTGTCCGACCCACAAATGTTAATAAGCTAGCAAAGTCATATTTGACAAGCAATGAATACAAATTAATGATGAAGACTTGGTATAGTGATCAAATCCCCTGACTCTTAATCTTTAGGTTTGGAGTTCGATTTCCCATCCGGCCCTCTCTTCCTCCCCTTTATCCCTTATGAGTTGAAGCTTGAGTCATTTCAATCTCAAAACCAAAGGAAACAAACATGTAGAACCCTCACAAACGAATCAATCACAATCTCTTTGCCAAAAAAAAAAACAAAAAAAAAAAACAAAACAAAAAAAAAACAAAACAAAAGAAACAAAAATAGAAATAAAAAAATTTTTTTAAAAAAAAAATCAAAGATCTCCTGCTTTGATACTAAAATAATGTGGACATGAGGCTCATACCTAAAATTATCGGTGGTAAGGTAGAATTACTTCAAAATTCCAACTATATAAACATAATGGAGAACATCAACATCGACAAATGAGCGACAAATAAGTATGAAGTTGATTTAAAATAATAACCAATTACACTCCCACAAATTAAAATCTTAAAATAGTAATAAATTGATGGTTATGAAATGTAATTGATCTGAGTGGTATAAGATTCTGATTACTCTGAAAGAGAAAACTGACCAGAATAATCCATAGCTTTGGATCTTACCCAGCCATCGTTTGAGATAAAAATAGCGGAAGCATACCTGTCTCCATTTCGCCTTCTGCAATGAATGTGGGGGTTTGTGTTCTTCTAATTGATGGTACAAAACGTAAGGGAGATGGGAACCCTTTTAATCATAGTAGTGAGAAACCGTCTGTAACTGAAGACTACGGTTTCTACTGAAGACTACGGTTTCTACAATCCGTTTCTTCAATTCATGTACCTCAATCAGGGACCACACCCAATTGTATTCGTAATGGACTTAACTGCCAATTACACCCATCACTAATTAGCAATTAATCCTTCAGGAATTCTACACCTTTATTTGAAGTCCTCACACTTGTATTAGATAACTAGGACTCCTAAACAAAATAGATCATTACAATTTAGTCCTCAATATTTAATACAACAATGGTTCCAATCAATATTGCAATACATGTGCGTCCACATGTCCGAATCCATGTAAACTATCAAATGTGGAAGTCCATATTCCTACAATCTCCCACTTGGACGATAAATTCAAGTGTTTACATAAGAAGATTGGCAGTCTAAAATTGCTGTAATAAATGAATGTATGTGCACTAATCTGTGTCATCTAATCAAATCCAGTTCACTAGTTTTGTCTTTACAAGGATTAAAGGAGTTGTTGTTGCGTAATGTGCAACTAAACCCACATTTATCACATGTATCAACTCAACTTAGTAACATAGACTTAGTGTGAAAGTGTAGCATGGAATCCACATTTCCTAATATGATCTGTGTATGTGTTCCAACTGGTCCAGTCAAGAAAAAATTAACAAGAGCTCAAACCAATAATAATGAATTAATTGCACCAGCAAAATAATTCAATTGATAATATAAAGCATGACATAATTTGCCAAAGCACAAATCTAAGCAAACTGTGTATATTTCCAGTTTAACATATGACTCCAAAATCAATAACACCCATATTAGAGACATGCTCATGGAACAATGATGGTGTTAAAGCTTTAGTGAGCGGATCCGCAAGCATAGCGACAGTACCTATTTGCTCGATACTGACTTTCCCATTTTGAACTCTTTCCTTAACAATAAGGAATTTGATATCTATGTGCTTAGATTTGGAAGAGCTCCTGTTATTGTTTGAAAATAAGACTGCTGCTCTATTGTCACAAAATACCTTCAATGGTCTTTCTATTCCTTCAACAATGCACAGCCCAGCAACAAAATTTCTTAACCAAATCGCCTGGTTAGTTGCCTCATGACAAGCAATAAACTCAGCTTCCATAGTTGAAGATGCAATAATTGATTGCTTTGTACTCTTCCAAGAAATTGCCCCTCCAGCCATGATAAAAACATATCCAGATGTCGATTTACGACTATCCAGACAACCGGCAAAATCCGAATCTGAATATCCAATGATCTCTATTTTTTCGGACCTCTTGTATGTAAGCATCAGGTCTTTTGTTTTCTGCAAGTATCTAAAGACTCTTTTTGCTGCAACCCAATGGTCCCTTCCTGGATTGTCTTGGTATCTGCCCAACATCCCGACTATAAAAGCAAGATCAGGACGTGTACAAACTTGTGCATACATCAAACTCCCTATAGCCGAAGCATAAGGGATGTCCTTCATAAGCTTAGAATCGATGTCTGTTTGAGGACATTGCTGAAGACTAAATTTTTCCCCTTTTGATACAGGTGTGTCATGTGGCCTACAATTTTGCATGCCAAAACGTTGCAACACCTTCTCTATATATCCCTTTTGTGATAATCCAAGAGTTCCAGCTGAACGATCACGATGGATTTGGATTCCTAACACAAAAGATGCTTCTCCAAGATCTTTCATTTCAAAATTTTCTGAAAGTAATTTCTTGGTTTCTTGAAGAAGCTGTAAATCACTACTTGCGAGCAGGATGTCATCAACATAAAGTATAAGAAATATGAACTTTCTCCCACTGAATTTATGGTACACACAATCTTCAATTTTATTCACCTCAAAACCAAGTGATATAATTACTTGATGGAATTTATGGTACCATTGACGAGAAGCTTGCTTTAAGCCATATATGGATTTTTTAAGTTTGCAAACCAACTGATCATTATCCTTCGTTGGTGTTAAACCCAGTGGCTGTACCATATAAATATTCTCATCTAAATCACCATTGAGAAAAGCAGTTTTTACATCCATTTGATGTAGTTCAAGGTTGAAATGTGCTACAAGTGCCATAATTGTTCTAAAAGAGTCTTTCGATGAAACTGGAGAGAAAGTCTCTTTATAGTCAATTCCTTCCCTTTGAGTGAATCCTTTAGCGACAAGGCGGGCTTTATATCTCTCCACATTACCTTGTGAATCCCTTTTGGTTTTAAAAATCCATTTGCAACCAATTGGTTTCACACCTTCAGGCAAAGGAATGAGATCCCACACGCCATTGTCTTTCATTGATTGAATTTCTTCACCCATTGCCTGAATCCATTTTTGAGAATTCATACTGTTAAGTGCTTCCTGAAAAGTGAGTGGGTCACCTTCCAGAGATTCAACATGTTCCTCATGTTCTTGAAGGTACACTATATAATCACTTGAGAGTGCACTTTTCTTTTGTCTCATGGATCTTCTTACAGGCACTGTCACTTGATCCACTTGTGGGGGATGTTGAGTTTGTTCAGTTTGTTCTTCTTGTAATACTGGATGGAGAACAATATCATGATCAGGTGCTTGCTGGTCCATTTGATTAGAAGAATCAGACATATAATTCCTCTCATGAGTCATTAATTGTTGTTGGAAAATAATTTCCGGAATGACTACTACCTGGTCATTTTCTTTAGCAGCACCAACACTGATATCATGAATGTCTTTGTCTGAATCTTCCAGGAAAGAAAAATTATTGGTACTATTCTCTTCCCCTCCAAACTCAACATCCTCAAAAAACCGAGCATTATTTGTCTCAAAAAATGTTCTGGCCTTAGGATCATAGAATTTATAACCCCGTGACCTTTCAGAATATCCCACAAAGTAGCTGCTAATGGTTCTTGCATCCAACTTTTTCTCATTAGGCTTAAAAGGCCGAGCTTCAGCTGGACATCCCCAAACTCTTAAATGCTTTAAAACAGGCCTTTTGTTTGTCCATAATTCATATGGAGTTGTGTTAACAGCCTTTGTAGGAACTCGATTGAGAATGTAAACTGCAGTTTTCAAAGCATCACCCCAAAGCGAATGAGGTAGTGTCGTCTTTGATATCATGCTCCTTACCATATCTTTAAGGGTCCTATTACGTCTCTCCGCTACACCATTCATACTGGGACAACCCGGCATGGTGTATTGAGGTACAATTCCAAATTCCCTTAGATATAGGGCAAAAGGGCCAGGACATTGTTCTCCAGATCCATTATTTTTCCCATAGTATTCGCCACCACGGTCGGATCTAACAGCCTTGATAGTCTTTCCAAGTTGATTTTCAACTTCTGCTTTGAAAGACTTAAACATGTCCAATGCTTGTGATTTTTCATGCATTAAATAAAGGTAACCATAACGAGAGAAGTCGTCTATAAAAGTGATAAAATATCGATGACCATTCCAGGTAGCCGTTGGAAATGGTCCACAAATATCGGTATGAATCAACTTTAAGACTTCAGTGCTTCTCTCTGCTTGTGTTTTTCTCTTGTTAGTAATTTTACCTTTAATACACTCAACACAAGTTTTGTAGTCTGATGTATCAAGTGTCTCAAGAATTCCAGAAGACACAAGTCTATCAATCCTCGTCTTTGAGATATGTCCTAAACGCTTGTGCCATAGTTCATAAGAACTCTCTCCTGGTAACTTTCTTTTGACCCCTTTAGTTTCTGTAATAAAGGATTTGTTACTAGTATTAATTAAATCTAGCAGGTAAAGATTGTCATTGCACATCAAGTCGCCAGTACCAACCAACATAGAATTAAAATAAAGACTACAACTTTTATTCCCAAATGAACAAACATAACCTGCTTTGTCCAGTACAGAAATAGAAATCAAGCTTCGTCTAAAAGACGGAACAACAAAAGTCTTATTTAATTCTAAATAAAAACCAGTACGTAGCAGCAATCTAAAAGTCCCTATGCCTTCAACTTCCACCGGATCTCCAGCCCCCATATAGAGATATTTCTCATCCTCTCTAGGCTTTCGGTAATTCAGGCAATCCTGCATAGATGTACTAATATGAGTTGTGGTACCCGTATCCAACCACCAAGTATCCTTTTGTACAGAAACCAAATTAGATTCTGTATTAACAAGAGAATAAGACGTACCTTTCTTCACACGCCAAGCAGCGTACTTAGGGCAGTCTTTCTTCACATGAGAAGTGCCTTTGCAAAAATAACATTTCATCACTTTCTTCCCCTTTTCAGGAGCCTTATCTTTCTTTGGGTGTGACACTCTGGCTTCCTTCCACTTCCTCTTCTTTAGTCCAGATGAAGAGGCTGTGGCCAAGTGAGCACTTTCAACATGATTCTGTTTTAGCCTTTCTTCCTCTTGAACCAAATGTGAGATTAGTTCATTCAATCCCCATTTTTCCTTCTGGCAATTATAACTTACCTCAAACTGACTGAATTGGGAAGGCAAAGAAATTAGCACCAAATGAACTAAAAAATCCTCAGGCAGTTCAATTTTAAGTGCTCTTAATTTCCCAGCAAGATTGAACATATCCATGATATGTTCTCGGATATTTCCATTTCCCTTATACTTCATAGTAACAAGTTTTCGCATTGCTGCACTTGTTTCAGCCTTGTCACTTTGAGCAAAACGCTCTTCAAGGCTTTCCAAAAATCTTGTAGCAGTGATATTTTCCTGAAGAGTCTCCAGAAATGCTTCAGGTACTGAATTCCTCATGATCATCAAGCTTACGCGGTTGGATCTATTCCACATTTCGTATGCCCTTTGGTCCTTTTCAGTGCTGTCATCAGTTGGTGATGGAGGGCAGGGAACCCTAAGTGCAGAATCCAGATCCATGCATCCCAGCACCATTGTGACTTTGTTCTTCCAGGCCTTAAAGTTAGCGCCATTCAACATTGGAATGCTATTGATAGAAGCAGAAACATGACTCGCATTGAGTATTTCAGCTGTAGGAAAAACAATTAATCCATGAGTACAAGAACTACTCAAAATTGATAGAATTCATGAATGACAATCAATAACCCATCATAGATTTATCATGTGACATGAAGAGTAATCTTTGGACTAATCAATTCACTCACAAGTGATTAATCTGTCACAGTAAACAATTTTATAACCAAATCTAGCCAAACACTTAGCTTTCCTTTGGGCTAACTGAGTGCTCGCTATAGACATCTTAATGGTTTAAATTTTCTACTGTCGTGTGCATAAGTTACTGCCCAATAATTGTCTTCCTTTGGGCTGACAAATGGTTGGCATGTAAAAAATACACACATAAATTGCCTTAGTCATTCACAGCAAAATTTTCCAGCAGAGGTTACTTTGGTAGCATGATGGCAAATTATATAGCAGTGAAATAATTAGGCAAAAGTTCCAGTATAATCTGACATTCTATCAATTACCAAAATTTAATTCAATTTTACTTAATAGTGTTTGGGAACACACCCAAAATAATCTCTGTCTATATACTAGCAATTAGTAATAATTATATAACAGCACTACGGAAGGCAGGCAAAAGGAGACAGAGTAGAATAACTAGAATTCATGGAATTCAATAATTTGTATCCCACGGACTTAAGCATATTGAATATGAAAGAATAGACTCATAATTTATTAACCACATATCAGCGGCATTAACGAAGTCGAAACATAAACATATTCCAAAATGCAATTGACTAAAATATGAAACCTAATTTCATCTACAGAGAGAAAAACGAAGACAAGGATAGGAAAAACTAATAAGCATCAGCATCCCTAAACGATTCTGGGCCAACCTGGCTCTGATACCAATTGAAAGAGAAAACTGACCAGAATAATCCATAGCTTTGGATCTTACCCAGCCATCGTTTGAGATAAAAATAGCGGAAGCATACCTGTCTCCATTTCGCCTTCTGCAATGAATGTGGGGGTTTGTGTTCTTCTAATTGATGGTACAAAACGTAAGGGAGATGGGAACCCTTTTAATCATAGTAGTGAGAAACCGTCTGTAACTGAAGACTACGGTTTCTACTGAAGACTACGGTTTCTACAATCCGTTTCTTCAATTCATGTACCTCAATCAGGGACCACACCCAATTGTATTCGTAATGGACTTAACTGCCAATTACACCCATCACTAATTAGCAATTAATCCTTCAGGAATTCTACACCTTTATTTGAAGTCCTCACACTTGTATTAGATAACTAGGACTCCTAAACAAAATAGATCATTACAATTTAGTCCTCAATATTTAATACAACAATGGTTCCAATCAATATTGCAATACATGTGCGTCCACATGTCCGAATCCATGTAAACTATCAAATGTGGAAGTCCATATTCCTACATACTCAAGCAAAGGTCTCGACTCAATATGGTTTGGGAATACTCGGCATTCACCAAAAAGAAAGTACTTAATAAATTGGTGGTTTATTTGAAGTAAGAATTTTTGGATAGAGATTGTGTGCAAGTGGTTGGTAGCATATACAACTATCATATATGTGATGTGAGAAGTGTGTTTTGTTATGGATGAAATGATGTATTTTGTGTGATGAGATAGATGCTTTATGTAATGGAAGAATATGTGATAAGAGATATGTTTTATGTGATGCGATGTATATTTTTTTTTGTGATGTATGCATATGCATACTCTTAAATGAGTTGTACGTAATCGAATTGAGAATTTTTTACCTTTTCTTTTTCCCTTTTTATTTATTTTTAGAGTTAAAGATTTTTTTAGGCCATCAATAGGTAGATAATTCACTTTTGAGCCACTAAAAATTGAATTATGAAATTTGGCCAACAAAAGGATTTCGGGCCGGTTTTATAGGCCAAATTGACCAAGTCAATGCCACAATGGGCCGCGTGTGCGTCACTCGCTACCATTTTTCACGCGATGGCCTAAAAACGAAAATTTTCTCTTGTTAGTGGCCTATTTTAGTTTATTTATTTATTTTTTTTATACTTTTTTTAAAAATTAAAATAAATATTACTCTATCGGATAATTATCCAACCATGATCTCAAGACCAACTACTAAAATGAAGCTGCTCATTGTGGCACATAATATGTCCATTTTCATCGGAGACCCAAATTTCTTCTGATCTTCAATTTTATTTAACTTTCATGGGTGGGTAGAGAACACTTATTTATTTGTTTCCATTATTTTTTTTATTAAATTTTTACTACTTATTTTATTATATTTCATTTAATATAAATATGATAAATGGTGGGTAGAGAACCTTTTTTTTTGTCGAACAACCTATAAAGGGTGGTGGGAGCCATGCCACAAAAATTACAAATGGATAAAAGGGACGGGATAAGGGCGGGGTGGGGAATCGAACCCCTACCTATAAGTTGAGAGTCGGGGGACTTGACCACTAGGGTAAGTTTCCATCCCCTTTAATATAAATGAATTGATTCAAATTAATTTATTTTTTTGATTTAATTTATTTAATTTTTATTTTATGTTATACTATAATTTAATTCTTGAAGTTATTATTATTATTAATACAATTAATTTTATTTATTAGTATGTCTTTTTTTTACATTTTCAATATATATTTATTTTATTTTTATTTTAATGAATATTTATTTCGTGTAGGAGTATTTTGAGCACGGTATTTTATGTGGTCATATACAGTATTTAATGTAAGATATATTAGTATTTGATGTGCTAAATTTGGTGATTAATATTTATTATTTACTATAATGAAAATGAGACAAAAACGTTGGAACTGAGAAAAATAGAAAGTGAGGCAAAAATAATGGAACGAATGGAGTAATATTTATTTAAATTACAAAAAAGTAAAACATGCCACCAAAAGGAGACAATTTTCACATTTGAGCCATCGCGTGGCGAGTGGGTTACACGCGGCCCGTTTTTGTTTGATATTGGTCAAATTGGCCCTAAATTAGGTCCGAATGCCAATTGGTGGCCTAATTTCATAATTCAATCTTTAATGACCTAAAGTGAATTATCTGCCTATTGATAGCCTAAAAAATTATTTCTCTTATTTTTAAGATGAGGATAATGCACTCTTGACATACACTAACGGATATATGAGCTGCCAAACAATCCCATAGCACTTATGGTAAAAAAAATAATTCTCAACGCAAGTTATTCATTTCTTTTTCAAAACATTTTTTTATTATAATGGAATATTAGTTTATGGTAATAAATTTGATGAGAAGTGGAAGAATTGAACTCTTGTGTCTATTACCACAGTTTTGTCATTTTCTTTCACCACATTAATTAGGAAATTCTTTTTTCTCTCTTCACTGACGATATCCATCTTTTTCTTTAATTTTCTTATAATAATTGAACCACACACATGACACATGCATACAGCATACCCAATAATTATGGTGAATTTTTTTTGTAAAAGATACTTATTTTATTCTAACTAAGGTGTCTTATTTACTATATTTTCATCATTAATGTCTTATTTTTATAAAAATATTTTTCATTTCTTACAATTATATGGACCCCATCATAAAAATGATAATGCATCAGATAAAATCATGTTACATTGCATAGGGTACATACAATGCAATATATATGTACAAAACCGTACATATGTGAACATATATACATACGAAGTATATTACTCATTAAAGAAAAAAAAAAAGAAAAAGATGTGTGCTTAAATTTAGTTATTTTGAATCTAAAGGTTAGGTCATATGAATGATAAAGGTTATTTCTTCCATTAAAAAGTTGTAATGATGGTAGAAATTGGGTGGATTGTCTCTAGAAAGTCAAGAGTGCACCATCCTCATCGTAAAAATAAATAAAGAGGGAAAAAGAAAAGGTGAAAATTATTACTTCAGATAAACCATCAATTTATTATTTTAGGATTTGATAGAATTTTAGTAGACTTGAATTTGGTCATCCAATAATTTAGAATGTTTGGTGAGCAGCACATTGAAGGAGCCGATCGAGGTTTCAATATACTCAAATCCAATAGACTAATTTTAATTTGAAGTAGATACTTTGTGCTTCAACTAAAATATCATTCCCCATATTAAATATGCTATGCTAATTGATATCATCAAGTAGGGATTCCCACCTTTAGGTTGAGGGTTCGATTCTCACTTGACTTAGTGGTCATGTCCAGACTTCCAATTATGATTAGGGGTTCTATTCCTACCATGTCTCTTATCCATCTGTTGTGACTACCAAGGTAGTGGGCCGGGAAAGGGTAATTGGGCCAGACAAATTGGGCCAGGAAGAACCTGTGAGTGTAATGGCCGCAAAGATAATAGGGCCGAAAACTAGTAATTAAATCATATGATTGGGCCAAACGGAAGTCCAGTAGGAGATGGGAGAAGAAGAAGAGCCCAGTGGAATAAAGGCTTCTAGGGCGAAGTGATCGGTCAAGAATAGCCGAAGATAGCCGAGAAGGGAGGATGTGCAGAATCGGCTCATAAAGCAGTCGGGGAGCGGTTACCAAGCTCCGACTATAAATAGGGGATGCCAAACTCAGAGTCAAGAGAGACCAATCCACCCTAAAATTCCTTTATGCAAGTTAATTCTTTGTATCTTTTACTGCATTCTTTACAGCTTTCCTTTACCAGCTTTCCTAGATTTTAGCCTAGTTATTAGCGGTTACTCTTCCAAGTCCGCTGTTGTTTCTTAACAACCAGTTGGTACCCCTTTTTTTTTTTGTTAATCAGCCGTTGTTCCTTAACAACTGGTAGATTCTCCTTTGTATTCAACTTTGCCATTGCAATTATAGTGAAATTCAGTCAAGTTTGGGTGCATTATCATAATTTCGGACCCGTAATCGGTTTGATCCTTTTCCGATAGCCTCTATTGAGGAGAAAAAAGTCCTAGGCCAACGGAGGCCAAACAGTGGCACGCCCAGTGGGACAGTTATTCACAATGGAAGTTGATCCACATGCAACTCCGGCAGTCAACACGACGGCGAGAACTGATTTGCCGCTGATTCATGAAGAGCGTACAACAAATCCAGGAGATTTTCCTCCAGGATTCGCAGGACCTTCGGATTTTAACGCTCAGGAGTTTCCGCATGATGATTTAGCCCCGCGGTTTCGCGATCACGTCCAATTCATTGTGAAAGCGGCGGTTACAAATTCGATTCGGCGAATAGAAGGAAACATACCTGCAGCAATGCCAGCAATGTTTAGAGTCGAGTTAGCGAGGAATATGTATCCAATTGGAGCACAAAATACACAGGCGGTGCAAAATCCACCGCCTGTGGTGCAAAATCCTCATAACTACCAGCAGCAGGCCTATCGGCCGCTAGGAGGGCAGGGACCACGACCTTTCGTCCCGCCTCAACCAAGGTTTGAGCAACAGCAATATCAACCGCCTCAGCCAGTAGCGCAACCGCCTGCTCCAGTGGTACAAACACAATATCCACCGCAGCAGCAGAATCAGCCACAGCTAGTTGATAGAGAACTCATAGCTGAAATCATTCGTACACAATTCGGAAACCTCATCGGCCAGGAGAATCGTCCGATGTACAGGAAACCTTATCCTGATTATATCGAAGAATAGTATCCGTTACCAAGAGGAGTGAAGGTTCCTGACTTCAATACGTTTTCAGGAGAAGTCGACCGATCGACTATTGAGCATATGGGCCGATGCACGGCTCAGTGCACCAGGATAGTGCAAAACGACTTTCACAAGTTGATTCTGTTAAGTTTGTTGCTTACTGGTCCAGCGTTTGAATGGTATATTAATTTTCCTCCAGGATCGGTTAACACATGGGCCGAAATGGAACGGTTATTTCATGACCGATTCTACAACACTAGTCATGAGGTGTCAGTTGTAGATTTAACTTCTACCAAGCAGAAAGCAGGAGAAAAAGTTAATGAGTTCTTAGAAAGATTCTACGCCATCAAAGCTCAAATGAAGACGATGCTACCAGAGCATGAACATATTCAGATCCTGAAGCCGAATCTGAAGTTTGCCATCAAGGATAGATTGATGGTTACAAGACCAAGAACTGTGGCCGAATTGACGGCCGAAGCTATAAGGATGGAGACTTATCTGGCGGAACAAGCGGCTTTTAAGTCAAGTCGAAGCCAAAGTGAAAGATCACAGCCTATCCGGTCGGCTGCATCCTTTGCAGAATCATTGGACAGGTGTGATGTCGGAAAAAAAATTTAACATGGATGATGTCCCTGCCTTAGCCGAAGTTGCAAGGGCTGAATTGGTAATCAAAAAGTCGATGACTTGTCCAACACTTCGGCCAGTTAGAGGCAAGGAAAACGAGGGAGAGGTTAGAGACGAATCTCAGAGGTTTTATTCTTTCGATCTTTCTCAGATAGATGAGATTTTTGATTACTGCCTGAAGAACGGACTGTTTAAGTTTAAAGGAAATCATCCACAGCCCACCAAAGAACAGATGGAAGCTGGGTGGTGTAGATTTCATGGACCTACCACTCATACTACAGCGGTCTGTGGGCATTTTAGGAAGATGGTTCAGAAACAAGTTGATGATGGGAAGTTGAAATTCCCAAACAGACTAATGGCAGTAGATAAGAATCCATTTCCTGTTGCTAACATGGTGATGGTACACCCCGATCAAAACAAGTCTATTCATGATTGCTTACGGGACCAACCATCGTCCAACAAAGGCTCTGTGTATGATCGGCTAGGAGTACAGCCATCTGTTCAGAAAAAGGCGGGAGTTTGGAGACGATTAGGTTCTCCACAAAATGGAAAAGAGAAGGTCCCGGATGTCCTTGACCGATTGGGAGATAATGAGATCAAAGAATGGATCAAGCGATCGGAAGGACCAGAGAATTCAGAATTCAAGGAAGAAAGGGAAAAACCAACATTGAAGATAATCACCAATGGTTGGGATTCAGAGATGAAGTTAACAACCGATAAAAGGAACGGAAAGACTGTAATACAGATTACAGTCCCTGAAGAGGCTGTATCTCCGGAGATGAAGAAGTTTAGAAGACCACCAGCCAATACTCAGGTGGGCCAGTGGGTCCCAAATTCTCCTAATCAGAGGCATTTCGGCCATAGTCGATTTGGAGCCTCAGCTTGGAGGGCAAGAGATGAGAGTGTCCCAAAGGGGAAGGGATCATATTGTACCTTCAAACGAAGAATGGAGCGGTTGAAAGCAGCCATGACATATGAGGAAGGGTATGAAATGATGCATATGGAAGAAGATTTCCCCAGTGATTGTTCTTCGTCTGAGGGAAGGGTTCTGAGTAAGATATTTTCGGCTCATCTCAAGTCAGCCGGAAGCAGAAGAGAGACAACAGGTTGTCAGCAGAAAAGTGATCAGAATCGGCTGAAAAATAAAACTGAATTTTGGCCAGAAGAAAGGGAGCTCGAGGCCGATAATGATCGTGCAAAGCCGAAAGAAGAATGGAAGCCTAGACCAGTACGAACTAGGGAATGGAAGCCCAAGACGTCCATTGTCCCAAATATTGGAACTTTCTCAATTAGACAATTCAAGTTCGACTTTGGGTCTAGTGCAAATATGGTAGGCACGACTACAACAGGTAACGAAGAATATTGGTCCGACACGGAACCAGCTGTGGTATTTTGCCAAAAAGAAGGTGAATATTTCGGCGAAGAAGAGCCCGTAGTGGACTTCTGTTTCGCCAAGCTGGAAGCACTCCGGCCGGAGGCCGAAGGTGAGAAGATCATTGAAGAAGGATATATGGCCTTCGTCCCAGAGGCTCAGCCAAGCACCATCATACCTCCAACTACAAAGATGTCTCAGCATGTGAGGCCTCTTTATGTTAAAGGCTGGGTGAACGGAAGGCCATTGAGGAGAATGTCTGTTGATGGTGGAGCAACCGTCAACATCATGTCATTGTCTACGCTAACTAAGATCGGCCGATCGAAGGAGGACTTGTTACCCACGAGGATGAAGGTACTAAGCTTTATGGGGGCACAAACTGCGGCCGAATGATGTATTCTAGTAGATGTTACAGTCGAAACAATCTCAATTCCGACTATGTTTTTTGTGGTGGATGCTGAGGTCCCGTATGCGGCCTTATTAGGCCGATGCTGGATTCACACAGCTAGGTGTTTGCCATCAACCCTCATCAGCAGATATGGTTCTGGAAGAACGATAGCACAGTTGAAGAAGTAGACGGCGATCAACCTCCATTTCCAGTCAGTTCAGCCAGGCGAATCGATGCAGTTCTATACGAGGAGCCCATACAACTGTTTCTCGTGGTGGTAGGGGATCGATACCCGGAGGTGGTTGAATGTGACGGGATAGACTTGGGATTTGAAGTCAGATACCAGGCCGACTTACGGCCAGATGTGGAAGAAATTAAATAATGGACGAAAGAATCAAGAAGACAATCGATTCCAGTCAGTGCAAATCTAGATCAACACATGACCAGCCGATTCAGAGAAGTTCTAATTGAGTTCAAAGATTGTTTTGCATGGGATTATACAGAAATGCATGCATTGGAAAGATCATTGTGGAACACAGGCTACCGATCAAGGAAGGATTTAGGCCGCATAAACAGCCAGCCAGGAGGGCAGCGCCCGAAATAGTTCCGCAAATAAAGGAAGAGATAGAAAAATAGTTAGCGGCCGGATTTGTTAGGCCAGCTAAATATGTAGAGTAGTTGTCAAATATTGTATCTGTAATAAAGAAAAATGGGAAGTTGAGAGGTTGTATTGATTTCAGAAATCTCAATATCGACACTCCCAAAGATAAATATATGATGCCTATTGTTGATCTGTTAATTGATTCGGCCGCAAAGCAAGGAATGTTATCTTTTATGGATGGATATTCTGGGTATAATCAAATATTTATGGCCGAAGAAGATGTACACAAGACTGCATTCAGATGCCCTGGAGCTATTGGGATATACGAATGGGTAGTAATGTCATTCGGTTTGAAGAATGCAGGAGCCACATACCAAAGGGCCATGAACTATGTCTTTCATGACTTAATAAGAGACTGTGTGGAAGTCTATATTGATGATGTCATGGTCCGATCCAAAGATATGGAAAGTCATTTGGCTGATCTGAGAAGAGTATTTGCGAGGATGAGGCTACATGGAGTTAAGATGAATCCAGCCAAATGTGCTTTTGGAGTGCAAGCAGGGAATTTCCTAGGATTTTTGGTGCAAAACAAAGGCATAGAAGTTGATGCAAACAAAACCAAGGCAATCCAGGAAGCCAGACCTCCTCATAATAGGAAGAGTTTGCAAAGATTCTTTGGTTAGATCGGTTTTCTGAGAAGATTCTTGGCAAATGCGGCTGGGAAGGGAAAACCACTAACTGATTTGCTGAGATTAAAGAAAGAGGAGGAATTCAAATGGGGAGCCGACCAACAAAGAGCCTTTGAAAAATTGAAGCAGGCTTTAATCAACCCACCGGTGTTGGTCTCTCCTATCCTCGGCCGACCGTTGAAGCTATATATAGCCGCGGCCGAAGAGTCTATAGGAGCGTTATTGGCTCAAGAAGATGATGAAGGAAGAGATCGGGCGATTTACTACCTGAGCAGAATCCTTAAAGACGCAGAACTTAGGTACTCGATGATTCATAAGTTATGTTTGAGTCTTTATCATGCATGCCAAAAGCTGGAGTATTATATTCAGCCAAGGCAGGTTATAGTAGTGGCTTCGGTTGACATTGTCAAGATCATGATGAACGATCCAATCAGCAGCCGAAGAATGGCTAAATGGGCCATGAAATTAAATGCGTACGATTTAAAATATCAGCCACTAAGGGCTATGAAGGGACAAATCGTAGCCGATTTTCTGGCCGACCATCCGATGTCTTCAGTACCCGAGAGTATTGAAGAGAAAGTTCGGTCGAAAGGAGCGGACGAAATTAGAATAGTATACCTGCATCCGTGGACGATGATGTTCGATGGTTCCAAAGCTGCTTCAGGGGTTAGAGCAGGGTTCACACTACATACGCCGGAGGGCACGACATACAAATACTATGTGCAATTGCCTAAGTCCTATACTAATAACCAGGCGGAATACAAGGCGTTGATCTCGGGGCTACGACAATTGATAGACGAAGGAGTCAAAGCCATTGTGATCAATAGAGATTCTCAAGTGGTTATTCAACAGTTGCTTGGAGATTTTTCTGTTAAGAGTTCACAGTTAATCAGACTATATGAAGAGGCAATTGTTTTATTAGAAGAATTTGATGAGGTATACATTGAGTATGTTCCAAGGAAAGAGAATGAATTGGCTAATGAGTTAGCTCAGCATGCAGCAAGATATCGGCTGATGCCGAAAGCAGGTAACATGGAAATATGTTTGGCCGAAACTGAGAATGCCGAATGGATTACAGAGATAGCGCGAATTTTAGAAGATCCAGCCGAAGCCAACCCAGCCGAAAAGCGGAAGGCAATGGATTATATAATAATAGGGGGATTACTCTTTAAGCGAGCCATTGATGGGATATTACTCCGATGCGTAGGAGAAGAGGATGCTAAAAGAGTAATAGGAGAAGTACACGAAGGAATCTGCAGCGCACATCGTGCGGGAAAATCAATGAAGTGGAGCATCATTCGGCTAGGATACTATTGGTTGAATATGGGAATGGATTGTGAAAGATACGCAAAGGGATGTCGTGAATGTAAGAAGCATGGGCCGATCCAAAAGTTACCGGCCAAAGAATTGCATATTATGATTAAATCATTGCCATCCTGAGGATGGGCTATGGATATTATTGGAAAAATTCATCCCTCTTCTTCAAAAAGACATGAGTATGTTCTGGTGGCCACGGACTATTTCACGAAGTGGGCCGAAGCACAAGCATATGTCAGCGTCTCCTAAGAAGAGGTCATCAAATTCATTAAGAAACAACTGATTTACAGGTTCGGAATTCCACAGACAATTCTAACAGATAGAGGAACAATGTTTGTGGGAGAAAAGATTAAGGCCTTTACAGACGAATACGGAATAAAGACCGTACATCCGTCACCATATTATCCGCAGGGAAATGGGCAAGCAGAGGCCACGAGTAAGCAACTAATAGGGATTATAAAGAAGATAATCGAGGATCAACCAAGGAAGTGGCATGAAAAGTTGACTGAGGCAATATGGGCCTATCGGAATGCTAAGACTTCAGCCACTGGGTTTACACCATTTCGGCTGACGTATAGGATGGATGCAGTTCTCCCAGCCAAAATAATAGTGCCGACCTTGAGGATGAGCCAAGTGGACTTGTTGTCGGCCGAACACTATGACCAGTCAATGAAGGATGAATTATTAGATGTTAATTCCGATCGGGTGCAAGCATTCGAGAATTTACAGAAGAATAAAGATGTTGTGGCCGATTGGTACAATAAGAGAATCCGTGTTAAGCGATTTGAAGTTGATGATTTAGTATGGAAAGTTATATGGCCACCCAAACAGAAGGATGACCGTTTTGGAAAGTGGAGCCCCAATTTGGAGGGGCCATTTATTGTTCAGACGAAATTTCCAAATGGAGCATACATATTGGTGGACGAAAATGGAGAGCAAATGACAAATCCAGTTAATGCAAGATATATGAAGAAATATTATGCTTCAGTTTGGGATTAAGCAAGAAGAGCAAACATTTTATTTCCAAGGACGAACATTACAAAGGGGAGCTACTTCGGCTGAAAGCGGCGTCAATAGTCCGAAACCACAATATACAAGGGAAACGTCCTATCTAGGCAGGCGTATACAAGGGAAAGGTCCTAAGAATAGGAACTGTAGGATTATGTTAAACAACCCAGCCTTGTATAAAGCCGCCAAGATACGTCGGCGGAACCAAAAGCGGTAGCGGGACCGCTTACCCTAGGATAGTAGCGCCGATTGACCCAACCACCGAGCCTCAATCTCTGGGAACGCTAGAACGAATGGTACAACGTCCCAGAGGTAGAAGTCGAACTCAGGTACAGCCTTCTCACGATCTCAGATAAGATGAGGAGGGGTACAACCGAGGCAAACAGCCAAGGCGGTGGAGGAAAAAGAAAATGGAGGAACCACTAAGAGAAGTGGGTTCCCCATTAGACAAAGTCCGACCGGGTATGCAACCACAAAGAAGAAAAAAACTCTGTTTGCATAACCGTCGAGACCTTCATTTGGAAAAACGGTCAAAGATCCTCTTCCATACGAGTATGGTGATAAGGATATTAGCTGAACTCGTGCCGCATGGGCAAAGGATTTTCGTACCACGTCTGGAAATCCTTGCACGAAGGCATCAATGGAACACCACGGGGGCACTCGAGATAAAGGATCAATTGAGAGAAAAAGGAACCCCATATTGGTATGAGGTAAGGAAAAAAGAAGAAGTGATGAAAGAAAGAACCAAAGAGGTCGGGTATTTATAGGAGGAAGATAAGTACTCGGCAGAAGAAACGGTCAATATTAAAAGCTATTTATGGGAAGACGTTGCAGCTGAGTCCCGATAAAGCTGTTACCATTCAGAAAAATAGCCATAAAGAAGACCAAAAATCATGGGATTTCTGGTAAAATACATATCTCATGACAGAATAAAAGATTCGAATCAGATGCGGAAAAATCAGTAAAGATGCTGATCCAAAGGTATATACATCGGCCGAAACAAGTTCAAAAATTAGCCGACCAAAGCCAGTACAAGTGGCCGAAAAAGGGCAAATAGACTGGCACCCAAAATGATGATTCAATATCAATAACATCATATGTACAAGAAAAAAGAGAAGATAAAATCAACTAGTGATCCTCGCTGTTGTCAAACTACACATCCTTGTCCAGGCCTTGCAAAGCACCAATCTGAGGGTCAGTAGAAGGCGAAGGATCCATGCCCGGAGTTGAGCCCCCGGCAGAAGGAGGAGTTTGTGATGCACGGAATGACAAGGGACGATCGGATACTAGGCCAGTGTCAGTAGGACCAGGAGGTGACAGAGGATCGGATGCATGAAAGGGAGTGTCGGACTTCCTTGAAATAAAAAGGACGAAAAGATAAAGTCATGGACATGAGGAATAAGTATATACAATAATGACACGAAGGGAAATGAGGGAGTACCTGCAAGAGCTTTCAAAGAAGAAGGAACATCGTTAGAAGGAGAAGTCTCGATCTCCGATGGGTCCAGAGGAAATATATCCGGAGGATGAACGATGCAAGCAGTACGTTTGGCACCAAAACTCTCGATAGCCGAATCAAGGTGAGCAACTAAGGACTGAGTATCAGCCCATTTCTCTTGGAAAACGCCAAGAATATGATCGCTAAAGCTAGATCTCATAGCGAAGTAAGAAGCATTCCTTCGAGAATCCATAAGTTTATCTTTGGGAGTTTCGGCCGATTGACGAAGAGACTTTATTGATCGCTTTAAGTCGGCCGATTCCCGCTTTGTTTCGTCCAAAGCCGACTTCAGTTCTGTTTCTTTCCGTTGGAGTCTGGCTATTTCTAAACGGGTCGAAGAGAGCTCCTCAGCATATTTAAGTTCACGAGAATTCACTTCAGATAGAGTACCCATTCGAGCCCGATATTCAGCCGAGTAATTATCGAATTCAACTTGAGAAGAGGCTATCGTCTCCCGTTCGGCTGAAAGTTGATCCCGTATTACTAAGTGAGCTCTGAGTTCTTGGTCCAGGGAAATGACAAACTTAGTAATCATGTGGAGGGTAGCATCCAAGTTCAAAGAGACCATCTCCTCATGAAAATACTGATCAAGATGAGACAGGAGGAGGAGGATTGGTTTCGGATGAACAAACTCCACGTCAGACTACCTAGCTATCATATTACATAATTGGCCTAGACAATCCCCCAGGTGGGCCGAAGGGTCTGACGGGGGTGAAGATGGGAGAACAGGAGAAAAGAAATTATCCAGTGCTTGCCGATCAGGAAATGGAGATAAGGGAGCTTGAACGGCAGAAACATTGTCAAGGGTATCAGTCGTACCACCAGAAATAGGGCCAAGGGGCTCCGAAGCAGCAAAAGACGAAGATGTAGCAAGATCCTTGTCCACTGAAACTTTTGACAATTTCCCACACGAGTATTTCTAAAATATTCCAGGTTAAATTTATTAAATGAAAAGAGTTATGAGTCGTGGGAATGGGGTTTAAGGATATATTTCGCTTTTTATTACTCATATGGGGTACTCTGATTTCAAAAGGCGCTGTGGACCTCCCTGGCATGAAACTTTTGACAACTTTCACGGTGCAGCCGGGATAGATAGTTCAATCTTAACCTTCAGTCTGTCACACTGAAGGTTCCTGGCAATTTGCATCATGGAACTTATCATAGTTCCATGTCATGAAAATCCGCGCCATGAAACTTTTATCACATCCCCACTATATGAGCATTTTCTGAAAGATAATAGTCCCGGTTTTCAATTTTATTTAATGAAACCAATTTATGAAGGCGGAGTTTGGATTAGGGATATGTTTATAGGTTGTCACGTTTTTATTACTCGTGTTAAGAAACTGTGGCCCGAAAGCGCACGGTGTCAAAAATTGCAGTAATTTATAGTAAGACCGGATCGTTCACTGGAGGATGTGCGATAGAAGCAGGGCCCACGTCGTTTTACTAGATTTTCCATTCGTATTGCTCCAATGGTTTGAAAAGTGATTAACAACTACTGACATGAATTTAAACTAAACTATAAAAGCGTTTAAATCTATTCTACAAAGCAAATAAATCTACTCTAAGAAGCGGGCAAAATTACTCTAAGAATGCGATAACTACTGTCTATGAAAGCAGTGAATATTTACACTATGCCAGCTGTGAAGCTAAATCATAATGCAGACAGAAGGGACAGGAAGAAAAGAATGAAAATTGGACACGATTTAGATAAAGCAGTATTAAACTTCCATTTTTTATACACAGATCTTTGTTTGGGATAATCCTATCAGATAGCTAATTCTCATGCTCTCAATACTGCTTTCCCTTTAACAGACAGGTACTTACAGTGTGAGTTTACATGTTCTTAAGACCGCAAATTCTAAGATACCACAGATTCGTAACTGCCCTGGCCTGGGTGTGTTACTTCATCTGTGGTGGACAAGCAAAACCTGGCAAATCATTTATTGGAATGCCAAGTACTACTATCATTCCCCCATGTCACACCCAAAGATTCTAATTAAGCCCTAAACTATCCCTTAACTATCAATCCTAGTAGCAGTTACGCAACTCTCAATACAACCGAGTGACCTCTAGAGAAAGCTGTTAAAAGAAAGCGTTAAGGAAAGCATTTAAAACCTATCACTCGGAGGTTTTGAAGGTCTGACCCTGGTAGTAAAAGATAGCTCCCCATCAGGATGAAGGGGTATGGATCAAGAATTCCCGGCTCTTGGTGAACCACTTGTGTGTTCACTTCCTTCCGGGTGATTATGAGATACAAACTAATGAAATGAACTAATAAATTAGTTCGTTCCGGATGCACTCACTCAGGACTCAAAAATAGGCTTTGGCAAAAGAGGATAGCAGTTGAAAGAAAACTCAACCCTATCTTAGAAAATAACCAAGGCCTGGATGATGTTCATCCAAAATTATTTACTACACTGTATTTGAGTCCAAGTGGACCCCATCTCGGTGTAATATTTAATCTTGGATTCCCAACAAACAACAATTTTGGAAAATAAAAAGTTTGAAAGCCATTCCCTAAACAGGTACTAGACTCTCAGTTAAAGCACAGATCCTTTCAGTCTAGATGAGACCTAATCGCTGACTCTGCTTCTAATTTCCCAAAATCAACCCTTGACAGAATATGAATTAGTCATAACTGAAGAATTTATCCCTTACTCAGATCCGGATTTTATAAAGAGATTTTAGTTGGAAATTTAACAAGCAATATCTGCTTAAGATCTAGACTTCTATTGTCCAAGGGAAGGATCCCAAAATACTTTAGACCACAATAATACATAATAATAACATGCATACAGATATATGGAAGTGTAAAATCAATTGCCCCAAAATATAGATGTGGGTCTAGACAGAAGGTGGAACACAGAAATGAGGTGGTCAGGAGACCAAAGTAATGGCAGAATAATCGGGTGGACTGTAAACATCTACTGTCCAATTTCCCAATCACTCGGATGAAGCGAATTTAGACAGCTTAGACCCTATAATGGCAGTGTCAATGCCAGTTGGGCCTCCACTGTCTGTGAATTTGGATAAAAACCTACATGCTTCCTCTCTGCAGTACTTATCAGCTAATGTTGACAGACATTAGCAGAGTTTTATGACAGATTGGAATTTGGGTTGGAAAATAATATAAGTAAAACAAATCTGTATCTGGATAGGAGCCAGCTGAGCAGCTATTATAACCTCGGATGGGCGAACCGCCAAGGCTTCCACTGATTGCTATCCAAACCATGCAAAATAACATTTAGTAATTAATACCCAGAATACGAGCTAGTTATCCATGAGGGAATACCCGCCAACATTAGTCTGATGTATTCTTTACTAATTGTTACACACAATACACAAAAGACAAAATGAATTGAAATAAAGAGAGGAACTTGCATGAGAGACATTGGTTTCTCATGCAAGGTGATGGAATTAATCCATAATTGATGGCTTAAATAATCCCTCCTATCATAATTAATTACAGTCCGGATTATCTGTTTAAGACATCATGATTTTGTTTATAGAAAAATGTTTTAATGACAATTGAACAAAGGTCCTCCAATCACAACAATTAGTGATTTAATTATTGCTAATTAAAATCATCAATCATTGATGACCAGAGGGTTCAATTAATTAACAGATAGGAATGGAGAATCAAAATTTTGGCAGCATAATGCCTTATATTGCAATTCTAGGGTATTACATCTTAATCCGTGGGATTCAGATGTGAGTTTTTGCAATATAATGGGGGTAGAAGATAAGAATTTTGGGATAAAATAGGGGGAAAGGATTCTGTCGAGATACCATAAATGGTGTCAAGGGCCTAGACCCTCGACATGGGTGCCTCGACAGGTTTACAGAAATCTGGGCAGATTTTCACCTTGCGTCACTAAGCAAAAGTTGTGTCGCGGACCGTGGGTCCGCGACAAGTATTTAGCTACACAGAGTTACCTCTGGAAATTTCTAAGTATTTTGGTTCCCAGTCGCGATCCTGGAATTGTGGGATGTTTAGCGACTGGGGTTTTCAAAATAAATGTGCATGGCATAATTTCCTGTCTTGGAATAAAGGTTGAGTCGCGGACCATGGGTCCACGACTAGGGTGTTCCGCGACAAGAGCCATGCAGACAAAAATAACAAAGGGTTTGGTTCCTGGTCGCTAGGCATGGTTGAGTCAAGGACCGTGGGTCCGCGACAAGGTGTTTGGCAACCAGGGGTTTTCAGATAATGAGACAAGTGTCCTTAGACATCCATGTCGCGGAACACCCTCCTGTCGACAAACGTGGCTTGCCGACAGGAGTCGGTTGGCGACAAGGGTGGTTCAGGACCCAAGTCAGTAAAAGCAAAGTTAAACAGTAGCATGCAAAAAGTGTGATCTCCCCCCATTTCGTATTAAAAAGCTATTCTAAGTCAAAAACACTCAAACAACATTTTAAAATAACAAGAACATGCTTGAACAGAAATAAACCTATCTAGAACAGCATTTAAAATAGAGCAACATCCTAATCTAGGGTTTGATCACACACATACATGAATGCCATCCATAAAGAGTACAATAAGCATAATGATAGGAAATGGGGTCAAAATGACTCCAAAGAGGAAAATAAAAGCATAAAATCCATGGGGTGTGAGACCCATTTCATGATTTGGGACACATTTGGTGAATATTTTCCCATATTATTAAATGGGGTTTGTTAATACCCATCATTTGGGTGATACAAACCCTAAACCAAGCTTAATAACAAAAACGAAACTGTGAACAGTGGCTACTTAAGCTATTTAAATCAAAAACAGAAGTATGAAACTATTCTAAGCTAAGCTAATGCAAGAATTAAATAATACAAAAAAAAAACTAAGCTAAGAACTACCTAGAGAGAAATCCTTCAATCTGTCTTCAAGAGAAATGAAAATCTAACCTCTCGAGCTCATGGGGGTCTCCTCATATTTATAGGAGTGGAGCCCTAGGCCCATGGGCTTGATCTGAGGCCCACTATGTCTCAAGATATCACACACATCACAACTTTGTCGCGGGACAGGGCTGCATGTGGCAAGGCTTCTCGACTGGGTCTCGTGTCTCTATCCGTGTCCGTGTCGCGGAAGCATGGACCGCGACAGGGGTTCCTCGACCAGGGTTCCTCGACTGGAGTGTGGCTTGGCCTCCAAGGCTTTGGTGGCGCGGAGCTTGGTCGTGTCGCGGAACCATGGTCCTCGACCAGGGTTCCTCGACTGGAGGTTCCCAGACTGGTCTTCTTCTTCATGTTGTATGCTGTCGCGGGTCTCTCCTGTGTCGCGGAACCATGGTCCTCGACCAGGGTTCCTCGACAGGTGTTCCCAGACAGAGCTGAATGGGCCAGATGGGCAAAAGTTATTCTTTTTGTGGGCTTTTTGATTTTTCCCATCTTTTTGCATTTTGTGGGCTTGTTTATTCTTTTGTCCATCTTTTTCATTCCTTTTCTTTTCTTTTCTTTTTCTCATGTTTTTGGATTTTTCTAACATAAATATGTAATAAAATTACATATTTGTGCATTTTTCGTACCAGCTCAATATTTTTACAATTATGCATAAATCAGTCCAATTCTACTGCTTTCTTATTTATTATAAGACCGGAATGCGATCAAATGCCCGTTTTAGACACGGAAATGGATTGAAAATAATGGTCATTTCTGGCCATTATCAACATCCTCACATTTAATACTGATCGTCCCCGAGCAGTCAGAGTCAATGTTCCTAAGAACACGGACTCTACATATTCAATTCATTTTCGTGGCATTCTTTTTGGATTGGGATAAGACAATTAAAAACTACAAGTATTAACTTCCCTTGATTGCAGTGTTTAATGAAATGATACTTGCTCACTACATCGGGCCTACAAATCAAACATTATTATCAACCCTTCATGAATATCATGTTTGAAAGATGCAAAGATTAAAAATGAGAATCAAGGGATGACATGAACACTTTAAATGAAACGGAGCCTCACATATACGAGAATCGGAAAATTCACTCACTCTCAATGGGGTTTAATCAGTGAACACTCATAATCTATTTTAATTAAATTATCCCATAAGCTTGCAATCAGACCAACTCGCCACCGGCTCATTTCCTCAAATCGAGATCATGAGTCGATAGGAACGGGAAAATATCGGGCTTGAAGTGGCAAGACTTCATTCTATCATAACTTGGCATATTTATTTAAAAACTTATGATCATCATTATTTCTTTCTTTTTTCTTTTGTTTTTCTTTTCTATTGCATGACATTAGACTAAGTCTAATTTGTTTTGTCATTTGCAATTTATTGATGTTGAATGAATTCAACTTCCCTTTTTTTTGAATCGGTTTATTGAATACCGATTTGATGAATTGATGATCATGAATTTAATGCCTTGATAAAATTTATTCTTGCATACTTGGGTTTGAATTTTTGGGTCTTTTTGTAAGGATATGAATAATATAGGGGGCTTCAAAGAAAAATTAGGCTTAAGGCTCAGATTGGTTGATCCTAAAGGGAAAATATTTTTGGTCTGGAATTCAAACGAAGGCCAAAAATTTGGGTTTTTCTAGGTGTCTCGATCATATGCTCGATTTTTGGAATATGGCATGATCTTGAATCGGTCCCAATCGCAAGTTCTAGTTTCCTTTAATCAAAATGATTCACACATCAAAGAATAAATGAGTAAAAGTGACTCATGGCTCAAACCTCACAAGGTTGGGTTGATTCATGTCATACAATATTTTCAAATTTAATCAAAGCTTAATTCTAACAATTTATTCAATCAAAATTTCTAACATGCAGATCTATTACCCAATAAGCTGATCGCATCATTAAATTTTTATAGCTCAAAACCTCAGGAATTTATGTCATGCATGTTCTCAATTATATTCTCCCAATTTAAAAGTTTGAAAATTTAATCATAAGCCTAAATTCAACATATGAATTTAGAACAGGTTTATGCATATTTTTGCTGGTTATTTAATTTAAAGCAGTAAAGAGGCACTGTTGACACACGGAGTGTGTCAACACCATATTTTTGGCCTGACAGTCACTTATTCATCTTGGACTGTCAGACATCTTTTCAAAAGAAGAAAAATAAAGATTGCTGCAGATCTCAATCTTGAGTTCAATTTTGTGGAAAGCGGTAAAGTACAATAATTTTAAGGGATTCCTATGCAGTTAGTGCAAACCTGCATGCAAAAGAGGAAATCCCTTATATAATGCCAATACCAGGGCATAAAAAAAGGAACTAGGGCATACTAGGATTCATCTTTCCTCCATCCTTTTCTCAGAACATGTATCTGAGCCAGTGGACGTAGCTGGTCAGCTCACAGCGCAGGCACCAGTCACGGTTTCTCAGGGGTGCATGCCTCCTTCTGCAGAAAACTCGGGGTGGTTGTCCTGCAAACAAGTAGGGAGCATGATTGTTTGCCATCCACGCGAGGGTGTTGGTGGATGTGTAGGTGAAAACCTCTCGATTGGTCACCATCCTCTCGATCATTGCGATCCCCTGATTGACCTGGCCTTCATCCATCTTGCTCATGGGCATCAGTCCGCGGGTGAGGATTGATGCTTTATGATTGTCTTCGATGCCTGGCCGTAGCAGCTCGCATGCTTGCTCTTCGTCCCCTTCTACAAATGCCATGAGTGCTGGAACAATTTGGAGATTGAAGTTTCCAGCCTCAGTGCATGTGTGCAGAAATCTTTCTTTCTGCCTTCGTATCTCCTCCTGCCAGTGCCTCACCCTAGCCGCATCCAGCTCGCATCGCCTGTAAACGATGGCGAGGTTTCCTGCGTCCCTCAACTTCGTGCAAGTTTTCCTAGCTCTGAACACTTCTTTCATTTCATCCTCCCCGATTCGGGAGAGAATTTCTCCTAGAAGCTCTAGCGGAAGGTCCATCAGCTGGGTTCCTCCGGGCACTGGGTCTGGGTTTGGAAGATTGCCCCTGAAAAGATAAGAAGTGATGAATCCAATTTTTATGATTTTTCAGAAGTTATTCAAGTTCAGAAACCAACATCCTCACATTTAGAGCCTTGCTCTAAATGTGAAATTATTAAGTCTTGACTTGAATTTTTAATAAAAAGCATAGGTAAAATGGATTTTTGTGAAAGGATAGGGGTCATTGGGCCCCTATGTATTTTTAACAGGCCATTGAGCCCAAAAGTTTGATTTTCCAGTTTTATTAAACAAGTCCGAGACACTTGTTGAAAATGGGATGAGATGGAACGAATGGAATGGATGCTCGAAATTTGGGGTGTGCAATGGAGACGTGGCGTAATGGATCTGCTATTTTGGACTGCCTGGACTGTCTTGGACAATTAAAACATCCAAAAATTTGCAAACACTATTTTTTTTTTAATTTTTAAAGGGTTGACTTATTTTATTTAATGAAAGTGGGATGTGAATGGTCCCATTTTGGATTTTTGAAGAGAATAGCAGTTGGGTGACAAAAATGCTGCTATTTACTCACACTGCAGTTCCATTGGGAACAAAAAGAACGTAAGTCAATTATTAAATCTATCAACTCTTTTTGTCTTTTTCCAAAAGGTCACCTTTATTGAAAGTGGAAGTTTCTCATTGGGTGTTTGTACTATGTTTCTATAAACAAACAAACATTTATTCCCACAAGATTGTAACATGTGGGAACAAATATGCCAAAAGGATCTTTCCATTTTAATGTTCCAGGATAACATTCCAGAGACATTTATTTCAAAAACACAAACTACACAGGAAAGAAAAATCAAACACAAACCCTAAGCTCAAGAATATAAACCAATAATATTATGGTGCTCACAACAGCACCCCAACATTCATCAGTTTGCCTTCTCAAGTTTTAAGCTTTGAAAAGTTTTAGATCTTGGCAGTTTTTAAAATGGGTTATGTAAGGATCCAAAAGGATCTCAAAACAATGCTAAAAAACGAGAGTACTTAAAATCTCAAAAACTGAAACGAGGGTGCACACACAAAACACACATCACGCTTTTTACGGGCAAAAACAAGAACAAGAAACAAAAATGCCCAAACAGAGACTATGAACAGGTGGGATGTTCGAGAATGGGAGAGGGGAAATGGGGCATCTTACTCCACTCTTGGGGGAGAGGGAGGCATCGGTCCCAAGTTTGGGGCGATTCTGAAAAATCTGGCCATAGTTTCCCCTTGGTAGAAGAGTGTTTGGGTGCGAAGAACACGGTGGTGTTCGTTCGGTAGAGAGAAGAGTGAGCAGAGGAAGACGAAAAGATAGGGTTAGGAAGAAACTGGCGTGTATGCAGGGAAATGAGGTGGGGGGGGGGGTGTTATAAATACTAAAAACGCTGGTGGCAAAAACCAAACCATGTCGCGGAACAGGGTTCTTCGACCGGGGCATGGCGACATTACTCGAGTCGAGGAATCTGAGTCTGGTCGTGGAACCATGGTCCGCGATAGGAGTTTCGCGACCAAGTTCTGGAATGGAAAAAGTCAACGGAGAATGGTGTCGCGGAATGGAGGGTCGGTCGCGGACCCATGGACCGCGACAGATGTTCCGCGACATCGAAAGGGGGAACAAGTGCGACTGTGTCGCGGAATCTAGGCCTGGTCGCGGAACCATTGTTCCGCGACACAGTTGTTGGTTCCGTGACACGAATTTTGAATTTTCAACTTTTTAGTGAACTGGGCCCGAATGTAGTGTTGGTCTTGAGTTCATTTTATTTGATTTGGGCCTGAATAAATTCAGTCCAATTATTCAAAAACGCACTGGGCTGAAAGTAGAATCTACTTGCATAAATTAGGTTGGGTTAATTCCATTTGTTTGCAAAAATTATTCCGGCTTTAAATTGCTTTAATTTCCGGAAATATTTTCTTAGATTCATGGAATTAATCCAACCAAGAACCTGGTTTTCCGTGTTGCTCCACTGTTCCTCTTTTTGATGGTTCTAAACTTTCTGCAAGACAGATAAATACAACGCATTAGATTTTTTTTTCCAATTATCAACATCCTCACATTTAGAGTCTTAGTACTCTAAATGTTTAATTGATTTTTGGGTACTTTCTTATTATGAAATAATATACTATATATATGTATATATAAAATGAAAGATTTTTGTTTTTAATGTTGTTTCTTATTGGGTGTAAGCCGGGTCTGCCACTGCTTGGCTTTCCTTCTCCGGATCGAACTGTCCGAGGTATTCCTTTAACCGATGTCCATTCACCACTATGTTGCCCTTGTCAGTTCGGATCCTGACGGCTCCATTTTGAAACACTTCTAGCACTTCATGTGGTCCTTCCCATCTGGATTTAAGCTTCCCAGGGAACAGCTTCAACCTAGAATTGAATAATAATACACTTTGACCAACATAGAATTGCTTAGGCTTAATCCTGCGATCGTGCAACTTCTGGGTCCGCTCCTTATAAATTCGAGAGCTTTCATAAGCTAGCGCTCGTATTTCCTCAATTTCATTGAGGTCCAACTTACGTTTGCTCTGAGCAACTTTCGGATCGAAGTTAAGCGTTTTAACGGCCCAGTAAGCTTTATGCTCTAACTCTACAGGCAAATGACAGGCTTTTCCGAAGACAAGTCTGTAAGGGGACATCCCAATGGGAGTCTTAAATGCTGTGCGGTATGCCCATAGAGCATCATGGAGCTTACGTGCCCAATCCTTACGGGTTGTCCCGACAGTGGCTTCGAGTATGTGCTTGATTTCGCGATTGGATACTTCGACTTGACCACTAGTCTGAGGGTGGTAAGGCGTGCCTATCTTATGGAGGATTCCATTTTTACTCATTAAAGTTTCAAAGGCTTTATTAATAAAGTGTGTTCCTCCATCAGATATCACCACCCTAGGTATGCCAAATCGACTGAAAATGTTGTTATTGAGGAACTTGATGACTTGGCTACCATCATTGGTCGGTAATGCGACAGCCTCAACCCATTTGGACACGTAATCGACAGCCACCAAGATATAGTAGTTTCCACCAGATGGTGGAAACGGTCCCATGAAGTCAATGCCCCATACATCGAAAATCTCAAGTGTGAGAATTCCCTTTTGAGGCATCTCATCCCTCTTGGAGAGGTTTCCTAATCTTTGGCATTTGTCGCAACCTTTCACAAATGTCCTGCAATCCTCATAGATGTGGGGCCAATAAAATCCACATTCGAGAACCTTTTGGGCCGTTCGAGCGGGACCATGGTGACCTCCATATTCTAATTCATGGCATTTTCTGACAATTTGATAGGCTTCATGCTCGGTCACACATCGCCTGATTATTGAATCGGCGCAGTGTTTGAAGAGATAAGGTTCTTCCCAGAAGTAACTTAATACATCTCGTTTGAACTTATTCTTCTGATGATAGTTCGAAAACTGTGGGGTTATTCCGCATGCCAAGAAGTTAGCGATGTCGGAAAACCATGGACAAGCTTGATTATGCAGATGCAATGCGAACAACTGTTCATCCGGAAACTCTTCATTGACGGCTTTTTCCTTTTTATCGTTATCTAATCGAGATAAGTGGTCAGCAACACCATTATCTCGACCTCGCCTATCTTTTATTATGATGTCGAATTCTTGCAACAGAAGTACCCACCTAATTAATCGAGGTTTTGCATCTTGCTTGCTAAACAAGTATCTCAATGCTGTATGATCGGTGTATACTATGGTCTTCGTACCTATCAGATACTGTCTGAACTTGTCAAACGCGAAGACTACAGCAAACATCTCTTTCTCCGTTGTGGTGTAGTTAATTTGGGCTTCATTCAGGGCATGACTTGCGTAATGAATTACGCAATGTTTCCCATCCTTATGTTGTCCAAGAACTGCGCCCACGGCGAGACCACTAGCATCGCACATTACCTCGAAAGGTATTGACCAATCGGGTGGTTGCACTATCGGTGCAGAAACCAACATCTTCTTGAGCGTGTCAAAGGCTTGGACACACGCTTCATTTATTAAGAAGGGATTTTCTTTACAAAGCAGGTTAGTGAGCGGCTTGGCAATTTTAGAGAAATCCTTAATGAATCTCCGGTAAAAACCGGCATGCCCTAAGAAGCTCCTAACTGATTTGATCGAGTTGGGGAGAGGGAGATTGGAAATGATGGAAACTTTGGCTGGATCAACTTCAATGCCTGCACGAGAAATGCGATGACCTAACACTATGCCCTCAGTGACCATGAAATGGCACTTTTCCCAATTTAAAACAAGGTTAGTGTCCTCACACCTATTTAAAATCTTAGCAAGATTAGTCAAACATTCATCAAACGTATCTCCATATACAGAGAAGTCATCCATGAAGACCTCAATGCACTTTTCGATAAATTCAGAGAATATAGACATCATGCATCTTTGAAAAGTAGCAGGTGCATTGCATAATCCAAAAGGCATGCGCCTATAGGCAAAAGTGCCATAGGGGCATGTAAAGGTAGTTTTTTCGTGATCCTCACGGGCGATCACTATTTGATTGTATCCAGAATAACCATCTAGAAAACAATAAAATGCCCTTCCCGCCAATCGTTCCAACATTTGATCGATAAAAGGCAAAGGGAAATGGTCCTTGCGAGTTGCCTCGTTCAACTTCCGGTAGTCTATGAGACTCTCCATCCGGTGACTGGGCGCGTGGCAATTTCTTCCCCTTGTTCATTCTGCGTAATGCACATCCCACCCCGCTTCGGAACAACCTGCACAGGACTGACCCATTTGCTATCAGAAATCGGGTATATAATACCGGCGTCTAACAGCTTGATCACTTCCTTTCTTACCACTTCTTGCATGGGTGGGTTCAATCTTCGTTGGGGCTGGCGAGAGGCCTTGAAATTCTCCTCCATTAAAATCCTGTGCATACAAACAGAAGGGCTTATTCCTTTGATATCAGAAATGGTCCAACCGATTGCACGCACATAATTTTTAAGAACGGCCACCAGAGCATTTTCTTGCTCTTGGGAGAGCTTAGCCGAAACAATCACAGGTAATTTTTTATGTTCTGCGAGAAACGCGTACTTGAGATGATCGGGTAATGTTTTAAGTTCAAGCTCTGGTGGGCATTCAACGGAAGGGAGTAGTTTGCGAGAATTAGATGGGAGAAGATCAATTTTACCTTCCGGAGCCTGCATCAGTACAGGATCCGCCTCCTCTTGGTCGGCGTCGTCATGGAAGTCTGTGCCGTCAAACTCCTCCAAATCCCCTGTTTCGGGATCGGCAAAGTGGACGGCTTTGCATCCTTTGTGCTCCACGCCAGCAGGCTTCAGTACCTGCTTTGAAATCTCATCCAGCATCATTTCATGATCAAATCCAGAGCCAAGCTCTCTCTCCTCACAATCAATTTCCTCTCCGCTATCTATTACAGAAAACATGGAACAAGCTCCCTCATTCGGAAACTTTTGCAGCTGTTCCATGTCAAAGGTGATTTCCTCGCCATCGACCCTCAATGTGACCTTTCCAGATTTAGCGTCAATTAGTGCACCACCAGTGGCCAGAAATGGGCGTCCAAGGATAAGTGGCATTTCAGAATCTTCTTCAATGTCGAGGATAATGAAGTCAACCGGGAAGAGAACCTGGCCGGTTTTGACCACAACATCCTTGAGGATTCCTACGGGCTGAGTGATTGATCTGTCTGCGAGCTGCAGTCTCATCTTGATTGGTTGGATCTCTCCAAGCTTAAGGCGGATTGCCATAGCTAGTGGCATCACATTGATGCTCGATCCTAGATCACAAAGCCCCATACTCACTTTGGCCTTTCCGAATTGTACTGGAAGTGTGCAACATCCGGGGTCCTCTTTCTTTTCAGGCAATCTCCTCTGAACTATGGCACTGCATGTGCTGTTGAGAATAATCACCTCCTCTTGCTCGACCTGCCTTTTTCCTGAAATCAATTTTTTCAAGAACTTAGCATAGATGGGCATTTCGGAAATCATTTCTATGAGAGGAATGGTTATCTCTACAGACTTTAATCGTTCCAGAAATTTCTTGAATTTAAGATCATGTTCCTTATTTTTAAGACGTGCAGGATAGGGAATCCTAGGCATGTACTTGTTATTATCTACTTGTTTTTGTGGTAAAGGGAAGGAAGTTGTACCTCCACCTGTACCCTTATCTGTTTCAGCTGTTTCAGGTGCAGCGTCAGTCTGCAGATTGGCTGTTTCTTTTTCGGCTTCCTTTTCATTCACCTCAACGTCACTTTCCAGTTCATTTCCTTGTACCAGTTTCTCTTTGCCCTTGGGTCCTTCCAGAACTTTACCAGACTTCAGTGTGATGGCCTTACACTGAGGATTTTTCTCAGCAGTGCTGGGTAGAGTTCCTTGGTCTCTTTTCTGCATTTCCTTGGCCATTTGTGTGACCTGCGTCTCCACATTCCGGATAGAGGACTGCAACTGAGTGTTGATTTCCTTTTGACTGGTGATGAAGTCAGTCATGAGAGTCTCTAATCTGGAAGGGGGTTTCTGCTGGTTCTGGTTCCAATTCTGGTTCTGACCTTGGTTTTGACCAAACTGATTATGATTTGGGGCAAACTGATTCTGTGGCTGCTGAAAGTTTTGGAAATTTTAGTTTTGGGGTGGTCTGGCTAGAATCTGAGGCTGAAAACCTGGGTTAAAATGCTGGGGCCTTGGTTGGTTGAACTGTTGAGGCTGGGTCAACAAGTGGGAATTCAAAGCATTGTTGTTGGAATATGAGAGGTTCGGATGCCGGTTTTGGAATCCACCTGCATAGTTACAGCTTTCGTTTGCCACTTGCTGACAGGATTCAGTGGAATGCGGGCCTTGGTAAGTCCCGCAAACAGCTTCAGCATTTTGAGCCTGTGTAGAGCTTTCAGCTTCTTGATTCAAGGCCAAGACGGCCACTTGGTCTTTCAGTTTGTCCAGTTCGGATTTCCCTACTGTACCTACAGCACACAAAACACGAGGGGGAGGGGAATTAACATCATCAGAAAGTATAGTTCTGTTTACACTCATTGCTTCAATTTTGGCCCAAGCTTGGTCCATGGGAATGTATAGCAGGTGTTGACCACCGACAGCATCAAGCATGTTCTTCCATGCTGGGGTCAAACCGCGATAGAACTTTCCCAATTTCTCCCACTCATGGAAACCATGCTGGGGGCATTTCCTGAGAAAGTTGAAGAACCGTTCCTTTGCATCATACAGGGACTCGTCTGGTTTCATCTTGAATTCCGCAATCTTAGAGCGGCATTCATCCACCTTGGACTCCGGGAAGTACTTTGTCAAGAAGTTTCTGATAACGTCCTCCCATGCAGACTTCTGATTCACGGGCAGTGATTTGTACCATGTTCTCGCCCCGCTAGTCAGAGAGAAAGGAAACAGCCTTAATTGAATGGTGTTAGCAGATACATTCTGGTTCTTGATCGTATCACACAGTTCCAGGAAAGTCTGCAGGTGATCGTGGGGATCTTCATGATTTGCTCCTGCGAACTGGTTGCTCTGAACAAGATTGATGAGGGCCGGCTTTAATTCGAAATTCCTGGCCAAGAATGGAGCTTGTCCAGGAATGTTCAAATACGGTTCCAGAATGGGCTGCATATAGTCAGCTGCGGCTGCCTGTTGATTGTTCCCTGGCCCTCCTTGGTATTGCTGTGGGTAAAAGTTCTGATTCGGATAGTAATTTCCGGGATCATTGAAATCGTTAGGGTTAGGATGATTCTGATTTTGGTTAAACTGGGGGTTTGGAAATTGAGGATTCTGAAAATTTTGGTCATTTGGATTATTCTGGTTAAGTGGGTTGTTTTGGGGATTTTGGTGGTTTGGGTTGGGTGGAGTTATTTCGAAGGGTTGCTGGTCGAGATTTGGGGGGTTCTCACCTCCCTGAATGACCTGAGGGGGGAGATCCTCCAAGTTCTCAACGTCAACGTCTTCCGGGTCCTCTTGGATGTTTTTTGGAGTGGTGGGTTAAGTGGAATGTTTGGGGGATTGCCATGGTTATCTGCCATGTCTGAGATGTCACTGCTTGTGCTTGGAGAGAGCAGAGCTTGTCTTTCCCGTTCCTTTCTTTATATAGCTTCCGCCCTCAGACGACGAGCTGTTTTCTCAATTTCTGCGTTGAACGGGATCTCGGCTGGAGTCTCCTTTCTCTTTTGCATAGAACAGAGGTCTTAGCTATGACAGTACCTACACATTCCCCAGGTTAGAATCGGTTTCGGAGTGAATATTTATATTTATATGTATAAGCTAACTATGAGCAATGAGGAATGTAATTCTCTAATAAAACGGCGCTGCATCCTCCCCGGCAACGGCGCCATAAAACTTTTGACAATTTCCCACACGAGTATTTCTAAAATATCCCAGGTTAAATTTATTAAATGAAAAGAGTTATGAGTCGTGGGAATGGGGTTTAAGGATATATTTCGCTTTTTATTACTCATATGGGGTACTCTGATTTCAAACGGCGCTGTGGACCTCCCTGGCATGAAACTTTTGACAACTTTCACGGTGCAGCCGGGATAGATAGTTCAATCTTAACCTTCAGTCTGTCACACTGAAGGTTCCTGGCAATTTGCATCATGGAACTTATCATAGTTCTATGTCATGAAAATCCGCGCCATGAAACTTTTATCACATCCCCACTATATGAGCATTTTCTGAAAGATAATAGTCCCGGTTTTCAATTTTATTTAACGAAACCAATTTATGAAGGCGGAGTTTGGATTAGGGATATGTTTATAGGTTGTCACGTTTTTATTACTCGTGTTAAGAAACTGTGGCCCGAAAGCGCACGGTGTCAAAAATTGCAGTAATTTATAGTAAAACCGGATCGTTCACTGGAGGATGTGCGATAGAAGCAGGGTCCACGTCGTTTTACTAGATTTTCCATTTGTATTGCTCCAATGGTTTGAAAAGTGATTAACAACTACTGACATGAATTTAAACTAAACTATAAAAGCGTTTAAATCTATTCTACAAAGCAAATAAATCTACTCTAAGAAGCGGGCAAAATTACTCTAAGAATGCGATAACTACTGTCTATGAAAGCAGTGAATATTTACACTATGCCAGCTGTGAAGCTAAATCATAATGCAGACAGAAGGGACATGAAGAAAAGAATGAAAATTGGACACGATTTAGATAAAGCAGTATTAAACTTCCATTTTTTATACACAGATTTTTGTTTGGGATAATCCTATCAGATAGCTAATTCTCATGCTCTCAATACTGCTTTCCCTTTAACAGACAGGTACTTACAGTGTGAGTTTACATGTTCTTAAGACCGCAAATTCTAAGATACCAAAGATTCGTAACTGCCCTGGCCTGGGTGTGTTACTTCATCTGTGGTGGACAAGCAAAACCTGGCAAATCATTTATTGGAATGCCAAGTACTACTATCATTCCCCCATGTCACACCCAAAGATTCTAATTAAGCCCTAAACTATCCCTTAATTATCAATCCTAGTAGCAGTTACGCAACTCTCAATACAACCGAGTGACCTCTAGAGAAAGCTGTTAAAAGAAAGCGTTAAGGAACATTGACTCTGACTGCTCGGGGACGATCAGTATTAAATGTGAGGATGTTGATAATGGCCAGAAATGACCATTATTTTCAATCCATTTCCGTGTCTAAAACGGGCATTTGATCGCATTCCGGTCTTATAATAAATAAGAAAGCAGTAGAATTGGACTGATTTATGCATAATTGTAAAAATATTGAGCTGGTATGAAAAATGCATAAATATGTAATTTTATTACACAATTATGCTAGAAAAATCCAAAAACATGAGAAAAAGAAAAGAAAAGAAAAAGGAAACAAAAAGATGGGCAAAAGAATAAACAAGCCCACGAAATACAAAAAGATGGGAAAAGATAGAAAAGCCCACAAAAATAATAACTTTGGGGCATCCGGCCCATTCAGCTCTGTCTGGGAACACCTGTCGAGGAACCCTGGTCGAGGACCATGGTTCCGCGACACATGAGAAGACCCGCGACAGCATACAACATGAGGAAGAAGACCAGTCTGGGAACCCCAGTCGAGGAACCCTGGTCGAGGACCATGGTTCCGCGACACGATCAAGCTCCGCGCCACCAAAACCTTGGAGGCCAAGCCACACCCCAGTCGAGGAACCCCTGTCGCGGTCCATGCTTCCGCGACACGGACACGGATAAAGACACAAGACCCAGTCGAGAAGCCTTGCCACATGCAACCCAGTTCCGCGACAAAGTTGTGATGTGTGTGATGTCTTGAGACAAAGTGGGCCTCAGATCAAGCCCATGGGCCTAGGGCTCCACTCCTATAAATATGAGGAGACCCCCATGAGCTCAAGGTTAGATTTTCATTTCTCTTGAAGACAGATTGAAGGATTTCTCTCTAGGTAGTTCTTAGCTTAGTTTTATTTTTTTTGTATTATTTAATTCTTGCATTAGCTTAGCTTAGAATAGTTTCATACTTCTGTTTTTGATTTAAATAGCTTAAGTAGCCACTGTTCGCAGTTTCGTTTTTGTTATTAAGCTTGGTTTAGGGTTTGTATCACCCAAATGATGGGTATTAACAAACCCCATTTAATAATATGGGAAAATATTCACCAAATGTGTCCCAAATCATGAAATGGGTCTCACACCCCATGGATTTTATGCTTTTATTTTCCTTTTTGGAGTCATTTTGACCCCATTTCCTATCATTATGCTTATTGTACTCTTTTTGGATGGCATTCATGTACGTGTGTGATCAAACCCTAGATTAGGATGTTGCTATATTTTAAATGTTGTTCTAGATAGGTTTATTTCTGTTCAAGCATGTTCTTGTTATTTTAAAATGTTGTTTGGGTGTTTTTGACTTAGAATAGCTTTTTTAATCCGAAATGGGGGGAGATCACACTTTTTGCATGCTACTGTTCAACTTTGCTTTTACTGACTTGGGTCCTGAACCACCTTTGTCGCCAACCGACTCCTGTCGGCAAGCCACGTTTGTCGACCGGAGGGTGTTCCGCGACATGGATGTCTAAGGACACTTGTCTCCATTATCTGAAAACCCCTGGCCGCTAAACACCTTGTAGCGGACCCACGGTCCTCGACTCAACCATGCTTAGCGACCAGGAACCAAACCCTTGTTATTTTTGTCTGCATGGCTCTTGTCGCGGAACACCCTAGTCGTGGACCCATGGTCCGCGACTCAACCTTTATTCCAAGACAGGAAATTATGCCATGCACATTTATTTTGAAAACCCCAGTCGCTAAACATCTTGTCGCGGAGCCACGCTCCGCGACACAATTCCAGGATCGTGACTGGGAACCAAAATACTTAGAAATTTCCAGAGGTAACTCTGTGTCGCTAAATACTTGTCGCGGACCCACGGTCCGCGACACAACTTTTGCTTAGTGACGCAAGGTGAAACTCTGCCCAGATTTCTGTAAACCTGTCGAGGCACCCATGTCGAGGGTCTAGGCCCTTGACACCATTTATGGTATCTCGACAGAATCCTTCCCCCTATTTTATCCCAAAATTCTTATCTTCTACCCCCATTATATTGCAAAAACTCACATCTGAATCCCACGGATTAAGATGTAATACCCTAGAATTGCAATATAAGGCATTATGCTGCCAAAATTTTGATTCTCCATTCCTATCTGTTAATTAATTGAACCCTCTGGTCATCAATGATTGATGATTTTAATTAGCAATAATTAAATCACTAATTGTTGTGATTGGAGGACCTTTGTTCAATTGTCACTAAAACATTTTTCTATAAACAAAATCATGATGTCTTAAACAGATAATCCGGACTGTAATTAATTATGGTAGGAGGGATTATTTAAGCCGTCAATTATGGATTAATTCCATCACCTTGCATGAGAGACCAATGTCTCTCATGCAAGTTCCTCTCTTTATTTCAATTCATTTTGTCTTTTGTGTATTGTGTGTAACAATTAGTAAAGAATACATCAGAATAATGTTGGCGGGTATTCCCTCATGGATAACTAGCTCGTATCTTGGGTATTAATTACTAAATGTTATTTTGCATGGTTTGGATAGCAATCAATGGAAGCCTTGGCGGTTCGCCCATCCGGGGTTATAATAGCTGCTCAGCTGACTCCTATCCAGATACAGATTTATTTTACTTATATTATTTTCCAACCCAAATTCCAATCTGTAATAAAACTCTGCTAATGTCTGTCAACATTAGCTGATAAGTACTGCAGAGAGGAAGCATGTAGGTTTTTATCCGAATTCACAGACAGTGGAGGCCTAACTGGCATTGACACTGCCATTATAGGGTCTAAGCTGTCTCAATTCATTTCATCCGAGTGATTGGGAAATTGGACAGTAGATGTTTACAGTCCACCCGATTATTCTGCCATTACTTTGGTCTCCTGACCACCTCATTTCTGTGTTCCACCTTCTGTCTAGACCCGCATCTATATTTTGGGGCAATTGATTTTACACTTCCATATATCTGTATGCATGTTATTATTATGTATTATTGTGGTCTAAAATATTTTGGGATCCTTCCCTTGGACAATAGAAGTCTAGATCTTAAGCAGATATTGCTTGTTAAATTTCCAACAAAAATCTCTTTATAAAATCCGGATCTGAGTAAGGGATAAATTCTTCAGTTTTGACTAATTCATATTCTGTCAAGGGTTGATTTTGGGAAATTAGAAGCAGACTCGGCGATTAGGTCTCATCTAGACTGAAAGGATCTGTGCTTTAATTGAGAGTCTAGTACCTGTTTAGGGAATGGCTTTCAAACTTTTTATTTTCCAAAATTGCTGTTTGTTGGGAATCCAAGATTAAATATTACACCGAGATGGGGTCCACTTGGACTCAAATACAGTGTAGTAAATAATTTTGGATGAACATCATCCAGGCCTTGGTTATTTTCTAAGATAGGGTTGAGTTTTCTTTCAACTGCTATCCTCTTTTGCCAAAGCCTATTTTTGAGTCCTGAGTGAGTGCATCCGGAACGAACTAATTTATTAGTTCATTTCATTAGTTTGTATCTCATAATCACCCGGAAGGAAGTGAACACACAAGTGGTTCACCAAGAGCCGAGAATTCTTGATCCATACCCCTTTATCCTGATGGGGAGCTATCTTTTACTACCAGGGTCAGACCTTCAAAACCTCCGAGTGATAGGTTTTAAATGCTTTCCTTAACGCTTTCTTTTACCGCTTTATTTTAACTGCTTTCTCTAGAGGTCACTCGGTTGTATTGAGAGTTGCGTAACTGCTACTAGGATTGATAATTAAGGGATAGTTTAGGGCTTAATTAGAATCTTTGGGTGTGACATGGGGGAATGATAGTAGTACTTGGCATTCCAATAAATGATTTGCCAGGTGTTGCTTGTCCACCACAGATGAAGTAACACACCCAGGCCAGGGCAGTTACGAATCTGTGGTATCTTAGAATTTGCGGTCTTAAGAACATGTAAGCTCACACTGTAAGTACCTGTCTGTTAAAGGGAAAGCAGTATTGAGAGCATGAGAATTAGCTATCTGATAGGATTATCCCAAACAAAGATATGTGTATAAAAAATGGAATTTTAATACTGCTTTATCTAAATCTTGTCCAATTTTCATTCTTTTCTTCCTGTCCCTTCTGTCTGCATTATGATTCAGCTTCACAGCTGGCATAGTGTAAATATTCACTGCTTTCATAGACAGTAGTTATCGCATTCTTAGAGTAACTTTACCTGCTTTCTAGAATAAATTTATTTGCTTTGAAGAATAGATTTAAACGCTTTTATAGTTTAGTTTAAATTCATGTCAGTAGTTGTTAATCACTTTTCAAACCATTGGAGCAATACGAATGGAAAATCTAGTAAAACGACGTGGGCCCTGCTTCTATCGCACATCCTCCAGTGAACGATCCGGTCTTACTATAAATTACTGCAATTTTTGACACCGTGCGCTTTCGGGCCACAGTTTCTTAACACGAGTAATAAAAACATGACAACCTATAAATATATCCCTAATTCCAACTCCATCCTCATAAATTGGTTTCATTAAATAAAATCGAAAACCAGGATTATGATCTTTCAGAAAATGCTCATATAGTGGGAATGTGATAAAAGTTTCATGGCGCGGATTTTCATGACATGGAACTATGATAAGTTCCATGATGCAAATTGCCAGGAACCTTCAGTGTGACAGACTGAAGGTTAAGATTGAACTATCTATCCCGGCTGCACCGTGAAAGTTGTCAAAAGTTTCATGCCAGGGAGGTCCACAGCGCCGTTTGAAATCAGAGTACCCCATATGAGTAATAAAAAGATAAATATATCCTTAAACCCCATTCCCACGACTCATAACTCTTTTCATTTAATAAATTTAACCTGGGATATTTTAGAAATACTCGTGTGGGAAATTGTCAAAAGTTTCAATAAGCCTCCACTAAATCCTGGCCAAAGCCAAGTTGACGGCTGACCAAGTGGGGGTTATAAATCTTCAAAGGGATTGTAGTGTTGGGAAGAGCGGTGGAACCATTAAAGATAGGGCGAGGAAGGATGCATCGGTTCCAAAGCTGAGCAGAAGCACGGTGGAAATTGTCAAAAGTTTCATGGCGCCGTTGTCGGGGAGGATGCAGCGCCGTTTTATTAGAGAATTACATCCCTCATTGCTCCTAGTTAGCTTATTCATATAAATATAAATATTCACCCCGAAACCGATTTCTAACCTGGGGAATGTGCAGGTACTGTCATAGCTAAGACCTCTGTTCTATGCAAAAGAGAAAGGAGACTCCAGTCGAGATCCCGTTCAACACAGAGATCGAGAAAACAGCTCGTCGTCTGAGGGCGGAAGCTAGACAAAGAAAGGAACGGGAAAGACAAGCTCTCCTCTCTCCAAGCACAAGCAGTGACATCTCAGACATGGCAGATAACCATGGCAATCCCCCAAACATTCCACTTAACCCACCACTCCAAAACATCCAAAAGGACCCAGAAGACGTTGATAATGAGAACTTGGAGGATCTCCCCCCTCAGGTCATTCAGGGAGGTGAGAACCCCCCAAATCTCGACCAGCAACCCTTCGAAATGCCTCCACCCAACCCAAACCACCAAAATCCCCAAAACAACCCACTTAACCAGAATAATCCAAATGACCAAAATTTTCAGAATCCTCAATTTCCAAACCCCCAGTTTAACCAAAATCAGAATCATCCTAACCCTAACGATTTCAATGATCCCGGAAATTACTATCCGAATCAGAACTTTTACCCACAGCAATACCAAGGAGGGCCAGGGAACAATCAACAGGCAGCCGCAGCTGACTATATGCAGCCCATTCTGGAACCGTATTTGAACATTCCTGGACAAGCTCCATTCTTGGCCAGGAATTTCGAATTAAAGCCGGCCCTCATCAATCTTGTTCAGAGCAACCAGTTCGCAGGAGCAAATCATGAAGATCCCCACGATCACCTGCAGACTTTCCTGGAACTGTGTGATACGATCAAGAACCAGAATGTATCTGCTAACACCATTCGATTAAGGCTGTTTCCTTTCTCTCTGACTAGCGGGGCGAGAACATGGTACAAATCACTGCCCGTGAATCAGAAGTCTGCATGGGAGGACGTTATCCGAAACTTCTTGACAAAGTACTTCCCGGAGTCCAAGGTGGATGAATGCCGCTCTAAGATTGCGGAATTCAAGATGAAACCAGACGAGTCCCTGTATGATGCAAAGGAACGGTTCTTCAACTTGCTCAGGAAATGCCCCCAGCATGGTTTCCATGAGTGGGAGAAATTGAGAAAGTTCTATAGCGGTTTGACCCCAGCATGGAAGAACATGCTTGATGCTGCTGGTGGTCAACACCTGCTATACATTCCCATGGACCAAGCTTGGGCCAAGATTGAAGCAATGAGTGTGAACAGAACTGTACTTTCTGATGATGTTAATTCCCCTCCCCCTCGTGGTTTATGTGCTGTAGGTACAGTAGGGAAATCCGAACTGGACAAACTGAAAGACCAAGTGGCCGTCTTGGCCTTGAATCGGGAAGCTGGGAGCTCTACACAGGCTCAAAATGCTGAAGCTGTTTGCGGGACTTGCCAAGGCCCGCATTCCACTGAATCCTGTCAGCAAGTGGCAAACGAAAGCTGTAACTATGCAGGTGGATTCCAAAACCGGCATCCGAACCTCTCATATTCCAACAACAATGCTTTGAATTCCCACTTGTTGACCCAGCCTCAACAGTTCAACCAACCAAGGCCCCAGCATTTTAACCCAGGTTTTCAGCCTCAGATTCTAGCCAGACCACCCCAAAACCAAAATTTCCAAAACTTTCAACAGCCACAGAATCAGTTTGCCCCAAATCATAATCAGTTTGGTCAAAACCAAGGTCAGAACCAGAATTGGAACCAGAACCAGCAGAAACCCCCTTCCAGATTAGAGACTCTCATGACTGACTTCATCACCAGTCAAAAGGAAATCAACACTCAGTTGCAATCCTCTATCCGGAATGTGGAAACGCAGGTCACGCAAATGGCCAAGGAAATGCAGAAAAGAGACCAAGGAACTCTACCCAGCACTGCTGAGAAAAATCCTCAGTGTAAGGCCATCACACTGAAGTCTGGAAAAGTTCTGGAAGGACCCAAGGGCAAAGAGAAACTGGTACAAGTGACGTTGAGGAGAATGAAAAGGAAGCCGAAAAAGAAACAGCCAATCTGCAGACTGACGCTGCACCTGAAACGGCTGAAAAAGATAAGGGTACAGGTGGAGGTACAACTTCCTTCCCTTTACCACAAAAACAAGTAGATAATAACAAGTACATGCCTAGGATTCTTTATCCTGCACGTCTTAAAAATAAGGAACATGATCTTAAATTCAAGAAATTTCTGGAACGATTAAAGTCTGTAGAGATAACCATTCCTCTCACAGAAATGATTTCCGAAATGCCCATCTATGCTAAGTTCTTGAAAGAATTGATTTCAGGAAAAAGGCAGGTCGAGCAAGAGGAGGTGATTATTCTCAACAGCACATGCAGTGCCATAGTTCAGAGGAGATTACCCGAAAAGAAAGAGGACCCTGGATGCTGCACACTTCCAGTACAATTCGGAAAGGCCAAAGTGAGTATGGGGCTTTGTGATTTAGGATCGAGCATCAATGTGATGCCACTAGCTATGGCAATGCGCCTTAAGCTTGGAGAGATTCAACCAATCAAGATGAGACTGCAGCTCGCAGACAGATCAATCACTCAGCCTGTAGGAATCCTCAAGGATGTTGTGGTCAAAACCGGCCAGGTTCTCTTCCCGGTTGACTTCATTATCCTCGACATTGAAGAAGATTATGAAATGCCACTTATCCTTGGACGCCCATTCCTGGCCACTGGTGGTGCACTAATTGACGCTAAATCCGGAAAGGTCACATTGAGGGTCGATGGCGAGGAAATAACCTTTGACATGGAACAACTGCAGAAGTTTCCGAATGAAGGAGCTTGTTCCATGTTTTCTGTAATAGATAGCGGAGAGGAAATTGATTGTGAGGAGAGAGAGCTTGACTCTGGATTTGATCATGAAATGATGCTGGATGAGATTTCAAAGCAGGTACTGAAGCCTGCTGGCGTGGAGCACAAAGGATGCAAAGCCGTCCACTTTGCCGATCCCGAAACAGGGGATTTGGAGGAGTTTGACGGCACAGACTTCCATGACGACGCCGACCAAGAGGAGGCGGATCCTGTACTGATGCAGGATCCGGAAGGTAAAATTGATCTTCTCCCATCTAATTCTCGCAAACTACTCCCTTCCGTTGAATGCCCACCAGAGCTTGAATTTAAAACATTACCCGATCATCTCAAGTACGCGTTTCTCGCAGAACATAAAAAATTACCTGTGATTGTTTCGGCTAAGCTCTCCCAAGAGCAAGAAAATGCTCTGGTGGCCGTTCTTAAAAATTATGTGCGTGCAATCGGTTGGACCATTTCTGATATCAAAGGAATAAGCCCTTCTGTTTGTATGCACAGGATTTTAATGGAGGAGAATTTCAAGGCCTCTCGCCAGCCCCAACGAAGATTGAACCCACCCATGCAAGAAGTGGTGAGAAAGGAAGTGATCAAGCTGTTAGACGCCGGTATTATATACCCGATTTCTGATAGCAAATGGGTCAGTCCTGTGCAGGTTGTTCCGAAGTGGGATGTGCATTACGCAGAATGAACAAGGGGAAGAAATTGCCACACGCCCAGTCACCGGATGGAGAGTCTGCATAGACTACCGGAAGTTGAACGAGGCAACTCGCAAGGACCATTTCCCTTTACCTTTTATCGATCAAATGTTGGAAAGATTGGCGGGAAGGGCATTTTATTGTTTTTTAGATGGTTATTCTGGATACAATCAAATAGTGATCGCCAGTGAAGATCACGAAAAAACTACCTTTACATGCCCCTATGGCACTTTTGCCTATAGGCGCATGCCTTTTGGATTATGCAATGCACCTGCTACTTTTCAAAGATGCATGATGTCTATATTCTCTGAATTTATCGAAAAGTGCATTGAGGTCTTCATGGATGACTTCTCTGTATATGGAGATACGTTTGATGAATGTTTGACTAATCTTGCTAAGATTTTAAAGAGGTGTGAGGACACTAACCTTGTTTTAAATTGGGAAAAGTGCCATTTTATGGTCACTGAGGGCATAGTGTTAGGTCATCGCATTTCTCGTGCATGCATTGAAGTTGATCCAGCCAAATTTTCCATCATTTCCAATCTCCCTCTTCCTAACTCGATCAAAGCAGTTAGGAGCTTCTTAGGGCATGCCGGTTTTTACCGGAGATTCATTAAGGATTTCTCTAAAATTGCCAAGCCGCTCACTAACTTGCTTTGTAAAGAAAATCCCTTCTTAATAAATGAAGCGTGTGTCCAAGCCTTTGACACGCTCAAGAAGATGTTGGTTTCTGCACCGATAGTGCAACCACCCGATTGGTCAATACCTTTCGAGGTAATGTGCGATGCTAGTGGTCTCGCCGTGGGCGCAGTTCTTGGACAACATAAGGATGGGAAACATTGTGTAATTCATTACGCAAGTCATGCCCTGAATGAAGCCCAAATTAACTACACCACAACGGAGAAAGAGATGTACGCTGTAATCTTCGCGTTTGATAAATTCAGACAGTATCTTATAGGTACGAAGACTATAGTATACACCGATCACTCTGCATTGAGATACTTGTTTAGCAAACAAGATGCCAAACCTCGATTAATCAGGTGGGTACTTCTGTTGCAAGAATTCGACATCATAATAAAAGATAGGCGAGGTCGAGATAATGGTGCTGCTGACCACTTATCTCGATTAGATAATGATAAAAAGGAAAAAGCCGTCAATGAAGAGTTTCCGGACGAACAGTTGTTCGCATTGCATCTGCATAATCAAGCTTGTCCATGGTTTTCCGACATCGCTAACTTCTTGGCGTGCGGAATAACCCCACAGTTTTCGAACTATCATCAGAAGAATAAGTTCAAACGAGATGTATTAAGTTACTTCTGGGAAGAACCTTATCTCTTCAAACACTGCGCCGATTCAATAATCAGGCGATGTGTGACCGAGCATGAAGCCTATCAAATTGTCAGAAAATGCCATGAATCAGAATATGGAGGTCACCATGGTCCCGCTCGAACGGCCCACAAGGTCCTCGAATGTGGATTTTATTGGCCTCACATCTATGAGGATTGCAGGACATTTGTTATTAAGGGTTTGTATCACCCAAATGATGGGTATTAACAAACCCCATTTAATAATATGGGAAAATATTCACCAAATGTGTCCCAAATCATGAAATGGGTCTCACACCCCATGGATTTTATGCTTTTATTTTCCTTTTTGGAGTCATTTTGACCCCATTTCCTATCATTATGCTTATTGTACTCTTTTTGGATGGCATTCATGTACGTGTGTGATCAAACCTTAGATTAGGATGTTGCTCTATTTTAAATGCTGTTCTAGATAGGTTTATTTCTGTTCAAGCATGTTCTTGTTATTTTAAAATGTTGTTTGGGTGTTTTTGACTTAGAATAGCTTTTTAATCCGAAATGGGGGGAGATCACACTTTTTGCATGCTACTGTTCAACTTTACTTTTACTGACTTGGGTCCTGAACCACCCTTGTCGCCAACCGACTCCTGTCGGCAAGCCACGTTTGTCGACAAGAGGGTGTTCCGCGACATGGATGTCTAAGGACACTTGTCTCCATTATCTGAAAACTCCTGGTCGCTAAACACCTTGTCGCGGACCCACGGTCCTCGACTCAACCATGCTTAGCGACCAGGAACCAAACCCTTGTTATTTTTGTCTGCATGGCTCTTGTCGCGGAACACCCTAGTCGTGGACCCATGGTCCGCGACTCAACCTTTATTCCAAGACAGGAAATTATGCCATGCACATTTATTTTGAAAACCCCAGTCGCTAAACATCCTGTCGCGGAGCCACGCTCCGCGACACAATTCCAGGATCGTGACTGGGAACCAAAATACTTAGAAATTTCCAGAGGTAACTCTGTGTCGCTAAATACTTGTCGCGGACCCACGGTCCGCGACACAACTTTTGCTTAGTGACTGACGCAAGGTGAAACTCTGCCCAGATTTCTGTAAACCTGTCGAGGCACCCATGTCGAGGGTCTAGGCCCTTGACACCATTTATGGTATCTCGACAGAATCCTCCCCCCTATTTTATCCCAAAATTCTTATCTTCTACCCCCATTATATTGCAAAAACTCACATCTGAATCCCACGGATTAAGATGTAATACCCTAGAATTGCAATATAAGGCATTATGCTGCCAAAATTTTGATTCTCCATTCCTATCTGTTAATTAATTGAACCCTCTGGTCATCAATGATTGATGATTTTAATTAGCAATATTTAAATCACTAATTGTTGTGATTGGAGGACCTTTGTTCAATTGTCATTAAAACATTTTTCTATAAACAAAATCATGATGTCTTAAACAGATAATCCGGACTGTAATTAATTATGGTAGGAGGGATTATTTAAGCCATCAATTATGAATTAATTCCATCACCTTGCATGAGAGACCAATGTCTCTCATGCAAGTTCCTCTCTTTATTTCAATTCATTTTGTCTTTTGTGTATTGTGTGTAACAATTAGTAAAGAATACATCAGACTAATGTTGACGGGTATTCTCTCATGGATAACTAGCTCGTATTCTGGGTATTAATTACTAAATGTTATTTTGCATGGTTTGGATAGCAATCAGTGGAAGCCTTGGCGGTTCGCCCATCCGGGGTTATAATAGCTGCTCAGCTGACTCCTATCCAGATACAGATTTATTTTACTTATATTATTTTCCAACCCAAATTCCAATCTGTAATAAAACTCTGCTAATGTCAGTCAACATTAGCTGATAAGTACTGCAGAGAGGAAGCATGTAGGTTTTTATCCGAATTCACAGACAGTGGAGGCCTAACTGGCATTGACACTGCCATTATAGGGTCTAAGCTGTCTAAATTCGTTTCATCCGAGTGATTGGGAAATTGGACAGTAGATGTTTACAGTCCACCCGATTATTCTGTCATTACTTTGGTCTCCTGACCACCTCATTTCTGTGTTCCACCTTCTGTCTAGACCCGCATCTATATTTTGGGGCAATTGATTTTACACTTCCATATATCTGTATGCATGTTATTATTATGTATTATTGTGGTCTAAAATATTTTGGGATCCTTCCCTTGGACAATAGAAGTCTAGATCTTAAGCAGATATTGCTTGTTAAATTTCCAACAAAAATCTCTATATAAAATCCGGATCTGAGTAAGGGATAAATTCTTCAGTTTTGACTAATTCATATTCTGTCAAGGGTTGATTTTGGGAAATTAGAAGCAGACTCAGCGATTAGGTCTCATCTAGACTGAAAGGATCTGTGCTTTAACTGAGAGTCTAGTACCTGTTTAGGGAATGGCTTTCAAACTTTTTATTTTCCAAAATTGCTGTTTGTTGGGAATCCAAGATTAAATATTACACCGAGATGGGGTCCATTTGGACTCAAATACAGTGTAGTAAATAATTTTGGATGAACATCATCCAGGCCTTGGTTATTTTCTAAGATAGGGTTGAGTTTTCTTTCAACTGCTATCCTCTTTTGCCAAAGCCTATTTTTGAGTCCTGAGTGAGTGCATCCGGAACGAACTAATTTATTAGTTCATTTCATTAGTTTGTATCTCATAATCACCCGGAAGGAAGTGAACACACAAGTGGTTCACCAAGAGCCGGGAATTCTTGATCCATACCCCTTTATCCTGATGGGGAGCTATCTTTTACTACTAGGGTCAGACCTTCAAAACCTCCGAGTGATAGGTTTTAAATGCTTTCCTTAACGCTTTCTTTTACCGCTTTATTTTAACTGCTTTCTCTAGAGGTCACTCGGTTGTATTGAGAGTTGCGTAACTGCTACTAGGATTGATAATTAAGGGATAGTTTAGGGCTTAATTAGAATCTTTGGGTGTGACATGGGGGAATGATAGTAGTACTTGGCATTCCAATAAATGATTTGCCAGGTGTTGCTTGTCCACCACAGATGAAGTAACACACCCAGGCCAGGGCAGTTACGAATCTGTGGTATCTTAGAATTTGCGGTCTTAAGAACATGTAAGCTCACACTGTAAGTACCTGTCTGTTAAAGGGAAAGCAGTATTGAGAGCATGAGAATTAGCTATCTGATAGGATTATCCCAAACAAAGATATGTGTATAAAAAATGGAATTTTAATACTGCTTTATCTAAATCTTGTCCAATTTTCATTCTTTTCTTCCTGTCCCTTCTGTCTGCATTATGATTCAGCTTCACAGCTGGCATAGTGTAAATATTCACTGCTTTCATAGACAGTAGTTATCGCATTCTTAGAGTAACTTTACCTGCTTTCTAGAATAAATTTATTTGCTTTGAAGAATAGATTTAAACGCTTTTATAGTTTAGTTTAAATTCATGTCAGTAGTTGTTAATCACTTTTCAAACCATTGGAGCAATACGAATGGAAAATCTAGTAAAACGACGTGGGCCCTGCTTCTATCGCACATCCTCCAGTGAACGATCCGGTCTTACTATAAATTACTGCAATTTTTGACACCGTGCGCTTTCGGGCCACAGTTTCTTAACACGAGTAATAAAAACATGACAACCTATAAATATATCCCTAATTCCAACTCCATCCTCATAAATTGGTTTCATTAAATAAAATCGAAAACCAGGATTATGATCTTTCAGAAAATGCTCATATAGTGGGAATGTGATAAAAGTTTCATGGCGCGGATTTTCATGACATGGAACTATGATAAGTTCCATGATGCAAATTGCCAGGAACCTTCAGTGTGACAGACTGAAGGTTAAGATTGAACTATCTATCCCGGCTGCACCGTGAAAGTTGTCAAAAGTTTCATGCCAGGGAGGTCCACAGCGCCGTTTGAAATCAGAGTACCCCATATGAGTAATAAAAAGCGAAATATATCCTTAAACCCCATTCCCACGACTCATAACTCTTTTCATTTAATAAATTTAACCTGGGATATTTTAGAAATACTCGTGTGGGAAATTGTCAAAAGTTTCAATAAGCCTCCACTAAATCCTGGCCAAAGCCAAGTTGACGGCTGACCAAGTGGGGGTTATAAATCTTCAAAGGGATTGTAGTGTTGGGAAGAGCGGTGGAACCATTAAAGATAGGGCGAGGAAGGATGCATCGGTTCCAAAGCTGAGCAGAAGCACGAGGAAGAGCGGTTCCAAAAGGGGCAGTTGCAATGTCTTTGATCCAGGCAAATTCGGCCTTCCGGTAATGATAGTGGGAGAAGGCCTGATCAGCAGTTCGGCCAAGAAAATAGCTGATCCAGTGAGGAATTGACATAGAAGGAAGGGACGTTCTCAGAAGGCTAGGGCTAACAAAATGATCTGGGCGAATATCGTAAGGAGGGAAGCCCAAGATATCCCGAAAATACCAAACCAACCGTAAATGAAGGAACCACAGAGGACCGCGAGCTTTGTCTGGGAAATCCCCAACCTGAAACGTAGGCCGATATACCAGCATACAAGTGGGCGAGGAAAAAATCGGCCAGCGGCAGAGCAGTCTGATTAAGAATTTCGAAGGTGATAATGGCCAAAATTGACCATTATTTTCAATCTATTTCCGTGTCTAAACATGGGCATTTGATCGAATTCCGGTCTTATTTAAATAAGAAAGCAATTGAATTTGACAGATATTTGCAAGTTTGTATAAATAATAATCTGGTATTGAAAAACACAAAAATATTGTTATTTTTATTAATTTTATGTTGAAAAATCCAAAAAAAAATTGATAAAAATATTAAAAATCCTCCACTTGACGAATTTTGGTTCGGTGTTGTCTATTCGGTGGAACACGGGTCTATTAAACGAAACACAATCCAAATCATCAAGTGGAATAAATATCTATATTTATATTATTTTATATTTTGATGTATATATTTATATTTCATGTTTATTTTTTATTATTATTATTTTTATGTCCTTCTTTTAATTAAAAATAATTGGTCCAATTATCAATTTTCATTAATTGCAGGTGATTTGGCCCTATAGATCTATTAATCCAATTATATTTGAATTAGGCCCAAAATTCTCCACCCAACACTTCCAGCCCACACCACTCAGGCCCATATCACCCCAAAGCCCAACCCTAACCCCAGCACCACTTTCCGGCGCCGCCGGCCACCTCTTCCGACGAGATCCCGACCACCTCTTCTTCCTCAATTTCCGACGAGAGCCCCGCAACTCCGGTCATCCTCTTCACATCGCCGGCGTCCTCAGCCACCAGTTTCGAGCACCGCTGCCGCACCACCACCATTTTCATTCCCGCCACCATCACCGCCGGCAGCTCCTCCTTCTCGCCACCACCATCTCCTCCGACGACCTCAACAGCCACGGCTACCGCACCCCCTCCATTTCCGTCGCACAACAGCAGCCGCATCTCCATTACTCCGGCCATCCTCTCCGAGCACCACCGAACAGCCGTCACAGCCTCCAGCAGCCTGCGCCACCGACCACCACCATTCGCAACACCCATCTCGATCGCCGCCGCACCGACAGCCCTCATCTCTACAGTCACGGCACCACCATTGTCGCCGCCCATCTCCCTCCATTCCCAAGTTTCAGTCAAGAAACACAGCAAGAAAAAAAAAAGAAAATGGTAGAAGAAGAGAGGAAAGAGAAGAAAGTGGGAGAGGGAGAAGACTGTCGAGAAAGAGAAAAGATAGAAAAGAAAAATAAAAGAGGGGAGAGAGAGAAATTTTATCCAGATCTCGGGACCTCAGTCGCTAGACTAAAGCCAGTCGTGAGACATGGTCTAAGGACTATGAAGTGTTTAAGGACTGGGGTGATTAGGGACACAAGAGATAAATCCAGTCCGGAAACCCTTGTCCCAAGACCCCAGTCGCTAAACTGTGCCTCGTGACTGGAAAAATGAGTATCGCGACTGAGAGTGAGTATCGCGACTGGGTGTCTCACGACACAGAAAGAGCCTCGCCACTGAGAGGGACTTTTTCGACACACGGAGAGAGAAAATTAAAGCCACTCACCTGACCTCCACCATCCCACTCCATTTCAAATTTCCCCACATGTCGAAATGATTTGAAGCTCCCAGGACTTGAGGTCCCGCTGGGTAAAGATATTTGTTTTATCTTGCTGGACTCAAGCTTCCGTCCCCTCCTACGCATCATCCAAGAGCTGAAAAGTATGTCTTGAACCAAAAAATTCATTTCACGACACAATATTTTGCTTGGCGACACGATGGGCCTAATGGGCCTAGGGCTTTTATCGCACTCATCTATAAATATATCCTCCCACCCCCCTTGAATAGTAACCTAGCTACACTTTAGTTTTTTAGTTGTTCTTGGAGGCACCACTGTGCTCTCCAAAAATAGTTTAGAATAGATAGTTTAATTTATTTTTATGTAATGTAGGGATAGACTTTAGCTTAGTTTTAATTCCTGCTTTGCAATAAATTAGTGTAGCTAGTGTTCATAATTTTTTTTCAGATTATATTTTTGTAGTTTGGGTTGAAAACACTTAATCAATGAGTGTGTTTAAACCATATTTTGGTTTTTGATGGTTTATGAGAAAATGTTTCACAAAAATTTATTATGGATCACTTCCATAATATCAATTGCTTTATTTTAGCATTTTGGTCACTTGACCATTTTTATTATTTTTAGTTAGATTTAATGCTTTATCTAGATTTAATAAATGCATAAACACTTTATATTTATCCTTTATAGATTTAGTGTAGGTTTTATTTTTTTAGTTTGGTCTGTTAGCATAGTTTGGATTTGTTGTTGCTACTGTTGCTAGTTTCTTTTTTTATTTATTTATATTTATTTAGTATCATGTTCTTGTTTTATCTAGTTTTAGGTAGTTTAGTTTTTTTTTTATTATTATTATTAATATTATTTTAGTTTTAGTTTTAGTACACTAGATCTTAAATTGGATGATATTTGAGTGTTTATGCATATTAAAAAAATCTCATTTCCTATATTGTATTGTATCACGTTGTAACCCCACGGGTTGCAACGTAATATTCCCGTTGTGATCCCACGGATCACAAAGCACTTTTATGCAATGCAATATGAGGTGTTATGCTGCCGAAATTTTATAAAATTTTATAAAACCCAGCCGCTAGACATTCCTGTCGCGAGACGTGGTCTCGCAACACACTTTTAAGTCTAGCGACATGGGACCAAACACTAAAAAAAATTTCAAAACCCAGTCGCCAGACCCACCTGTCGCGAGGCCACGTCTCGCGACACACTTTCGAGACTCACAACTGGGGAACAAATACTTTGAAAAATTCCAGAGAAGCCTCGTGTCGCCAGACTCCTGTCGCGAGACCACGTCTCGCGACACACTTTCTGTCTAGCGACACGAAGCCAAGTCTTGCCAAAAAAAAATTCTAAAACTCCACCTGTCGCGAGACCGTACCCATGTCGCGAGCCTAGGTTCGCGACACAATTTATGGTCTCACGACTGGGTCCTCATCTCTTTTAATTTCCAAAAATTCTGACTTTCAACCCCCATGTCGCCAGACCCGTGTCGCGAGACCACGTCTCGCGACACAATTTTGTCTAGTGACACGGAAACCCTAAATTTCTTTTAAAAAAATCCAATTTCTTTTATTTCCCACCTCTCATGTCGTGATCCTCCCGTCATGAACCTACGGTTCACGACGCAATTTCTGTCTCACGACATGCATGGTACTCTCTTGCCAAATTTTTATTCTCCATCTCATCCCATTAATTAATTGAACCTTTATATTAATATTTTGAGGTTGAAATCAACCCATGATTAATTTGATATAAAGAACTTTGTTTAATTTTTCATTAAAAGATTTTTCTACAAAAACTTAAACTCTAATGATCTAAGTATATAATCCGGACTGTAATTAATTAATTATGGAATGAGTGATTATTTAGACAAAAAGAGTAATTATGGATCAATTTCCATACCCTTGCATGAGAAACCAATGTCTCTCATACAAGATGGCTCAAAAATATTTTCTTTTATTTGTTTTGTCTTTTCCCGTGTTGTATGAAACGACTAGTAAGAAATATATCAGACTAATGTTGGCGGGTATTCCCACACGGATAAACTAGCTCGTAGTCTGAATATTAATTACTAGTTGTTATTTTGCATGGTCCGGATAGTGGTCGGTGGAAGCCTTGGCGGTTCGTCCATCCGGGATTATAATAGCTGCTCAGCTGACTCCTACCCGGATACAGTTTTATTTTCTTTATTTTAATTTCAAACCTGAATCTAGAGCTGTAGTAATGTTAGATGATATATGCCAATGTTGTCTAATAATTATTGCAATGATAGAACATGTGGGTTTTTATCCAGTTCACAGATAGTGGAGTCTAAGATGACGGCGGCAACTGTCATTTAAGGCATTCCACTGTCTAAAAATCATCCCACCTGGAATAGTCAGGATCTGGATAGCAGATGTTTGCAGTCCGGATTATCCCTATTATTTTTGTCATCTTTTTAGCAAAAATAAATTCTTCTCATCTCGGCTATTTCATCTCTGTGTATCACATTCTGTCTAAACCCGCCTTATATTTTGGGTTAATTTAATTTTACACTTCCTTATAAAATTATGCATGATACTATTATGTAAATATTGTGGTCAATATTATTTTGGGATCCTTCCATTGGACATAGAAGTCTTGATTTTTAATCAGATGTCTCATAATAAATTTCCAACAAAAATTCATTTATAAAATCCGGATCTAAGTAAGGGATAAATTCCTCAGTTATGTCTAATTCATATTCTACCGGGGGTTAATTTTGGGAAATTAGAAGCAGAGTCAGCGATTAGGTCTCATCTAGACTGAAAGGGTCTGTGTTCTTATTGAGAGTCTAGTACCTGTTTAGGGAATGATTTTCAAAAATTATTATGTTCCAAAATTGCTGTGTGTTGGAAATCTGGTATTAAATATCACACTGAGATGGGGTCCACTTGGATTCAAATACGGTGTGATAGATAATTCTAGAGGAACAACACTCAGGCCTTGGTTATTTTCTAAGATAGGGTTGAGTTCCTTTTAACTGCTATCCTCTTCTGCCAAAGCCTATTTTTGAGTCCTGAGTGAGTGCATCCGGAACGAACTAATCTATTAGTTCGTTTAATTAGTTTGTATCTCATAACCACCCGGAAGGAAGTGAACACTGCGAGCGGTTCACCGAGATCCGAGAATTCTTGATCCACATCCGGTCATCATGACTGGGGGCTCTTCTTATACTACCAGGGTAACTCTTTCAAAACCTCCGAGTGATAGGATTTTAAATGCTTTCTTTACCGCTTTCTTTTAAATGCTTTCTTTAGAGGTCACTCGGATGTATTGAGAGTAGTGAAACTACTTCTAGGTTTGAGAGTTATGGGATAGTTCAGGCTTGATTAGAATCTTTGGGTGTGACATGGGGGAATGATAGCAGTACTTGACACTTCAACTAATGATTTGTCAGGTGTTGCTTGTCCACCCCAGATAAATGACGTACCTCTGCGCATGGGCAGTTTTATATCTGTGGTATCTTAGATTTTGTTGTCTTAAGGCATGTAAATCCGTACTGTAAGTACCTGTCTGTTAAAGGGAACATGGTATAGGAAGCATGAGAGTTAGCTATCTGAAAGGATTATCCCAAGCAAAGATCTGTGTAACAAAATGGAAGTTTAATTGTGTTTCATCTGAATCTTGTCCAATTTTTATTATTTTATTCCTGTCCCTTCTGTCTCATTTTAAATCTGCTTTCTTAGAATAATTTTAACCGCTTTCTTAGAATAATTTTATTGCTTTCTTAGATTAAATTTAATTCGCTTTCTAGAATAATTTTATCTGCTTTACTTTTTTGTTTTCATAGTTTAGAATTAAATTATGTCAAGTAGTTGATAATTAAAACACAAACTTGAATCGAGTAACCGAGTGGAAAATCTTATAAAACGACGCGGGCCCTGCTTCTATCGCACATCCTCCAGTGAACGATCCGGTACTTACTATAAATACTGCAATTTTTGACTCCGTGCGCTTTCGGGGGCACAGTTTCTTAACACGAGTAAATAAAAACGTGACAACCTATAAATATATCCCTAATCCCAACTCCGCCTTCATAAATTGGTTTCATTGAATAAAATCAAAACCGGGTTTATTTTTATTTTTTTTAGAAAAATATTCGTGTGGGAAATTTGTCAAAAGTTTCATGGCGCCGTTGCCGGGGAGGATGCAACGTCGTTTATTAAGAGAATTACACTCCTGATTACTCATAGTTAGTTTAGTGTATTTATTTCAGAACAGAGAAGAACCTTCAAATCAATTAAACATTTAACGTACTAAGACTTTAAATGTGAGGATGTTGATTTGAGGGGAAAACCTAATAATTTGGGTATTCTTTCTTGCAGGAATCATAGAGCCACCAAAAAGAAAATAACAGCTTCAAACGGGACAAGCCACGGCCACCATCTCCACTTGTCGTCGCCCCTGTCCCCGTTTCCATCATCTTCACCACCACCGGACAAGCCACTGCCACCACCTCACTCGCCATTGCCCCTGTCCAACTAAGCATCAAAACAGGTTCCCGGTTGGACTAGTTCTGTAATTGACCGAAGATTATATCCGGAATTTAAATAAACTTAAGATCCGGAATAATTTTCACAAGCACAGAATTAATTCAACCTAAATTCTTGCAAGTCAGAATAATTTTATCATTATTTATATTACTATATAAAAAAAACCTTCTTGTGCATATTATGTTATATAATTCGGGTATTAATCAATTAACTCACATTTAGAGTACTTCAATTAACTCACATTTAGAGTACTAAGACTCTAAATGTGAGAATGTTGATATTTTATTTTTTTGAGAAAATCCGATATTTTATTTTGTGTATGTTTTGCAGGAATTCGTGGGACCAACAAAAAGAAAATTAAAGCTTCAAAAAGATTCCCGGTTGGATCAATTCTGCAATTACTTGAAAATATTCCTGGAACTTAAAGTAATTTAAGATCCAGAATAATTTTTATAAGAACAGAATCGATCCAACCTAATTTTTACAAGTAGATTAAATTATATATATATGTTTAAAAAATCCAAAAATGTGATCGAGCAATTTTGATGAAAATGAGAATTTGGGTATCGAACAATCGCTTTGTTCGATGAACCAAACTTTCACACATAGCCAAAATCGTCAAACACATAAGTGGTTTGACGAAAAAGGCTATCGGAATTATGTTCCTAGTTTTTGTGTAAATATTGTTTCCCTCCCTCCCTCCTCTTTTATTTTATTTTGATTTCAATAATTTGTTTAAGTAGGAATTGATTTACTCACATTTCGAGCAAGGCTCAAAATGTGAGGTTGTTGATTCTTCACTTAAATATTTATCTTTAAAAAAATGTTATTTCTTACTTTTATTATTTTATATATACCCAGTGCGAAGCATGCATAAATCTGTCAAGGATTCACATATTTGATTTTGGTTTATGATTAAATTTTCAAACTATTAAATTGGGATAATATAATTGAAGACATGCATGATATGGATTCTTGAGGTTTTGAGCTATAAAAATTTAATGATATAATCATCTTGTTGGGTAATGAGTCCTCATGTTGAGAATTTAATTGAATAAATTGTAAGAAATTTTCAAAGATTAGATTTAAGAATATTGTATGACATGAATCAATCATTCCATGTGAGATTTGAGCCATGAGTCACTTTTACTCATTCTTTTATTTGATTGTGTGAAAATCATTTTGATTAAAGGAAACTAGAACTTGCGATTGGGACCGATTCAAGACCATGTCATATTCCAAAAATCGAGCATATGATCGAGGCACCTAGTAAACCCAAAATTTTTTGCCTTCGTTTGAATTCCAAACCCAAAAATATTTTCCCTTTAGGATTAATCACTTTGAGCCTTAAGCCTAATTTTTCTTTGAAGCCCTCTATATTATTCATAGCCTTATAAAAAGACCAAAATCTTCAAACCCAAGTGGGCAAGAATGAATTTTATCAAGGCATTACAATTTATGATCATCAATTCATCAAATCGGTATTAAAAAATCCAATTAAAAAAAGAGAAGAAGAAAATTATTGAGTTTCATTCAACATAAATAAATTGCAAATGACAAAGCAAATTAGACATAGTCTAATGTCATGCAATAGAAAAAGAAAAGCAAAAGAAAGAAAGAAAAAGAAATTGATGATCACAAATTTTTAAACAAATGCCAAGTTATGATAGAATAAATTCTTACCACTTTTTAGCCCAATAATTCCCTTTCTCACCAAATGTTACAACCGTATGCCCCGTTATAACCTTTAAACAAGACCTCGGGATCTCGATTTGAAGAAATAAGCCAGTGGCGAGTTGGTCCAATTGCAAGCATATGGGATAATTTAATTAAATTTGATTATGAGCGTATATGATAAAACCCCAAAATTTGAGATTGAGTGAAATTTCCGTTTCTACCATACGTGAGGCTCTGTTTCTAATTTATATTCATGTCATGCATTAATTCTAGAATTAAATCAATGATTATTTCTAAACATGATGTTCATGAAGAATTATCAATAACGACTGATTTGTAGGCCTGATTAAGTGAGAAATATCATTTCATTAAACACTGCAATCAAGAGAATTTAATACTTGTAGTTTTCAATTGTCTTATCCCAATATTAAAAGAATGAAAGTTTTGAAGCCACGAAAATAGATTGAATATGCAGCATCTATGCTCTTAGGAGCACTGACTCTGACTGCTCGGGGACGATCAGTATTAAATGTGAGGATGTAGCCAGAGGATAGGTTTCAAGAAGCACTCCCTTAGAGGGAGTGCACCAGAAGAATCGTGTTAAAAAATACATTATGAAAGCGAGTGGTTCCTGAGTGTGGGGGTCAGGAGAGGAAGGATCACTTTGGTGAGTAATAATCAAATTGCGAAAGGTATTGTTAGAAGGAAAACCGGTGGTCTTTTCTCTAGGTTGAGACTGAGATGCAACACCAAGGTTGTCCCCACGAACCGAAAGTTTCAAGAGGAGTTTAACGTCTTGAATGGTGGGGGTCATTACGCCCCAAGGGAAACAGAAGCAGTTTATCGTAGGGTTCCAAAAACATAAAAGGGCCTGAATGGGGCGAAGATCAGTGGGGAGAGGTTCAGTACTAAGAAGGATCAAGCGAAGGAGGTTCGCACTAGACTAGGAACCACGGCAATGGGGTTCAAGATAACGATACCAAGCCAAATAATCAGCGGAATTCGACGGCCAATTAGCAAGCAAGGGAGTAAAAAGTCGAGAAGAAAACCGTGGGACATACAAGGGTATAGAACAATTTTCCAAAATGCGAGCAGTACGCTCGTCAATTTCTTCAGGGATGCCCAACGGGGTAAGGGATTAAAAGCCTTCAGGAAGACGACGAACTGCGGTATGAGAGGCAGACGGACTCTCAATCTTAGCAATCTTGGATAAAGGAATAAGGATGGAACGCGGGTCCATTGAAGAAAGGAAAAGGGCAAGAAAGAATGAGGACTCTTAGAGGAGCAAAAGGAAGACGGTTTTCTCCGAAAATAAGAAAAGAAACGACGTGAATGAAGGCAATGATGACAAGATTTTTCGGGAAAAGCGATAACCGTCAACAGAGACACCGGGCAAATTACTTGGGCTTTTTACAAGCTGGAAACTCACCCAAGTAAGGAGGGCATCTGTTGTGGCCACCAAGGTAGTGGGCCGTGAAATGCTAATTGGGCCAGACAAATTGGGCCATGAAGAACCTGTGAGTGTAATGGCCGCAAAGATAAAAGGGTCGAAAACTAGTAATTAAATCAGATGATTGGGCCAAAGGAAGTCCAGTATGAGATGGGAGAAGAAGAAGAGCCCAGGGGAATAAAGGTTTCTAGGGCGAAGTGATCGGCCAAGAATAGCCGAAGATAGCCGAGAAGGGAGGTGCAGAATCGGCTTATAAAGCAGTCGGGGAGCGGTTACTAAGCTCCGGCTATAAATAGGGGACGCCAAACCCAGAGTCAAGAGAGACCAATCCACCCCAAAATTCCTTTATGCAAGTTAATTCTTTATATCTTTTACTGCTTTCTTTACAGCTTTCCTTTAACAGCTTTCCTAGATTTTAGCCTATTTATTTGTGGTTACTCTTCCAAGTCCGCCGTTGTTTCTTAACAACCGGTAGTTTCGTACCATTTTTTTGGTTAATCAGCCGTTGTTCCTAAACAACTGGTAGATTCTCCTTTGTATTCAACTTTGCCATTGCAATTATGGTGAAATTCAGTCAAGTTTGGGCGCATTGTCATAATTTCGGACCTGTAATCGGTGTGATCCTTTTCCGATAGCCTCCCTTGAGGAGAAAAAAGTCATTGGCCAACGGAGGCTAAACACCATCCCTTAATCCCCTATTTATAATTTTTATAATTTGGGCCACCACACACATTTTTCGATACATAAATGTCCATGTTTAACCAAAAAAATCCACCTAAATCTCCGAGGACCTCATTCCAGCAACGGCCCTGCAATGCGTTGTATGTGTAATAATGGTATACTACCTTCACTTCTAAATATATGATACATTCATTATTATATGCAATTCAAGACACATTTTAAATTCTTAACAACTCAAATTGTATACAATTTAAAATTATAAAAATTTAAAGAATATGTTATTAGACGAATCCAAAAAGATTTTACTTGACCATTTTTTTCTTATTTAATTGTATTAAAATTTTTGATCAAATTTATTCAATAAACAGTGATGAAACCCGTATCATTTATTAAGGAAGGGAGAAAGTATATTTAAAACAGAATATTCATCTCTTTATTGTAATATAATTTATTAAATTACTAAAATATTTTTAATAAATCCGGTAGAAATTAATGAATGAGAGGCTCACACCTAAAACCAAAAATAATCTAATGGTCATAGATAAGTCGCATATTCGAATCAATAGCGGGTGATCATGTAAAAGTAGAGTTGTAAACGAGCCGAACCGAGCCGAGCTTTGGGTGTTTGAGCTCGGCTCGTTAAGCGTTCGAGCTCGGCTCGTGTTCGTTCGTTAAGGAAGTCGAGCTCGAAATCGTGTTTGAGCTCGGCTTGTGAAAATCTTCGTGAGCTCGAGCTCGAGTTCGGCTCGGCTCGTTTAGTTTAAACGAGCCAACTTGCTTTTTTGTTCAGCTCGGTTCGTTTGAGTTCGTTCGGCTCAATTAAAAATTTATCAAAAAATTAGGAATCATTCATCCAATCAAGGGTTAGATGTTTTTTCCCACAATATTGAAATTGTCAAACGAACATATGCGAACACATAAAATTACAAAATTACCCCGTTAACGAACATATACGAACACTTTTGAACTGTTCGCGAACAAAGCTCGTATTCGTTCACTAAGCAAACGAGGTCGTGTTCGTGTTCGAGCTCGGCTCGTTAAGCTTTACAAACAAACAGTTAACGAACGAACACGAATCGAACAGAGTTTTTTTTGCAAACTGTTTGTTTGTTTTACAGCTCAACAACAAGGGCAAAGCTAGTTGGGGGGATGAAACTAGAAACTAGAAAGCCGACAGTGGTCGTCTAACATATACTACCGATAGGGGTGGGCAAAATATTCGAACCGATTCGTTGAACCGCTGAATCAAACTGAAATCGAACCGAATTTCCGGTTAACCGAGGTCCCCGGAGCAAATACAAATATCATATTTCAGTATTCGTCCGGTTCAAATACAAATACAAATATTTTAATTTTTTTCCCCGATTAACCAAACCGAACCGAATATATTTATTTTATTTTAAAAGTTATATATATTGTACATATTATAGACATTTGATGGTATAAAATTATATATAGATAATATATAACATTACTCATTTAATTTTTAAGTATATAATAAAATAAATATAAAAAACTAAAGAGCTAATTATCAAAATATATCACCATATTGAGCCTATATTAATTTTGTCTTTAAGAATACCCCATTATTGAAATATACCACTACACTAAGATTTGTTACATATACTAACATATTTTGATAACACTAAAAATAACCACTGGATTCCATAGTTATATATATTTTTTCTGTAGTGTAATAACCTCAAAAATAAAATCTACGAAACTTAAAAATTAAAAAATGAAAACTTAATTATACTATATTTTTAGAGGACTGGACAAAATATTCGAACCAAATTACTTAACCGCTGAATCGAATTGAAACTGAAAGGACTCTGGTTACAAATACAAATACTGAAATTGAAGGACTACCCATGTTTGATGGGACAACAGTCAACAGTCAGCCTTGCAATGTCCGAATCGGACGACACGTCATTACTCTTATCCATTTTAGTGTAGTATTTTTGTCAGGCTGTCAGTGCCATTACACTACACTTTCATCGCCCACTTATTTTGACACCTGCGATGAATTCGACCGCATGTTCCCGCTAATTAATATTGATAATTCTAGTCTAAGTAATAAATGCAGTTCTTATTAGTTACATTCACATTTCGACAACACACAATTGCAACCAAAAAAACAAAAGAAAAGAAAAGAAAGGTTTATGTACAATTTAAAATGATAGTGTAAATCTTCGATTCTTTTGAAAAAAAAAAGGTATATATTTTTTTACAAAATTATTTTTGTACTTTAAGTTAGGGTGATAACGAGTCGAGTCGAGCTCGAGTAGTGGGTACTCGAGCTTGACTTGATGGCATTTTTGAGCTACTCGAGCTCGAGTCGAGTAGTTGAGCTCAAGCTCGAGCTCGACTCGACTCGAGTTCGAGTTCGAGCTCGAGTAGCTCGATTATTTTTTTTAAAATTTTTTTCCTTCTCGAGCTCGAGCTCGAGTCGAGTACTCGAGCTTATCGAGTATTTTTTTAATTTTTTTTATTTTTCTTTTAAAATTTACAAAAAATTGAAAAAAAGAAAAGAAAATGGGTCGAGTACTCGATACTTGACTTGATACTCGACTTGACTCGAGTACTCGACTCGAGTTCGAGTATCATATACACGGACTCGAGCTCGAGCTCGATACTCGAGTGCCCTACTTGACTACTCGACTCGAATTTTTCGAGTACGAGTCGAGTTTTTTCCGAGCCGAGTCCCGAGTCGAGTTCGAGTAGCACTACTCGTTAATCACCCCTACTTTAAGTACACGCGCGATAAAACACTAGTATGTTCGATTAATAAAATTGTATTCCCTCCATTTTTTTTAAAGGTCACGTTTAAATTTTTTTATTATTCATTATAGTATTTTGATTTTTATTTTTGTTATAATTATAGAAAATAAAATATAGCAAACTGAGATCTTGTTGGATTCGTCTTATCTTGTAGTTTTTAAATATCAAACTTTTAGAATTTTTACTTGTACCGAATTTGAGTTATAAATCGTTGAAAAAGTGCATTGGCATACGTACAAATGAGAAGTATAACTTTAAAAAACGGAGGAAGTAATAATTACCAAGACATTGCTAGACTTTTTTTTTGTTTTTTTTCTTTATCGGGTAAACAGTGATACTCATGGGTCGGAAAATGTGTGTGGAAACTCAAGTCACAAAAACTATAAAAAAGGATAAATGAGAGGGACCCCAACCCAATACTAATAAATACATTTACAAATAAAAAAATAATCAAAATGATGTTTATTTTTAAAAAGGGGTGAGAGTTATGAAGTACATTTCTGTTCAATTATTTCAAAAGGTAAGGTCCATTTTTTTTCCCAAAATAAAAAATTTTGGTTATCAAAGTAAAATTTTTGGTATAGTTCAAATAGTATCAATAGTATAACATAGAGGGATGAGGATTTAGCCCAAGTGGTTAAGTCCATCGACTTTCAACAGAAGGTTGGAGGTTCGATGGAAAAAAGGACAAATAGGTCCTTCTTCTTTTCCAAAAATTCAAATCAGTCATTTTTCTATTTTATTACCAAAACAGTCTGCTACAAATGCTAATTATGTCCAAATCAGTCCCTTGTTCACTAATTATGCTCTAATTACTGACATGACAACGGTTTAAATTTAAACCTGATACGTTGGCATAATATTAGTCCTTTTTCTTTTATCTTTTGCTAATTCAGTCATAAACTTTTGTTTTGTTCTATTTAGTCATCTACCCAAATCAGTCATTTTTATATTAATTGGTCTCTAACCTTTCAAATTATTTCTTTTCAGGCACAAAACCATAAATTTTTTATTACTACTTATCTATTTATCAAATAAATGCCAACGACCTTCCATAACCGATGGTTCATTGGTTCTGGTTTCCTTCAACAATTAACACAATCATACTTTGTTTCCTACCTTAAAACGTAGTAAATGATTTAATTTTAATTTTTGTGTAAATGATTTAATTTTACTTTTTGGAATGTTATGAATGTAGGAAGCATGGACAATAAAACCCAATGCATGAGGTTTAGGGTTTAATTTTATTTACGGAAGTATGTTGGACATTTATTTGATAAATTGATTAGTAATAATAAAAAATTTAAGGTTCTGGGCCTGAAATAAAATAATTTGAAAGGATGGAGGCCAATTAATATAAAAATGACTGATTTGGGTAGAGGACTAAATGGAACAAAATAAAAATTTAGGACTAAATTGGCAAAAGATAAAAGAAAAGTGACTAATATTATGTCCACATATCAGGTTTAAATTTAAACCCTTGCCACGTCGGTAATTAGAGCATAATTAGTGAACAAGAGACTGATTTGGACATAATTAGCATTTGTAGCGGACTGTTTTGGTAATAAAATAGAAAAATGACTGATTTAAATTTTTGGAAAAGAAAAATGACCTATTTGACATTTTTCCGAGGTTCGATTCCCCATCGACCCCTTATCCCTCCCTTTTATTCCCTGTTCAGAAAAAAATTAATATAAAATAGAATTTGCTCTAAATAATGATGATGAAGAATTTTCAGACCATGCCAATTTATTCATAATATAAACGTCGGAATTTATTACCTAAATTTGAGATATTATAAGTTATAACAGAACAATTGGCAAGCAAATAAGCATCCAACCACAAATAATGCAAAACGTATAGTGGTAATGCCATAGTAGTTTGAACTCATTATACCCCATGTGGATCAATAAGAAAAAATTCAAAAGACACTAAAAATGGTAAACCGGTTTGGACAAAATTCTATGTCGAGGGATATTAATTTAGGAGATGATGAAACTAAAAATAAACATGTATCATACGAAGACACGTTTCACTAATCGAAACCCATGACCACTCTCTTCATAACCACTAGACCCATTCTAGCAAAGAACAACAATTATTCTCCTACAAAGACCACTCTCTTCCTAATCACTAGACCCATTCTAGCAAGAACAACAATTATTCTCCTACAAAGACATAATTGTTGTTGAAAAACCTTTCCAAAGAATAATATGGTGATTTTATCTTCAAGAAACTCAAGATCCAACACTCATAGTATTAATTCTCACAACCCAAATTGTATCCTATTGGTACTGGCTTGGGTGCAAATGGATGCATATGAAGTCATGAGGCCCCAGTCACAAGAAATGATGTATCCGACATGAATGATGTTTATGTACATATAATGATGTTTGTGATGTGGAACCATGAAGGATATATTGAAATGTGATGTTTGCGAGCATATATGTGATGTTGGGATGAAAATGGACAATGCATGTTCAGTGGGGTTGTAGATGATGGAGGGTTAGGGTTTATGTAATGTTTACGCTATTGTAAGTGATGACCATATTATGAAAAATGATGGGGTATGGATATTAGTCTGTTTGGAGTCACACGCTATCACCTCTGAATCCCGCGCCATCACTCTGCACCTGAACAATTTTAGGGGTGACTGCTGTATCTTAATTATCCTATTAATCTAAACACAATTACTTCAAGAATGTAGTGACAAGAATTATCAAGACCCATCATATTGATATTGATCTTGGCATCTTCATCAACTTGAACAATCTCTTCATCAACTTTTGATCTCACACAAAAAATAATGTAACTATTAATTAATATACTTTCACATACAAATTCACTTTTATTTAGTATTATGGATTAAAAAAAATACTATATAATATATATTGTATAATAGAGTTTGACAAAATAACTAAATTGAATCAACTAATTTGTGAGACATTGTGAGACAACTTAACATGTTTAAAGAGATAGAGTAACACAACAAGAAAATTCCGGAACACTGACCGCATTTACCAACCGATATTTTAATACCGACCGCATCACTGACCACAAGCCGTGGTCGGTAATTCATATCCGTTATTGCGTTAGAGCGTTTTTTGCCGACCGATTTACCGATCGCAACAAAGGTGGTCGATATTACTGACCGCATTACCAACCGAAATTTCGGTCGGTAATTTTTTCCCAAAGTTTTTTAATTTTTAATTATTTTATTATAAAAAATATAATTTAGCGACCGACTTACCGACCAAAAATGCCGTCGCTAAAGTTAGCGACCAATTTACCAACTGAAATTTGCGGTGGCTAATTTTTTTCCCCATTTTTTAATTTTGAATTTTCTTTTTGTTTATTTTTATTGAATATTTTTTTAATATGATTTATTTTTTGAATTTTTTATCAATATAAATAATTTTATTTTATGATTATTTATTTTAATTTTTAATTAAATATTTCTTTTAATTAGTTTCTTTCATATTTATTTTATGTTATAATTTAATTATTGAATTGTATTTAATGTAATTAATTAATTTTATATTCAATATTATATGTATTTCATTTTTTATTTTATTCTAGATTTTTATTATTTATCAACTTTATTTGATTTAATTAATGAATTCTAAATTTTGTAATTAATATAATTTTATGTTTCAATTTAGTTATTAATTTACAAATTTATATTAATATATATATATATGTTATATATAAAAAATTTACATACAATAACATGAAATGTAGAATAGCTAAATGGCATACGCATGCGAAGAGCTCTTCCTCACTAGGGTTCGAGCTCTCTTTTCAGCATATCCCAAAATATTTGGGAAAATATATGACACTTGGGATTCGTTGGCTAGCGAGCTAGCAAAGATGGTTAAAATGGAGGTTGGGTGATTTGAGGGTGGTGGGTTCGAGCCATCCTGAGCACAATTTTTCTTATATGTGGTGTCTTTATAGCGATCGCACATTTCAGTCGGTAATTCTCGGTCGCTAAATTTAGTGATCGAAAATTCAGTCGGCAATGCGGTCGGTAAATGTTTCCGGGGACCCTTCAGGACCAGACATTATCGACCACATATGCGGTCGGTAAACCCTACCGACTCATTGTTGGTCGGTAATGCGGTCGGTAAATGTCCCGACTGCATAGGCTGGTTGTAACGCCCCAAAAATTTAAAACCAAATTTCTGTGACGTCACTGCCGTGTTACCTCTCTTAAACTGTTGGCCAATCAATTTAAGATCAATAACACGTAGCCAAGTAACAGGAAGCCAATGAATCATAATACGAATCCAGAAAGGAAACCTCACATCATAACAGACGTCCGGCTTACAAGCCTTATTCATGCGACATAACAGTCTCATCTCAACCTGTCAGAGATATCAAGTACACACAAGACAGAACGTAATGTACCGATCGGTACCACAAGTAGTACGACAAGGTAATAGAGTCATAGCATATTATTCAAGACAAGCACATAAGTCCACAACATGCTAATGCATCCCTAGGTAGATCACTCATCCCCAAACCCCACATCGTGCTCAGGCTCTGCGTCCTCCCCGGGAATATCTATACATGAAAACATAGCAAGGGTCAGTACAAGGTACTGAGCAAGAATAGAAGAATCGGCATAAGGGGAAACAAGAATTAACTTGATTCCCTAGAAGTATATTTATACATATAGGTGGAGATATATTCCGTTTTTAAACCTTTATTAGGCATAACATAAAAATTAAACAGTGCAAATAAGTAAACATCACACCGTCCCATACCGGTGCTTCAACCACTGCAAATAAGATGAATGATGGATGATGAGATGAAATGTTATGACCTAACATGTCTATCTACCCTAAATGCAACACATAAGCATGTCTAGCGCGCACCTAGGTACCATGGTCGGTATTCCCTCCCATATAAGGGTCCACATCCCTTAATGGTCGAGAGACATACCCACAGTGCCCCCGCCGCGGACACTAACAGCTGAAATCGTGGCTTACGGCAAGCGGGTCAGGCTAAGGGTCATGAGCCCTTTCCAGCCAAAATCAGACTAGGATATAAATCCTTTCCAGTCTCAATGCTTCTGGGTAGCAATCCCACTATGCCCAATCGGATACCGACTCGTAAGCATAGCGTATCCTACCGTCGTGGCATTTTATATCATCACAGATATTCACATATCATCACAGATATTCACATATCATCACAGATATTCACATATCATCACAATTATTCACATATCATCACAGTATCAATGCTTCTGGGTAGCGATCCCACTATGCCCAATCGGATACCGACTCGTAAGCATAGCGTATCCTACCGTCGTGGCATAATTTGATTCACAACATATCATCACAGATATTCAGATATCATCACAGATATCCAGATTCAATTCAATCACATGTCCATACGTAAATCAACGCATCAGGACAAAATAACAACTCATCACGAGTTAAGTATAATCAGGGGTGTGCCAAGTCCCACGTATCGGCATCAACAACTCATCGCGAGTTAAGTATCAAGGTGTGCCAAGCCCCACATATCGGCACCAACACATGTTCAGATTCAATTCCACACATGTCAATACGTAAATCACGCGTCATGACAAAATAAACAACTCACCACGAGTTAAGTGTCAAGGGTGTGCCAAGCCCCACATATCGGCACCAACACTCACATCAACATAGAAGCGAAACAAGACTCGATCTCAACTAAGGCATAGTAGATCACCGCTAATCGCAACTAAGTTCAAAGATTGTGAGCATAATGATAGTTATGGCATGCTAGAAGCATAAGAAGAACTAAGGAAACACGCAGGACGAAGAACCGGAAAACGAGCGAACGAACCGCGCGGGCAGGGGGGGTGGCGCGCACCCCGCGCGGTTTTCTCAAGAAAACCGCGCCAACCCCGCGCGGGTTTCGTCACGGGCGTCGTGACGTTCGTATCACGCGCTGCTCGCGC